>JBAHVQ010000516.1:48768-77620 GCA_036872915.1 Nanipora kamurai
TTTCAGTTGACTTCAGCAGTGTAGGTTAAATGTGAATTTATCGTTTCATGTTACCCTGAGGATGATTCTGAAATAGATTCGAACTAACAATGCGGCAATTGTCAGTGATCTACAAAGTTAACAGTAAAATTAATACCGAAGTAGCCATCAGAGATTTTTGCGAATGTTGACGACATGCTTAATAATATTACTTGAGATTCACAATACAATTTCACCTTGCCAAGGTCAAACATAAACTTTATGAAAAAATCGTTTGGTTATAGAGGCTCTTTGGTTTGGAACAGTTCACTAGTTGAAATCAAGGGGTCTAAAAATTTGCGGAAATTTAAAACTGAAATTAACCTACTATCTGAGATTTAATGAAATAAGTTAGTAATTAGTTTTTAGGTAGGAGTTGATGTTATTTTATACTGGATGTGCATTGTAAATTAGAACTACGACTAACGTTCAGAACGATTTCACTGGCGTAGTTTAAAAAGTTTGAGATGCAGGAACAGCAAACGAATTTTGACATATCATGCGATTCAAACCGTGGAATGGCAAGGGCTCAGAAAAAAATAGATCTACAAATGTATAATTCTCCATTTTACACTGCACTTGACTCTGAAGATGACCGCCGCTAATGCCTTCGAAATGTCAGTTACTTCCACGAACAATCCTTCTCAAGACTACACAAACCTGAACGATCAACTTCCACAAACATCTAAATGTATTTCTTCTAGTTGTTCTTTGTTGTTTCTTCTTTCCCATTCATGATCGCTTTGTTCTGCCGTCACTTTCTTGAAAACTGATGCATTTCTATTTATGGTTGTAACCCCCCTGCCATTTAGCCACAGCAGTGCTGTGTTTTCGTTAAACGAAAGTATAATAGTCTTATTCAAGGTTACGAGTGAGTTTATCTTTGGTCTTTTGTTTACACGTATTTAATTACATGTTCCTTCACTCGGTGTCTCTAGTCATCCTCAGCTTTTTTTGGTATTTGAAATTTCTTTTAGCCACAGTCGTGGTAGTAGATATCCCTTGATTACGTATCACGTTTTCTTTCAGTCATAAGAAGTAGTTTCGGTAATGAGAAGTTTCTGGCATTTAGTTTTTAGGTTTACTTCTTCGCTTATTACATGTTCTCAAGAAGTTCTCTTGATGGAAGATTGTATGACAGTTTCTGTTAGTCACCCGCAAGGCGCCTTCACACGATGAACAAAAGTTTCAATCCTCTGAAGTTTTGCATGGTGATAATTTGATATCTATGTTAAGACTCCAAACGTTTGCAAAGCAACCGTGTTAAAGCAACGTCTTTGTGTCCATCGACACGAAGATGTTGCAAAAACAGTTTTCTAGCATTTGTTTCCATAACCTGTTTGACATACTTGTCCTGTTTCACAAAAGAAATATGCAGCACATGATGATTATTATCTTGCGACGAACTCAAAAGTGATTGAACTTTGGTCTTAAGGTGGCGACATTTTGTGCAGTTGACATACAAATCACGTGAAACGTACGTGAGATTTCATTGGTTTATAGACTGAATTCATAATGGAGGCTGTACAAAATATTTTGTGGATATAAATTGGGCTCACTCGCCTCTTTTGTGTGTTTGTAATTCTAAAGAATTTTTCTTCCAAACGAGGCGAGTGAGCCTACTTAAGATGTACATAAAAAATATTTAAACTGCCGGTGACTATGAATACGGGCTGTAGTGACAAAGGTGTTGAAAAAGTTTGCAAGAATAGAGACAGGTTCTATTTCTTGCCAACATGTTTGCAAACTGTTGTTACGATGTTAATGGGGCTTCACCAGGCTGTGTTTGCAATCTTGTGTTTTGTGTGAAAGCACCTTATTAGGCAGTCTCTCTAAAAACCGCCCGCTGATATCCCGGCCAAAAAATCGATTTCCCTTGTACTTTCACCATGAACTAGACATCGGTTAGTAACTATATAACCGGTTTTACAACTTTTGATTTTTTTACTTTTCCCGTCTTTTGCCTCATCTTAACCGGAAATGAAGCGTTATTTCACCCTGAATGCAAACGAATCTGTTGGGATAAAAATTTATCAAATGAACTCCATTGACGACCACAGATTACAGAACCTTATTACTTCCATTATCATAGCAGACTTTTTATGTTCCTAATAGTTACATGTAATTTTGAGTTATCGAACAAGACAGAGATAAAAACATCACAAAAGGTTGCCAAAAATTACGCAAATTTTAGCAACAATTTCAAGATGTGCGTAATGAAGAATTCATTTAACGGACACAACAAAAAAAGCTCACTTTAGAGTGTAATGTCGTGTTTGAATTTATGCACGTGTCAGTGCAGTGAAATATAGATGATGCGAGACTATTCTTAGTCTTTGCAGTTATTAGCTATCAATAAATTTCTGTTCAGTGTCTTAAAGCGAGAAAGAGAAAACTGTTGTTTCCGATCATATTTGGGGCGGTTTGCACGTGATGAAAGCCGAGGAGTCAGGCATAAACAATACCAAATGTATCGAGGGTGTTCATGCAAACACATCTCAGGAGCTGTCACTTCTTATGGCATGACAGTGAGAGAGTTGGTCAATTCAGTGTTTATTAGGAGGAAGTGGGAAACGACGCTGTTTGCCAACACACCACGATAACTTTTGATGGTATTTCAGACATCTCCACTCGTGCCAGTATTCAGTTCATATGATAATTGATCATTAATGCGCAAATGCCGTCACCCGAGATTGTCTCAAGTTGTGTGGAACTTTATATCAGATTGGGTCTTGTAAGTAATCTCCGCCATTTTTTCAAATGGAGTAGCAATCCGTAGCAGACAATATTTTTTATTCCGATGTTTCCTGGACGAAAAGTATAAAACATGCTCAGTAAGACGGAGGGTATAAGAATGAAAGCTCAGTAAGTTCAAACCGGAGGGAAAGTTATTAGGCAGAAAGATGTGGAAATAGATTGGATATATATATAGATATTAGATGTGGATAGTGATTTTCAGTCTGAATAGCTTGGCCGAAATCTTCGACCAGGTTTACGAAAAAAGCCCTGCGACCGATTGCATCTATAAACCGGACAGGAAGTTTCACTTGGCATGCCCGGCTGAAAAATCCAATTAATTGCAAAAATGATGCATTAGTATCAAAACAACACTGGCAACTTCAAAGTTTCTGTGTTCGTACGCTTTTGATTTTAGTTTCAGCCAGGTCTAAAATTTTTCAAGTAATAGGGATTTTTTTCAATCCGGTCAACCGGACTTTAATTTGAGCCAAAGGAGTGGCATTCGTCCATTGTACCTCGGGGGTTTCTATCCATTCGAACACCAAATGGCTGTGTATGTAGACACTCCGGGTGCAGCATTTAAACACCTCGAATTGGATTAGGCGCGAAAGAGCATTTGACTCATTGACAGAATTCCTTGAAAGATATCCTTAAACTGTACCCATGTTTTCTACGGAGGTTTGGAAAATCGTTGCAGATTATAAGAAAATTAGAGTGCTGCATCGGCAGTATTGAACGGCTTGTAAATAGTCAGAAGGTTCGGGAAACTACCGGAACTTAAGGATGCTTAAACTGACGTTTCGAGCGAAGGCCCTTCGTCGGGGTGAAACTCACGATTATCTACAGATTGTAAGAAGTTTTGGAACGGAAAATAGCCAAACACGCACAGATAAACAAAATGGACAATAACAGGAATGATTTAAAGCTTTATTTCTGTAAGAGATGTTGTTTGCAGATGAATTTTTGCGGATACCATAGCTTTAGTCGTCATACTTCTTAATTGTTGGCTGCACCAACCTGAAACATCAGTTTCAGCCACTTTAAAGAAATTGTTGCTAAAATTCTTTCAAATTTCAGTAGGCGATCGCTATGTTTAAACTTCTGTCTTGTTAGATAACTTTAAATTACATGTAATCATGGGGAACATGAAAAGTCGGTTAAGACATTGAAAGTTCAAATATTCATGTAACCTGCGGTCGAAAATTGGGTTCATTTGTAAAATTTTTATCCCAACAAATTTGTTACATTCAGGCTGAAATAGCACTTCATTTCCGGTTGCGGAAGACGCGTCAGAGCTCTAATCCAAGGATGTGGCAAAACTCGGAAACAAAAAAATTAAAAATCGTGAAACTAGGTTTGAGGTTACTGGCCCAAGTCTAGTTCATGGTGAAAATATAAGAGAAATCAATTCTTCGACCTTGATACCAGCGCATGGCTTTTAGAGAGACGGCCTCTTACGTGTTAATTAGCAAAAGATCAAACAAGTTAATGAGGTATTTGTTGTGATTTGGTGATACCATTACTAGTGCAACCTAAAGCACAGAGTAAAATCAGAAAAGCAATGATCTGGAGATCGTTTTAGGAACAACTGTTTGCCTGACCAAGAAGTTGAAAACTGGGAAAGGTCGACAATAATTTTGAAGAGCTAACTCTTTAACTATCCCAACATTTGTAACCTGAATGTAAAACTGGTCAGCCCTCAGGAAATTTCTACTTTTCCTTAGATTTTCAGTATAGATTACAGGTACTGGTTCGAGAATGACTTTGAACTAAAGTAGAAATATCGCCTTCAAAGTATTAGAATAGCATATTTAAAAAAGCGATAAGCGGACGTTCAGTTTGTGTGATTTGTTGAAAAATTAAAAGCACCCTGCATAGTTTGTAGCATTGCCGTGGATGGTTCCAGTATTGTTGCCTTAGCTTTAATTTACATTGGTTTTTAGGTCCAACACAATCTGTTCAAAACAGGAATAAGCAGTCCAATTGGCCATGCGGACAAAGATATGCAAGAGCCGCGACTATTATTTTTTCAAGGTGTTGAAAGAGAAGAGAGAGCTTACCAACAGGCATCTAAGAAGGACGAACTTGGTGCGGTCCGTGAGAATAGAACACCACGATTTTATGGGCTACGTCCAAGTGACGGAGATAAAGACAAACTCGATGTGGAAGAGGTAAATTGTGATTGACCAGCCATTGTACGAGGAATATGTGAGTTTGATGCCTTGAAACTTCGCATTAAAAGTAGAGCTTCAAATAGTTATTAATCAGCTTGTGACGATGATCAAACTTCAACGGTAAAAAAGCTAAACAGCAAAACGACAAAAAAACGAGTTTACCAAAAATTATATATATTAAAATTATAATTAAACCAAAAAAGTAACGATTAAGGTCCTAATATTCCTGGTCATTAACCATTGACTGCTAGTTCTTTTGCCGCCCCGTTGTAAATACTCTAATTCAATGAGTCATTTTACTGACATAGCTGCCAGCCTGCTACTCATTTACAAGACTGAATTTGAACCAATTATATTTGCAATCGGATGAAAGTCTCAATTATGATCAGCAATGCGTTTTGCTTTATAATTAAGAGCTCGAAGCAAAAGGAACCGATCTCACAATGTTGTTATAATAAAATTGATAAAATTTGTCTTCGACTTGTCAGGGGCTCTTATTTCTGATATTTCTATGAGGTCATTCAAACTAGCAAGTTGGATCGACCTGAGATCAATGAGCGTTAAAAACGATCGCTGTGACTGCTTAAATTCGAGCTGAGATCAAGCCAGAGAGTCCACTACTGGAAGAGGTCTGAGATCGATACAGGTTATTCCACTCCTAGTGTGAACTGGGAAATTGAGCCAGCTAACGATCAAAGGACTCGTTTGGATCAATCTCCGTTCACATTCAAGCGTTCACCCTCAGGCTTTGGGACCAGTTTGACGTAGATTGATCATAGATAGATATAACTTGCCACTGTAAACGACTTTTGAGATCGATCTCAGATTGGTCTCAAGTCGGTCAAAGTTAGGTCGATTTCAGTATGAACGGCCCTTATATATTTTGAAATTTTGGTGTGTCCAATAAGACCTTTGTGTTGCTAACCCTAGCTGACCTGGGCTTTTTTTATCTCTCGCACTAAAATTATACTACTTCCAGCAATGCTTGTCAGAAATAATTACTAGACAGTATTGTACAGTTTAACACGGTCGATATTGATTTAATTACGTCACTGTGACGTCATTTTTCTTATTTTTCCGGTGCTTCAATTTAGGGTTTGTTCTGAGTGCCTTATGTTTTTGTTAAAGATGTTAATTAAAGACTTTTTCATTCAACAATGACCAAATGTTTGAAATGCTCTATTTAAACTAGGACGAACGATACGATGACGTAATTACGACGTCATTACTTATTGCTTCTTTTCTTTTATTATCTTTTTAACTTTTACCGCTTCAAATGTGTTTTTTATACCTTTCTTCGTATTTTTTTATGAATAAGGAGGAATAAGGAGATCGTAGCACGACTAGCACCCCCACCACACAATTGTTTTGACTTCAGATTATGACAGGCAAATACTCGTACATATAGGATCAGGTTATTGAAGGGTGTACTAACAAATTGTGGATTCAGGAGTGCGCTACATGACGATTTTTGGAGGGGGTGGAGGTCAATTAATTTTGAAGTTTGTGCTGATAGGGCCCCTTGTCAATCACTGTAAGTAATATATCTCAGGGACTAATGATCCGTAGCGGCTCAAACTTGGTATGCTAATAGTGACTAATTGTAACCATAAAATACACAGGAGAAATGCGTTTAAGTGTATTTAATTGAAATTCGCAAATGAATTACCTCTATACTACCTGAGAAAACCTGCATTTAAATAAATCAAAACTCAAAATATATTTTGAAGAGAAGAAATGTTATTCACACTTTAATATATCAGCTTCTTAGAAATGCTATACTTCATGAAACATTATGGGTTATCATCACAGCTCAACTCTTTCAACTAAATCCATCTTGGTAACGGGAAAAGGACTACAAAAGGGCCATAAGAGAATCCTTACGTGACCATTGGCAACTTTGTTATTGATTGCTGTCATGACGACCGCTGTTAAATGCTGGTTTATTTAATGGAATAGCATTTAAAAGCGGTTATAAATACCTATATAACTACATTTGCAAGACTATTCACTCCTTGGCGATTGATAATCCAATCGTTTCAGTGCAATCAATAACAATGCAATGTAGTGCCATTTTCACGCGTTGCAGTCATTCGGTTATATGAACTATATAGGTTAATGAGCAAGTGTTATAATGAAACCTGCACTTCAGTCTGTAATTCGCGAAGTTGACAATAGTTTGTCAGACATGTAACAAGATGCAGCTTGTAACATTCAATCATTTACATGCAGTCTGTGATAAATTGTCACACTTCATATCCCAAGCAAGTTTTCAAGTCTCTTAAAAGAATTTTAAAGTCATTTTACTTTTAAAATGTATGATAGTTATCACCAAAATATGTAATATACAGTGATATCGTAAGTATACTAGCTATATACTTTTGAAAACTACAAAAATATGTGCATACCATTTAATCTTCCTCTATTTCTTCATCATTTTCATCCTCATATGTTGCAACTGAGAAAGTATTGAATGAATTGCAGCAGCTGTCATCACTCATGCATCTACCGGCCTCAGTGCATGTCATTCGTTTGTCTTGCAAGAACAGTTGCTTCTTGAGCACAAGGACTTCTCACAATTACATGTTGTCAGTTCAATAAGGCCAGTAGGAGCAGGGTCCTTTGTCATGAGCACTGGCTGAAGTATTCCATCCGTCTTCGTCCGTCCATTTCCTGTAGGAGAGGGCAACTGCTGTTGTGGTACCAAGCATCGCTTCCACAAAAGGTTCTGGTAGTTGGCTCGTAGAGTGTGTTGATAAAGGCTGCTGGAGGTTGGTGGAAGACCCTCACTTTTCTGCTTTCTCTGTCAAAACATCCAATGCCGAACATCATCTGCTGTATTGCCAGCTTTCGTTGATGATGTATATATTGCTTACATATAGCGACATGTCATCACCTGGAGGTGTCACTTCTCCAAGTCTCAGAAGACCAACACGTATGGAAGGGTTTGTCTTGACTACGTTCCACGCTTTCTTCTTGCCAATCTTGCATAGACCACTTTTGGTATCGCATCCTGTCAGTGCATGGAATCCAGGAAGCAAGTAGCGCGGGGCTCTTCATCCCGCTTGTCGACTACGATGCTGTGAATTGGTATATACCTTAGCTTGTCTTTCACGCCAGTGCGGAACCACAGTTGTTCACATTGCTAAGCAGTGAATTCATGTATACAAAGAACGGCCACATCCGTGTCTGGTGACTGTACAACTACTCTCTTGTGATCAATAGATACAGACTTGGCATGTACTAGTATTCGTGTATCAGTCTCTTCATGGTCACTTTGTAGTGAAATAAAGCTGCAGCTGTAACCTCTGGGGACCATCTGTGTAACTCTGCCATCCTCGTAACCGCCACCTAGAACTAATTGTTGTCCTAGCATTAGGCGTAACTTTGCAAGCTCAGTCCAACTACTAAATAGGAATACTTGCAGTGCCGATTTGTTGTTTGGATTTGCTATGTACTTCTGCCAATCCTGGTGTCTGCTTTCCGGATATTTTAACTTCATATCCGCATGATGATCGTCGTCTTTCTCGTTCTGCCTCTTTGATAGAGTCCTCTTTGATAGAGTCCTCTTTGTCGTATCTGTTACAAACAACATCGAAGCGAGAACAATTGTCCTTCCCTAGAGGAAAAGCGATGGCCTTGAAGTAGTTTTCAGCTAGCTCACCAAACGTACTGGCACCAGATGATTGCAACGTCTGCACTTGTGCCATTCCATCAATGATGCGTGCTGTTGACAGACCATTGTTGAGAGGCTGCCTTGCCTGTACGTGTCTTAGTCCTTCGAGTTCCGTCATAAGAGTACTCTTCACAGTCTTTCTGAGCGTCCCGTCAGCATGCGCTAGGGAAAATGGAACTGACGATAGTTCATAGCGCAGAACCTCCCTCAGGTCAATTTCTCTCGAGTTAGAAACTATCAACAATCGTCCGAAGAGGTCCCAATCAGCATTGACGGTGATTGGTCGCTTATCATTTTGTATTCAGTTTTTTTTTATAATCCATGTTGCGCTCAATTTTTCAATGAAATGACAACATTTCGGAACCATATAAAAATAATTGTTTTTTCATAACAGTAGTTATGAGAATCTTGTTTGGATATTTATTATAAACAAGATCCACCCAACAGTTGCCATGGCAACAATCATAAATCCGTTTTTCGTAAAGGTTTTCAGTGGAAATGCATTATAAAGTGTCCTAGTGATTCCACTGCGAGTACTTTGATAGACTTTAAAATTTACCTTCAATGCTAGTTTTGGATTAAGATATTAAACACCATATACATTCCTTTCTTTAACTCTCACCCTATCATTTATTTATCTATTGCCATAAATATGTATGTTGAGTTTTGATTTATTTAAATGAAGGTTTTCTCAGGTAGTAAAGAGGTAAATCATTTGCGAATTTCAATTAAATACACTTAAACGAATTTCTCCTGTGTATTTATTGGTTACAACTAGTTATCTCTAGCAACCGTTGCCATAGCAACACCCGAACGGCCAGCGATTAACTTAAATTGAGTGGATGGTCAATCTCTATTTGCATTCCAAATTTGGGTCGCTTCGGACCATTAGTCCCTGAGATATATTACAGTACTTACAGTGATTGACAAGGGGCCATATGAGCACAAACTTCAAAATGAATTCACCTCCACCCCCCTCCAAAAATCGTCATGTAGCGCACTCCTGACCCCACAATTTGTTAGTACGCCCAATAACCTCATTCTATATGTATTTGCCTATCATAATCTGAAGTCAAAACAATTTTGTAGTGGGGGTACAACGTCGACGTTTTTTTCTGGGTTCTGCTGCTGGTCTAATAAATAAATAGCAATAAATAAATAAATAAATAGACAGCAATAAATGAATAGAGCTGCCAATCATTCATCTCAATTCATAGAAGAAGTAATCTTGAATAATCTCAGGTTGCATTGTTCTACACGGAAATATTGCCCAATTTTATCATTTATATACTTAGTGTTGAGGTAGTAGCGTTCAAATGTTAATTTTTTAAGTGACATCCATTTTACAAATTTCTTCAAAAAAGCAAAACATAGTCATGTTATGGTACTGTTTCCCTAGCAACAACAAAAATAGCTGCTACTCCACATTTAAAAATACTACAAAAACAAAATTTTACACAAATAAGTATTCATTCACTCTGAACTAATCCTACTAAAAAGTTTGTCTACTCCGCTATATCTACAGTAAAACTGACACTTTATCTCTCCTTGGGGTTAATTGTTAGAGCAGGGTAAGGGAAAGGAAACCTGCACGGATCCTATTGCAATTTCGTGGGAACGGTAAGACGTGAATGGTTCATGGCGGCTTAATGTGACTATGATTGATTCATTACAACATGTCGATTAAAAAGGCGTTACGTTTCCACGTCAACCGTTTTAATTACCCATAATGCCGTGTTTTTAAAAGCCATTTTATAATGTTGTGAAATCCGCTCAATTTTGATTAAAATATCAGCTGACTCATTTTTAGTCAAAGAAATCGATGATCAATGTATTTTCAACTCTGAAATATCCGAAAAACTATATAATTCTGTTGAAAAATTAGGTTGCCAACGGCAACAGCATAACGGGAGTTTCAAAGTCGCCATTAAATTATAAGAAAAGTTGCCAAATTTGGCATCATTTTCTTGTTCCAGTCTTGAGTTTTTTAAAAAAATACGTATAGGGTGGCCGGAATCGCCGTCCCAGGTCAGGTATGGTTGAAGGTAATTAATTGAAATTTCATTGTGTCATGAGAGTTTAACAATATACAACGAAACTATAACTTATGACAATTTCGTTAGGTTTCAAACATGCATTTTAGAAACATGGAGCGGAGAGAGAGTCGGAGTTTAAACGAGGCATTTGAAGTGAAATCGAAAACACGATAAACTAACCTACGATTTTAGATTACTAATGCTAACACCTTAAAGTGTATATCAAGTGAAAATTAAGTGTTTCTTATACGAAAAAACTCTTGAAATTTTAACGCAACGTCTTTTACACTTTTTGCACATCTCACTTCGTTCTTGAGTTATTAAGACTTGTTTGATATGTAAATTACACCTTGCATACAGCACAGTGTATAATGAGTTATAAAAAAATCACGCATATATTTTTAATAGGAATTATTCTGTCAGAAACTCTATCTGTTCAGTGTTATGAGGCAAGTACTCCTACATTCGCAGTTTCATATGACATTGTTCAATAACTTCAACAATATTGCTAATTTTACAACATCTCATTATGCACCGTGATGTATGCAAGGTGTCATTTACATATCAAACAAATCTTAATAACTCAAGAACGAAGTGAGATATGCAGAAAGTGTAAAAGATGTTGCGTTATAATTTTAAGAGTTCTTTTCTTGTAAGAAAAACTTAAGTTTCACTTCATATCCACTTTAAGGCCTGTTTATGCGGGTGATTTTTCTTCCCATTGCCTTTTAATAAAATCCAGGGAATATTTGAAGAACTATAGGAAATCGTGGAAAAATCAACGGTTTAAAGACAATTTGTTTCCCTTGGTATTCCAGCAATTTGCTGTTGCACGAGCTCGGCTTCTGTGAACCCTAGTTTTCATGCTAGAAATATCTCAGTTAAGCAGAGTACAGACAAGCGAAATGGTCATCAAAATATTTCTGTTATGTTATGAGACATCAATGGTGTTTTGTGTAGTTTTTGCGTTTTATTTTTTTCTTGTACGATTATTGTATTTTTTCACTTTATAGATCCAACGTCTTCTGTTTACTTTGGATGAAAGTGATCTAAGTTACCCGATTTTCTATGAGACTTTAATCACTTTACTCAGTGCCGGATCAAATTGTGACGTTTTAATGAGAAAGAAGGCAAAATTCATTACCTTGTTTGATGCGAAAGTTGTACGATGTATGTTTGGGATGTGTTGGCGTCTCTTCATGGTTCTTCCTCCACCAGTTTCGTTTGTGCGTGACTTACAACAAAATCTTTATCTAGAACTAGAGGTAAGTAGTGTGACATGGAAGCATAAATGTACACTGCTGTAAATGAAGCTAGTTTCGTGTTTCGACTTTTCGCTTGATAACGCCAGAAGACGAACTATTAAGGATTTACTTGAGGAGGCTCCTAGGGTAATTTTTGATAAGAGACTGGTTACTAAATATGGTTGGGCGTGCATGCGTAGATAGTATTCATGTCGAATCTTTATTCTATTACCCAGCACCGTCCGCGTTACTGCAAATGTGAAATTTTTGGATGTTTACTTCGGTGAACTTAATTTAAGGTTGGTATTAAAGCGGACAGAGTAAGGTCAACAGTATATCTAATTTTCAAAATTTTTCACGAGACAGTATTTTTTACAATCCACTACCTTTATTGCAAAACTTCTGTCTTGACAACCTACGCCTGTATTATATTTTATTCTTTGGTGGAATATCTAACCCCATACCAATTTTCAGAAAAATTCACTGACGAAATCCGCCGAGAATGTGTCTTAATTGTTATAATCGTGAAAATATGCCGATGTTCAAACGCTAGTTTTGCCATTTTAACATTCGAAAATTGCACAATTTGACAAATTTCTCATGTTTATCATGCTTGTTCTACAGTTACACACCCTTTACACCAAATTTACAACTATTCTAAAGATACAAATGCCCATAAATGGGAACCGTACTAATTGCATTCTGTGAACAGAGAAACTGTAGGGAGCCATCTCAAACCAACTCATAGAGCCATTTCAGAAAAGTTCGAGCACCGTCATTAATTTTACCCAATTGCACCTACCCTTTGAAGTCAAGAATTACTACGGGGATCAAGGGACAACAGAATACACTTATTCTTGATATTAGATACATGTCATTCCGAGTGACGAACCATACCGGGCTAGCAGAGAAAACTCTACTTGGCCCGGCTGGGATTCGAACCTGCGACCTTCGGTTTACGAGTCCGACCCTCTACCAACTGAGCTACAGGTCAAGTTGGGAGCTGGTCGCGAAATGATGTTATTTTGGTCTTTCAGTTGGCAGAGCACTGCACTAGATTCGCAGGGTCGCGGGCTCGATTTCCAGCCGGAGGCCCTAGAGTTGTATTTTTCGCAACTGGTCCCGGTTGGGTCTCAAAATTTGTCATTCCGACACTCGAAAACTTCCTTCACCAAATATATTATTTTATAGTCTAGTTTTGCCTGACGTAACATATGGTTTGACAGTTCATGGGGCATCCAATGCAGCGCATACCACCGTCAAGATTTTCTCAATCGCTGTTAGAAACGTTGATATTTCTCGAACAGTAACTGTATATGAACTGGTAGAGAAACAAGACACGTAATTTTGTACGAAATTGTGCTGATGTATTTAGAGATATTTTTCCAAAAGTTAAAGCCTACCAAGTACTATTTGCATAAGAAATGTATCTATAGACCTAAGATTAATGCAGAACGTTGTAAGAACACACAAGATAGAACTTCACATGATTTGCAGTACGTTATTTCAGATAATCAAATTCAGTCAAACTTCTCGTAATTCTCGTAATCTTAAGATTAATTCTGATTGTTAGTATTGCTTTATTATTACAAACGTCAAATGACAAAAGAACACGTCGTGGAAAACCTTCGATCGCTGTTTCAATGACGCCAAAATGTAAAGCGCGACCTTGCAGTTAACTTCCGGTTTTTACGTGATAGATCAAACACGAGAATGAGTGTTTGATCTGATATCCAAACACCGAAAAGTGAGTTGGGAAACGAGGCGATAGGCAAGATTTTTAACCAATTTCGAGGTGTTTAGATATCAGACCAAACACGACTTTCGAGTGTTTGGTATAGCTTCTCAAACGAATCCGTATTTAAGGAGAAAATCCGGTTTGAAAAACCATAACCAGCCGACAATTTTAAAAAGTAAAGTTTAAAACATAATCCGAAAATTAACTTCTTGAAACTTGAGATACAAGTTAAAACAAGACGAAGACAGGTGCGGTAATATTTCGACTTTATTACAAAGCCATTATCAAACCAACTGAATTGTTTTAACTTGTATCACAAGTTTCAAGATGTTAATTTTCGGATTATGTTTTATACTTTATCCGCTTTAAAGTTGTCGAAATTTTATGCTAATTAAGATCACATATCCAAACGCCGCTTCGGTACTGATTTCCTTAGTGCTTTTCTTATGAACTATTAATAAGTTTGAGACATTTTTTTTCTGAGACAACATAAATGTAATGTTACCCGCTACCATAGTTCACCCGGCGAACATTACGATTTCCGGAACGCCACGGGAGTACCGTTTGCTCCATTAGAAAAACGGAAATCGCCATCAGTATATAATTGCGGGAATGGATACTTATCAAAACTATTGCTCAACCTTGTTTTTTCTTTGAAGCGGATCCTACTTACCAATAAACGAAATCACTATGTATTTGATTTTTTTAAAGTAATATAATTGTTTCGTGATATCCTGTTTTTTTAGAATACCAAAGATTTTGGGTTTCTGTTGGTTCGACTTTACTGGTATACTAAACTTTGTGTTCCAGACAGTCACGATTCTTTAAAGGTTAGCTACTTTGTGATGTTCTCCGTCAGACACTCTGAAGCAAGGATTGCCTTGGGGGAGTGTGGGGGGACGTGTCACTATTTACACTGCGCAAATCTATAAAACATGCTTTTGTTTACGGGACTGTTTTGGCTTATCACGAGAGTCGTCTTCACTTAAAAAATCTTCGTCTAAATTGTAGGTAGGTCATAAGTTCCTCCTTGTTCAGTGACATTGGTCAATGACGTTCGATTTCATGAGGAAAATATTAATTGAATTGGCGGTATACAGGAAAAGATCTGGTCCAGATTGGTGCTCAAACCTTCCATGATTTTACGCTGGCTAACACTAGACAATTTTACTTGTCAAGAAAGAACTCCCGTCTCAAAGCAGATTCAAATTTTGGATGTTCAATTTGTACCGCGTCTTGACAGAGTGTGTCTCTCAAAAATATGCAGAGTCCCACCTCCTGAATCCCTCCCATCTTTGTGCCCCACACTTTGACGGCTGGTGCTGCTCCCCATAGGTAGATCACCTCTTTCGCAAATCCTGTTTACGCTTCTGATTGACATTTATAATTCCGACAAAAATATCATGAAAAAAGCTATTTTCAATTGACATTTGTAACCGACATGTTTTGATATTCTAGGAGGCGCTTATGCAACAAAATATGCCAGAAAATGATGCCAGTGTAGTCGTCTCTACCATCTGCACCCGTGCAAGTGATGTGTCTGAAGTTGTGAAAGGTGGCGCGCGGTATTTACAACAGGTACATATCGTAGATTTAATTTATATGAAACTATGGGAATAATTTTTAGTTATCAAAATGAAAAAGAAATTTCCTCTTTTTACTTTCACATCGTCATTCTGTTGCTTGATCCCTTTCCCGGACCAACTGTTCATATCAGAACTTGGGTTTATAGTTTCGTTATGATAACTTAAAGGGGAGATCGGCAAACTTGATTTATCTTATCAAGTTTATTTCAAAACCAATAGGGATGGTTTTTTTCTGAAAAAAGAACTGGGTTAAACTTGCGGTATTTAGAGCTGAGAAGAACCAGTCGCCAATGTCTTGCTGGACTACAATCCGTTAGGTGTCGGTAAATCTTCAGTCAGATGTTAATCATCCCAGGTTTAAATACCGTACGTAACCTTGCTCTGCCATCTGAATTCTTGTAGCTCAATGTAGCTCTTGAGTCCGGCTAGTATTCAGAAGCTTGTGGATTCGAGACCCGTCTGGAGGTCGGGTTTTTCTGAGTCCTTGGCGTTTCGCAATTTGATCAGCAAGATTTCCTAAGACTTCAACAGTATCAAACTTCAATCTAGCGTTTTAGCGCTTAATTTTTGATTTCTTCTTTTCTAAACTGAAAAAAAAATCTTCCAATCATCAGTCGTTGACGAAAAAGTTTCGTGGATCTCCTGTGCCAGATACAGCAGGTTTCAACGTGCTCGAAGAAACCGAAGTCTGGAGCACAGCTAGGCTAGAAACAAATAAGCAAACCGCAATGTAATTTACGAATACACATCTACTTGTGTTATTAAAGTCAACCATGGCTTACTCTCGTGAGTCGCACCTTGCACATATAATGAACCAGTCTTATCTCTTTTGCTTTTTAAATCTGGAAAATGTTCTACTTTTTTATTTTTCCCCGTGACGTATTTGACTAACACTAATTCCGCCTCATGATCAATGCTTCCAAAAGTTACCATGTTTCGAATAGATGAAGGACATGAGGAATGGACTTCACTTGAAACTTAAGTACTTTTTGTTTTCAATTTCAGCAGTCTGCGAACCTTTTGTGTTTTTAATATAATGTAGTTTTAGCCGTGTGTGTCTTCTTGGAAAATACTTCAAGCTGTGAAACATAGTATAGGTCCCAACTGATGCTGCCTTATGTTTTAAGATTCTAGATAAACACATCAGCCGAGACGAGGCTACCACTCCAGATGTTCTACCTGGTCTCCTTACTCTGGTCACTCTCGACTGTGTTCTAACAAGAGTTTACGTAATGTTCAGAGATCTTTCTTCTATTACTGACGCGGACATTAACCTCAAAAATGGAATCCAGAAACTGTTTCCCCTATTATTAGACTTCATTAAAGTCTTTCAGTCATTTGCAAGGTAAACCAACTCTTTGTCAGTTCTCCAGGTTTTGCAAAATTGTTTTGTTTCCTGAGTGGGAAAGGGGCAGGGTCTGTTAGTATGCTACAGCTAAAGCTTTTAAACTAAGAAAAGTTTCAAACTTTCAAATTCAGAAAGTATTTTTTTTTCCCCTGAAAAGGAACGAATCCGTAATCTTCTGATCCCCGACGAGATGCTCTAACCATGGAGCTGCAATGGCCCACATGGTAGAGCGAAGGTTATTTACCGTAGTGGTTTTTATTTGACACTGTGTACTGCTAACCGCAGTCTTGACAGGGCGGGTGAACCCACATAAAATGATCACGATTATTCGCAATCATCATAACTTCAAAAGCTTGAGTAGCAAGCACATTTAAGATCAACATACTTAGCTACTACACGCCGTTCATCATATGGCCCATAACGTTCATTTTGTGTAGTGGAAAATTGTTAGCGTAACATATTTTGTCTTGAGTAACGTTTGGACTAGGTTTTAGCTTTGGACTAGGTTTAGAATATGGACATCAGCAAGTTAGTTACAAAAATACTCTCTCATAAGTTGAAAGTGTTGCCCCTCAGGGATCAATACTTGGTCCGCTTCTATTGTTGATTTATATAAATGACCTTCCATTATATTTAACGCAAACATTTTCATGCAGATTTGTGTACAATACCACTCTTTTGGCCAGTTCGAATGAAATTAAAGATAATAATATTCGATGTCACTCCGAGTGATGAACCATACTGGACAGGTTGAGAAACTCTACCTGGCCCGGCAAGTAGTTTTCACTACTTGTCCGGTATGGTTCATCATTCGGAGTGACATCCAACATTATTATTCTCCATGCAAGTTCATTCTTCAAAACTAAGCTACTGAAATTAAAGATTTAACTAAAAATATCAATGATTTGATAGAAACGTTTAAATTGGGTCGACAATAGTGCTTTGATTTTAAACGGTAAAATAACTTAAGCTATGAAAAAGCACTTAAAACTAAAAGAAAGCATGATAATAAAAAATTTCTATATCGGTACGAGTAGAAATACGTTTTACGCAACAACCCCATCGCCAGCGTTACCATCTTATGCCCTGAGAACATAAATTATAATCGGGAAGTGGAATAAAGTTAACTGTTAAAAGTTCATTATTTCCTAAACAAATCATAACAATTCACAATTACAACTGAGAAATTGCCGAGAATTGAGTACGCCCTCTCCTAGCTCAGACTTTCATAAGTGCACCGTTAAGTTGAAGACTCTGGAACTGAGAATGCTATCAGCAAGGGGAAAAATGTTAAAAAACAATTAGCGGTTGTAAATTTGAGCCTTTCGCTTCATGGCTGTTCAGAAAACTAAAAGCTAAAAAGAAGAATATCCGTTCGATTGAACTACTGTTATAATTCCAGAGTATGCAAAATAGCTAATTCCGAGTATTGTAATGAATTGTACTGAACAACCATCAGTAGGCGAGCAGCCTTCTGCCTTTTATTTACATAAGTTAATTACGTACAGGTAGCCCAAGACTATCCGCGTCATAACTATTATTACATCTCCCTCTTTCGGAGATAAAACTTTAAACCTCACAAAAAGAAATTACTAATTCAACTTAAATCTTAACTAATTGTAACTACTTATTTTAATTTTTTTTTTCTTAATTTTCCGACCTTCACCAATTTAAATGTCTAACATTCCCTTCTACATTTCTAATATTTAAATGTCTTAAAGTTCCAATATTTCAGAGATTTAGTCTGTCTGGAGGGATACTTAGCCTTCCCGATCTTGTTCGAATTCCATCGGACCTATTCTGTGTTGAGTCGGTAGGCATCGTTTCGGCAGGTGTCTCTGCTTTCCGGTTGTTCTCTTCAATTGTTTCAAGGGGGTTTTCGTAGTCGGGGTTACGGCTATTCTCTTCTGTTACTTTAGATGATGGTTCATATCCGTTTTGTTTTGGAACCACCACCATCGGAGAGCACCAATCAGTGGGCTCAGTGACCTTCTTAATAACCCCAGCTTCTTCCATCCGTTTTAATTCTTGCTTTACTTTTGACATGAGAGGTATTGGGACTCTTCGGGTGGTGTTACAATGGAATGGAACCGCTCCTTCTCTCAATTGTATTTTCACAGGTTTGCTCTTCGTTAACCCAATTTGTTTTCCTGCTTGAACTTCTTGGATGTTCAATTTAATCAAGTTTATCTTCTGTGCCATCATCCCGCTAAGCAAATTGTTCTCAGAATCAGTAACATAAATGTCAAACTTGTATACTTCCCTTTGGAACTTAGTGTTAGCTGAGAATGTTCCTCTGCACTTTAACACTCCGTTGACTCCTTTGAGTCTGTGACTCGTTGGTCGCAAGACTGGAGCAACATACATATTCTCGTAAGTACTCAGCGACATTATCGATACATCAGCACCAGAGTCTATCTTAAACTTAACGTTATGACCATTAACTTGCAGATTAACGAGCCATCTTTTTGGGTCGTCTTTATTATCAGTTATCGTTCCGATAAAAAATTCTTCCTCAGAACTTTCGGACCACTGCGTACCTCTGCAGCTAACTGCGGTTAACTGCTTCGTTTTGTAACATCTCGCATAGTGACCAATCTCGTTGCATTTGTCACATTTGGCGTTCTTAGCAGGACAAGAAGACCCATGTCTTAATCCACACCGAGAACATTCTCGCTGTTTCATTCCTGCTTCTCGTCGATTATTAACACTTTTCTTGCGGGTATAACTCTCTCGGGGGGCGTCTTGAATATCTCTGTTTATTAACTTCTTCAATAGTCGTTTCATTTTGTGTTGAAAGTTGATCTTGTATAATTTCTTACTGTCTCACCATCTTCACACTTTCGGCAAGCGTCAGTTTTTCTTTCAATTGCAGGCGTTTCGATAAACCCCTTGAATTGTCTGGATGTCTCGAATTGCGATCACCAGTCTGTCTCGAATACGATTGTCTTTCGCTGTGCCGAAATCACAATATTCGTCCATTTCGTAAAGGCTTCGTATATAAGCTTCAGATTCGCCACTGTGTTGAGATCTTTGATGAAACATAGTTCGCTCATGAATAACATTTCTTTCTGGTGTGAAATGTTGATCAAATTTACCGATCACCATTCGTAGCCTTTCGGTTTTTTCCCGTCCAACGCAAACTGTGTAAACACATGCTCGCTTTCATTCCCCATAGTGTATAGAAGTCTGCTGATTTGAATGTCCTCGTCTTCTTTAAATAGTTTTGTAGCTATTCGATATCTGTTGAACCGTCGCTTCCAGTCTGGCCAGTGAGCATCAGCTTTTGTAAAATTGAGCAGGTTGGGAGGTTTTATTTGGCTCATCTTTTCTTCAGAACATCACATTTTTCCACAAATAATTATTGAAATAACCTCCCAAGACTCTACCCTACTATATTTTTTGTGACAGACGTTCCTGTAACCTAGGATGGCTTGAATATTTTACGATCCGCTGCCACTATGTAATGAATTGTACTGAACAACCACCAGAAGGCGAGCAGCCTTCTGGCTTTTATTTACATATGTTAATTATGTACAGTAGCCCAAGACCACCACGTCATAACTATTATTACAAGTATTTCAGGATATATCCTTACTTCGGAATAGTGTTAATCAAACGCACCCCAAAATTTAAATTGAAGGGAGTTTTCCATAGAATGAATGATGAAGTTGACCTTTCGGAACAGTTTTCTTGCCGTTGTTGTTGCAATTATGTAAATAATGTTGTTAGATAGTTGCTTATAATTGCATAGCTGAGGGACATCAGGAGGAGTACTTAATTATTATAACTCTTCTCCCAGTAATCGTTCTTGCGCGAAATTCTGTCATTTCTGTGGTTATTACCATGCGTCTTTTATAGGTGAAAGATTAAATTATGGGTCCTCCAATTTTTTTCCTAGGTTTTCTCTGCTGTTTCGCCAGTCGAAACGCAACGACGAGGTTTCTGATGATTCTGCACTGGGAAGTAAAGAAGATACAAGTTTACGAGATATTGCGATATATTCCAAAGTTATCAAGATTGGCTCCAGTGCTTCAAGCAAACTGTCTGTTAGCCCGATGACAGTAATAGCTGGTACAATTTAAAGTATTTGATATAGAATCTTAGTTTTTTCCTTAAATGTAAACACTACGAAAAAATCAAGTTAGCAGATTTATTTTTATTTTTACTTTAATATAATTTACAAAATAGAACGCGAAGGTTCCTTTGCAGTTTGCCCGGTATTTTACAAACCAGCCATTGTCATTGTCACAAAATTCTTCGATGTAAACACTGCTTCTTTCAGCGGAGGGAGTTCCTCTACGTCACAAGTGCCCACTCGTTCCTAGTTTTTTGTCCCAGCCATGATATTAGAAACCCTCAAAATTGCCAACTTTGACAGCGAAAAACTCCATGAAGATGAAATTTTCGGACGACAAGACATATAGCAATTTTGCTCAAACAACCCAGAGAATACGAATATGTAAAATCCTCACAAGTGAGATAGGCACTTTAAATGAATATGCGGTGATATTGCAACAGGCCTTCCTGAGCAGTTGATCAAACGTCACGGAATCAAAGGGGAGTGATTATTGAGTTAATCTCTCTTAGTTAAATACGTCAAATATTCATCGAAAGACGGAAAAAGCTCGGTGTGATTACCAAGTGCTCATAGTAAAGAACACTGCGAGGAATCTCATATCGCTTGGTTTTGTGCATAAATGGTCTCCCACGAAAACGACAATTATTTCGATGACATATACATTCATCCGTGTTCTTGTTTTTTTTTTCCTTCAAATTTTCCCGTCTTTTTTATTTTTTTTTAACAATTCTATATTTTCTTGAATTATCTTTTTTAACATAGGTCTGCCAGTATCTGTCCAGGAACAGATTGAAAAGTGGAACAGTTCGGGGACTATGGAATTCCTTCCACTTTTTTCCCCTGACCACATTCTTAATGAAGGAGTTTCAAACTCTCCTAAATTTATTTACTCGCTGCTGTCTACACACATGAAAGTCATGTCGTTTAGATTCCCTTTCAGTTTGGATTCCTCTATTCGGCATGCAATTCAGTCCATGATCCAGCTTGTCTCCAATTTATTGGCGTAAGTATAATACCGCTCTCGTGGGAAAAACCTAGATTCTTTCACTATAAATATTTGTAGTCGTCAGTATTAAAAGTTGCGGCGAACTAATTAACCCTTGTGTCTTAAGTATTATAGATTTTGTAGGGTTCGAAAATAGTTAAAAAAACTATCGTTCTAGTCGGACTCACTGCAGTTCTTGTAATCCGACAAAGGGTTTGTTAAGTCCGACCATTTTCTTCAATTTATGTATGCCAAGAAAATTCTTTAATTTCACAATCCTTACGAATGCAAATGTATTCGTCAATGTTTTGTTCGTAAATTGTGACATGTTTATCTCGTAGAGAGCCACCTAAACTTGAGTGACATCAGTTACGTAACGTTGACAATTCATCTCTTTAGGAGATACCCAAGAGAAGATGGTTCCATCCATTCAGTTTTTAAAAAGGAAATCATTGATGCCATAGTTCCGTTGACTGTCGATGCTTCTGCTGAATTTCTGTCCGAGCAAGGCTGTTCTATAATAGAAAATGTTTTTGGTTCTGTTGAGAGTGAAGACTGCACGGGCAGCCTACAACAGTATTTGCTGGAAAACTGCTACGAACTCGTGATTGAGTACAGTTTGTCGGAACGGTAACTTATCTTTATTTTATTACTGGCATTTGTCTTTATAGACCTTATACCAAAATGGCGAATGATTTAAAATTCTTTTATATGCATATAAATTAGCCCCTATGAACTCGTTTTCATGTACGAAATTGAAAAGAATTTTTGCTCTAAAACGAGGTTATGGGACCAATTTATATGCATATAAAAGAATTTTAAATCATCCGCCATTTTGGAATAAGGTCTATAATGTCATATCATTTTAGCTTCTTTGTGTAGCTTGGGTCTAAATTTGTGCCTTGCTTAAAATTTACCTTGCAGAAAAAGATGACGACTTAAACATATAACATAGTGCACGCGGTAAACGTTGTATCTTGCCGAAATATGACAAGACAGGGCTTCAAGATCATTAAATTTGGTAACAGAGAACCTGTTTTATACTTAATTCGCCAGAACGTGTTAAACATTGTTCTGCTCCTATTGAAAGTAATCTATGAATTGGATGGTTAAATGTGCCGGCACCATCTTTTACGTGAGGGCTAACAGACTGTAAGGTGCCTATCAACGCAATAGGTTCCTTGTTTAATTTCAAAGGACGTGTAAAATTAATGAAAAATGGCGTTGAAAGTTCTATGATATCTGCTTTCGTTCTCCTGTTATCCAGGTTTTCATGATATGCAAATGATCAGGTCATATCAGGTGAAGCGCTATCGTGACAGATCTAAAATTACATATTTCATCGAAGTTTTTAACCAAAATTGCTTGAAACTTTGTACGTGGTTAAAATTAAAGGTCATCAAAATATTGTTGTCATGGTAACAGATTAGGAACCCGCCTTTTGGTTATCGCAGCCGAATTTGTTGGTTTCTGCTCTGGCAGGGAATATTGTCTATTTCGAACTGTTTCTCGCTGATGAAGTTACTGGAAATGCTTGTGTTTACTTTAATGTCTTTCTTCAACTCTTTACATGGAGGACATTATTTCGGTTTACAAACTAAGCGATCTGGTTTTTAATCTGTTACCATTTAATTTAAACTGTGTGCTGTAATTTTTTGTACTGTACCCAGTTCAATGTTTGAAATGATTTTGGTAAATAATTTCGAGTACCCAATTTTTGGTTTGAGGCGATACTATTTTTCCTGATATAACATTATCAAGTACCTTGTTTGCTTATGAAAAACTGATTAAATCAGGAAAGAAAATCGGTACGAAAAAACTGTCAAAGGCATACTCCATTATTTTAAGCGTCCTTTCAAATTTTTAACGAAATCGATCTAGGTGATATACATTTTAAGGTATTCCTTGAATTTCAATTGGGCTAAATTAGGTGTTGGTTTTTGGACCAGAACGAATTCCAGATGTAATGGTTGTATTTTTTACAGTCTTCACTAATTACTCCAGTTTTGCTTTAACGTATGAAAATGTATCTTTAGTATTTTAAAGAAAACAAACATAGCTTAAGTTAATTTTGATGATTTCCCAACAACGGCTAATCATTGCTTGACCGGTATGTCAGAGCCCGAGAAATGTAACAATTGAGAACCAGATGTCGAAACTCGAAAGTAAACCCAAATTTTACATTGGGTGTTAATGTTATTAATGTTAAAGAAAAACTGAAAAACTTGCAAATTAAAACATCGCGATGGTGGTACAAAGTAAACTTTTCTTGTTTTTTACAATTGTACAATGCAGACAATTTCTGAATATGTCTCGAAAAACCAAATTGTTAGTTAAGTAAAATCGGGAGTTTCCCTGGAGCACTCATACGTTTGTTCATTCATACATGTTGCGTGTGTGGGAAGTGGATGTGCTGTGGTGTAGTATTCAACAATAATTGCTCTTTACAAATATTTTCTTAACAGACCAACTCTATGCGAAGACGTTCTGGTTGACTGTCAAAGACTGATTGAGTCCTTGCTGGATAGACCCCAAGGAAGAGCCACATTAGAAAGGTTTTATCAAGACAATGACAAATTTGTACAACTGCTTCTCCTTTCTGGCAAACAGAACTTTTCCCTTTCTTTTGTTCATCGGATGTTAAAGTTGGTATATCGGACATTGGAAATGTGTAAGAGTACTATACATTTTGAATTTCTTTCCAGTAATTGGTTACTAAGAGCCAGTGGGTAAACGAACAAGCTGTTCCCCGGTCGACAAGCAAACATTCGTCAAGCTTCTATTCTCAGAAAAACGATTGCTAAGGGCCCTAGACGGGAATCGAACCAGCGACCTCACCAGTCATCTGAAGGTTGCGCGTTTGATTCACAGAAATCATTTTTATAAGATTACGAGCTTGACTGACGTTCGCTGGTCGGCTGTTATTCCCCAAGTTCCCACATAAACAAGATCTGTGTTCAGTATTCAGTAGGCTATGCCTTGGTGTTCACTGTAAGTTCTGAAGTAATTGATTTTGCCGAAGGTTAGATGTACATCCGACATTTGAGTGGGTTGGACCAGCTTGATGTGGGTGTGGGGTGCTGGTTGTACTGTGGTTGTGCACGTCTCTCTAACCTCCGTGACCTGGGTTTGGTTCCTGGCTTCGTGCAGTTTTCCTTCGTTAAAGTTACCTTGGTAATATGTGACTCGAGTGTTGTCCAGTTTAACTCTACCTAACATCGCAGATTTTCTCCGGTAACTCCGGTTTCCTCCTGTGGTAATACTGGACCCATGAGGGAGTGGCCCTTACTGGACATTTTGGAAGAAAAGCTTAGGTAGCTGATGGGGTTATCCAGCACAAATAATAAAGAGACCTGAACAAGTCTTAATTATGCCATACGTTGAGTTAGAAAAACAAATCCATTAACGTAAACAGTCAAGGTATCCTGTCGTGTATCATTCATGGGTCTTGGTGGCAAACGTACTGGATGTGTCTCTCATCTCATCGTCGACGGTTTAATTCCAGCTCCTTGCCGTCATCGAACAAAAGTTACTTTGAAGGGAAAAGTGTTGTCAAATCTGATTCTGCTAGATACCAAATTTACCGGATAGGAATGTTGGTCACGTAACAGGATTACCTTATTGCACCTGCAGAAAAAGCAACTTACTTATAGCTGATCAGGTTATCCAGTATGAATAAATACCGTTGAAGTATATAGGGAAATTTGTAGTCAAATTACTGTCAGTGATTTACTTCCTTTTTCATATTTTCCCGATCCATTCATTTTTTATTTCCTTTTTTAGACGAGAAGCAACCTAATGACTTGGCCATACAGTCACTTGTTCGATCTCTGTCTAGGTTAAGTGAAGTGAGTTCAACATCTCTTAGTAACTGGCTGAGCAGAATAATTATCGGTAGTGATACTGATAAAGAAATGACTGGGAAAATGGCTGATAATCGACTTCTTCTACAGTCTATAGTAACATTACTCGTGAAAGAACAAAGGTATGTTGCTGGAGTAAAAACTAATGAAATTAGTTTTTTGTAATGTATTTCTTTACCAGAATGGTACATGTTAATTTTGTAACTTTTTGGGCGTACTGATTTCTTGATAGTTTTCTTGTGAAAGGCTTTATAGCTCCCATATTTTACCTGATGTTATGTTTTTGCCTCGTCTTTGCACAACACAGAAAACATAATTCTGAACATTATTGTAAAACTTGTTACGTCAGTGATTAGCACCGGCTGGGCGGTGTATACCGTAACGTACGCCTTCTCCCAGTCTTTAAAGAGTATACCTGAAATTTATAGATCGGAGAATTGCAGAGTTTATGTATATTTGTGCAGATGGTGATGTGAATGGTCACATTGCAAGTGACTTCCTTATCGTTGCTAGATTGCTCGTTGCTAGGATTTGTTTTTATTACTTGTACTTTATTTAATTCTTATCACATGACTCCTTTCAGTATAAATACTAGTTTAGCTGCCATTGCTCTTTTAAGAACACGTTTCAGTCACTAAAGAAGGGCCTTTGTTCGGAACGTCAGAATTTTTCTACGGCTGTCTACCAATTGTTTAACTTCGTATACAAACTGCTCCAGGCTCATACGGACACCTTTTATTCCGTTGCAAACGTTTCCCCGCGTTCTCAAGTCATAAAATCGCCTTGCCAAATTCACAGTGTTAAGTTCTGTGCACTCAGGACATGGTTTTTTGGAAGGCGATCGACTTAACCATTAAAATTTTTAATTCAATACAAAAACAGCAATATTTATTATTGCCTGCGGCTAAATACGCCGTTTTTAACATCAGCGTAAAAACGACTGAAGTGAAGTATGAATCCATATAGCCCAAAGTAACCTCTTTGAAACAGGCAATCTAAATCCTCGAAGGCGTCACAGAATATTTACCAAGCAAAAACAATCTGGAAGATGCTGCGTCAAATGTTAAATTAGTTTTGGTGGAGCGCTATTTTCAATAATGATAAGCAAGCACACTTAGAGAGGACTTTCATATGCTTAGACTGAGTAACTAACTACACGTTTTTAGACTGTTATTGTGGAATGTACACTGTAGTTATAATTTGTTTTTATTGAATAAATCATGTGGCGCATGTAAATAAGTAAAGTCATTTTGCATACCCTGTCAATGCAAACACCGGTTAAAACGGACACTTTTCCTTGTGTAAACGTGGAAATTTGCAGTTGACAATTCGAAGTGGCGTCCGAACTAGTGGAAGAGCATGTGAACCTCCAAAGAAGGCAAAATGCTTTCGATGGTTAGAAACGATGTGACGATGCACTGTGATTGAGTGCGGTGCATAATTAATTGCAAAAACATTGTGTGAATTCTGTGGTATCGATTTTGACGACGAAAGGCAACTTTCGTCACAGTTGTATTTCTTGAATTTGATGCTGGTCGAACTGGTAACAATACAATTTGTAGTTTGATATATTCAGCTCTAGAAAACCTAATTCCACGTTGCTGAAATGTTGAGTCCGATAACATGTTGTGCAAAAATGCATGGAAATTTGCATGGAAATCACTTTTCGTTTCTCCATCTCCATTACGTATAGTGTCCCACGCTTATAATTCTTCATACGTGGTAATTTTATGCATGTAAACCCGGGATAAAATTCATCCCGGTTGACCGTATGTTCCGATAGGGCGAGACCATATATACAGCTGCTAACCATATATTGCCTCTACTTTAGTCCAATTGCTGTCGGTGCCATTGAAGCATTGCTTAACTCTTTGATACCACTTGGGAAACTACTTCTCAATATGGCTACTGAGGATTCCATCGTCATTGGATCAAAATTTGTCGATTTTCTTTCGATTTCGTCAACCCTGGCTGGTTTTGCGGATGGATGTGGTCACTTAGAACTTATGAAAGCGGTAATTGTTTGGTTAAAGACATGGTACGTGATTTTTAAGAAGGCTTTTAGCATTGCGAATAGAACTCCATATCACAGCTTTTCAAACATACTGGCCTGTATCATATAGACCATAAAATCCACATCCAGCTGGTATGATTGTGTAACCCAAGCAGTTTTGCTTTAGCAGTAAACGAATACTTTTATTTTTTATTCATTATGAAGTAAAAAGCACCTTAGCCCAGAGTCAGTTGGAGATGGTAAGAGTAAAGAAAACTGTTTGGTAGAATGTACCAATGCAATGTTAGCACACGTTGCTGACATTCTAGCGCTTCTGAAGCAGACGTGTGACGAAAAGGAGATCTTATCGCCTTCCCATGGCGAAGATAATCTCATTAGTGACGTGGAATCTGATGGCGTTGATGATGAAGACGAGTCTGCAGGGGATGAATCAGTAAGTTAATTAACAGAGGTATGATCAAGATTGAGGAGGGATCAAGGGCATTCGTAGACTATTTCATATGGAAAGGTTATATGGTAATCCTTTGCACGTTTTTCTCTGTTCGAGTGCTTCTAAAGGAGAAGTATTTATTCCCGAAAGAAATTTGCTGAGAGACGCCTGTTTTCTGTCTTTGTTTGTATGGTTTCAAACTATTACTAAAGGGAAAGCGCGACTCAGCCATTCTCGATTGTGAAAAGCAGGTTTCTACTCCACAAATAAATCGATCATGTAAATCGACCGACATGAATTTGTTTTTGACCTAAATATATATAATCTATGACTAATAAAAGTCGCAGTGATCTTCATATATATGAATTGCTCGCGACTTATTTTAGTCGTGGCAAATTTCCTCAAAGACTGGATTCCCATTGGTCGTAAAGTGCTAATTGAATAGTTTTCTACTTCGTTCCGCATGGAAGGTCATAAAAGAAAAGAATAATGTTGCGCAGAGGAATTTTTACGCTTAGTGGAAGTCGAAGTATAATATAAATTGCAGTAAAAACCATTACCGGCCGATAATTTGAGGAAATACAGTAAGAAACATACTCCGAAGAACAGCATCTTGCAAACTCAATATTAGACCTATATAACCGTGATAAATTTTGTCTTGTTTTACAACTCGAATATTGGGTTTGCAAGATGCTGCTCTACGGAGTATGTTTCTGAATACAAAATGGCAGTGCTGATCAAGCAACAACGATTGTTCACGGTTTGTTGTAAAAGAGGCAAATGCATTGATAGGACAACCTCGTTCAATTTTAAAGTTAAATATAGGTTTGTAGAAACGCTACAGTATGTACTATTTACAAAATGAGTGGCCGTTCTGTATCGGGGTATACAGTCACGAGGCAAAGCCGAGTGACTGTGTC
>JBAHVQ010000516.1:82163-102256 GCA_036872915.1 Nanipora kamurai
ATAATATTTATTAAAGGTTCTAACGTTTCGTTGTTAACACAACATCTTCAGAGAAATAATGATTACATGAGTGCAGAAGATGTCTGAAGATGATCTCTGAAGATGTTGTGTCTCGCCTTCGGCTCGAGTTTGTATATCCGATACAACACGGCCGCTGTTGTAAATAGTACATATATATATATATATTCATGAAAGTATATCACTGAATATAGTATGTTAAAAAGTTCGCACAGGTGCAAGTTCAAAATCTTTAATAAAAGAATCAAACGTTTTCGACTATATAATCATTTTTATTTAACATTTTTAACTTGTACCTGTGCAAACGTTTTAGTGTATGTGTGTATATTTATGTATGTTTATATCATCCCTGTCGAGTTGTTGCGTATTTATTTTGCTACCGAATGATTTGGCATCTTACAATTTGTTCATAATTATTCACATGAATTCAGTATAGAGAATCGTTCGATTATATTTCCTGGTTGCATTACTTCAAATCATCTTATTTTGTCAAGCTTTTTGCTTGCTCCTTAAAACATTCTCCTTGTTTCAGATGAATTGAAAAGGAACCTGTTTGAAAACTCATTCACTGCATTAAAAAGTATAGATACTGTATATGAACATAATCAGAGTACATACTGATGGTACAACGTTATGATTGCAAGAAATGGCCTAAAATTATTGTTATTGGATCCTTAATATTACAGACTGGAAAACTGCATAAATTAAATTGTAAATCCCATTTTGATGCTACTTTCAATTTCTTCAGGCAATGAAGAAACGTAGTCCGCATGATAGTACTGACTCGGGTAATCCTGACGAAAAAGTTTCTACTGTGAGCAGTTATCGGAGAGCGCAGCACGCGGAGAAAAACAGTTGTTCCACTGAAGGGAAAAGCAACGAGTTGGAAATGAAAAACAGCGACAAGTCGGCAAACTATGAGTTGGGTCAACCCATGCAGAAAAGAGCCCTTCGAAAACAGTTAGAGGTAGTCTACTTTTGTTTACTAATTTGCAACGGGTTTTTTCTTTGTTTTTTAGTTAAGTTACCCTTTTTGTTTGTATTTTTTATTTGTCGCCATTGTAGTGCCTATGAAACCAAAACGTCGACATTCTATATCCTCTTTCATGAGAATGTAGGTACGGAGTGAGGGAGAATTCCCTTGAAATTTTTTCTTTATCATTTGCCCTTGGCTTGATATCAGCATTTGAAGTTTTAGGTTGATGACGTCGTATATATATCTTAGATTTAAAATTTCACTCATCTAGCCTGCACAACTGGTGACATCAAGGAAAAAGTTTGCATTCTTCTATCAAGTCTCAGGAAAATGATGAGAAAATTTTAGTGGAGTTCCCCATTACACCTTGCTTACCTCTAAAGGGAATCGAATATGGAATGTCAACTTTTTGGTTTCATAAGCACTTCAACCTGTTGTGATAATGAGGGATCTTTGGGGCCATTACATTCTCACATGGATTACTTTTCCTGTGTAGCTCTGTATTGCTTCGTAAATTTCTTTATTAAGTACAATGTTTAAGTTGCTTTTGCTTACTTAATTATTTGACTTCGGAAATTGCAGTTTGATACTGTTAAATGCATTTTATATATTTTGCTGTTCAAACTGCCCCGGGTAAGGTACTAAGAAAAACACTGAGCTCCAGGCAGGACAGCATTCAGAAGGATGCATCAAAAGCGTCCTGTAGTCTTGTTCTTCTGGAAATATATGATATAAACATTCTCTTTAATATTTATATTTACCAAAGAGTTATTAAATTCACTGCTTTATAAATTTTTTTGCGCAAAATATTTCAATATTTCAATATTTCAATGGGTGTGTAGCCCGTGTTCGCATATTTACCGACGTACTTTCATTGTGAGGTTACGAAGGTCAACCACCATATTCATTAATGTCTTTCTTCAAATTCCTAAAATTTTTACACAGGAACAAAACGGGCTGTACGTTATTATAAAGAGTTGGGCTGTACCTTGTTACAAATGCTCCTATCGGCTACACGTTAATAGTAAACGAACCAATGCATCAGATAAATATGCATGACTTTTTGAGCATTTATTTGATCATTGTAGATGGTATGTTTATCATATGCAGTTCTTTTGAGACAAATCAGGCCTACGAATTACATGCACTGAACGGTAATTGTCTTTCCGGTCGCCGTTCCCGACAAAGTATGGATGGAGATGTGTTTTAAGCCTGATTTGGAGTGCTGTATGCATAGAGTGTATAATGGAGGATTTCTCAGATATGCTGTTGTTTCCATACTCCAGAATACGAATAGTTAGAGTAGATTCAGTGATATATCCTCCACTGTTTTGCCAGGGTTTCACGTAAACCGGAAGTGTTTCCATTTCCCAAGCAGTTTTACCCGGTATTTTAAACAGGTTAAAGTACGTTTTACACCTTTTTCCCTTTATTAAAGCAAAAACGATGTTCATTTAAGCGATTCACATCTTCAACAGCGCTTTTTCGACTTCAATAACGGCAGTCGAATTTCAACAGTGGTAAAAGGAAATTCATTAACGGCAAGTAATTAAATATTCGTTAAACTGAAGTTCAACAACGTCAATTTAAAAATCATTAAAAACACAAAAATGGGAAAATCAACACAAAATAAAAAGTCAATTAGCGAAAACGTGTGGGTATATGTTGTACATACAATTACATCAGATAGCACCTAAAACGTTGTTTTCACATGTGTGCGGCTAGAGTGAACGTTACAGTGACTGGGCCAAGAAGGAGAGAGAGAATATCGCAGGAAGACAAGGTAAGGTTCATAAGGGCTCTTAATCTTTCCTTCTCGAATGTACAGCATTTGGAGATTATCCTTGTGGCAGTTGAGCGATTGAACCCCAAAATATCCGCCATTCTAAGATATAGTCTTGTTCTGGATCTCTAAAAAACAGTATTAACCTTTCCCTATTATCCTGCGAAATTCTCTGTCTCCTTTGTTCAGTCATCGTAACGCTTACTCTAGCCGCACACATCTGAAAATGACGTTTCAGGTGCTGTCTTGTGCAAAAACGTCCTGTAGACATTGGCAGTCTTAGTAATTGTTACTACGAGTTTTCTTCATCCAACATATATCAATATATACGCATTATTGCTCAATGACTTTTTAGTTTATTTTGTTGATTTCCCCTTTTTTTCTTATTGAATGTTGATTGACGCTAATGGAATACCATAAATGTTAATGTTTTTTATATTAACGTTATTGAACTTCAATTTAACGGAATATATAATTACTTCCTGTAAATGAATTTACTTTTAGCGCAGTTGTGGTTTGATTGGCGTTGTTGAAGTTTGAAAGGCACTACTGAAGATGGCAATCATTCTAATGAACACCTCTTTCGCTTTAATGAAGGGCAAAAGGTGTAAAGTACAAAATATACTCACAGTTCTTATTGCTTTTTCTTACTGTAGCCCAACAGGAAAGCCTTAATAAATCTAATTACGGACCATGACATGTGTGAAACAGTTCTTGGTTTACTGAACATTTTGTCGAGTGCTTGTGATGGCGGTGAAGGCAACGTTCTGATGGGTGGTGCCAGAACGAGAATTGCTAAGGCGTTGGAAGATTTGCACACAAATAACAAAACTGTTGAAAACAACGAAATGTTATTGGTAAATGAGCCATTATTCTTTTTTGTATCCAGTGCTAATTTCACGATATATGAAGATCAGCAATTGCGCTGTAAATGAACGTGATTAACTTAAACGTCCATATTATTCATTGCCGAAACAAGGATAACGACTGGCCAACCAAGCGTGACGTCTGTACCGGAAAGTATTTGTACGAGTTGCACGTTAAACCTGAGTTACATATCAATAGATCACTCCAACAGTCTTCGTTTTGCCTCAAACAGTGTCCTTGGCCTAGTATTCAGGGCAGATTTCAAACATCCAACTCTGACCTCATTTTATCCATTCTCACACTGATAATTTACTGGTAGTCCTTATCTTTTTAAGGTACCAACTCTAGGATCTCAGGAAGGTGCATTTGAAAACGTGAAAATGGTATGTAGTGGCGAACAAGGTCAGGCGATCCGTCAATTACTGGGAGCTCATGTTCTGCGTCGGGTTGCTATGTGTTGTCTAACATCTGCCGAGGGCAGGCGACAACATCTTGCCGTTAGCCACGAGAAAGGCAAGGTAAGGACGGAAAGGCAACGTTACGTCAAAAAAATAAAAGAATTACTCACGTAAACTGTACATATGTCATATCTGATGCCAAAAAAACTGAAAAATGAAACTACTGAACAAAGACTGGAAGATGTTCTCTTTATTTAGTAGTTTAATTTCTATATTCGCTTTTTCATGATGTAATATAAATTGTTCCCTTGATTATTTCGAAGTATTTAATCATCGCTTCAAGGGGGTAAACGTTTTTTAAAATTAATAATCTTATTTTAAAGACTTACTTTGTATTGTATTTATGTTATTACAATAATTGTATATATATTCTCACAATAAGGCATACTGTATGTATGTTCTCAATTTGGTTCAAGTGATGTACCTGGAGTTTGCTTTGCTGTTAAAAATCTTGTTAATCAGTTCACTATTAGTGAACTGATTAACGAGATTTTTATCTATCCCGTCGATGTGGAATTATGGCATTTTATATCAACGTGGTATGTATAGATCAGATCGCAGAAGCTTTGTTGTGCTCTTACTATTGGTCTGTGAAGATACTGAGACTTGTCCTGGCCCAGGTCTGCAGAGAAAGAATGCTAAATGGCCTTACTCTTTCAAAACGATAAGGAAAAATTAATGGAGATTAATACGTCCTAGTTGTCAAGATTTGTGCCATCTAAAATGTGCGGGTGATGACTTGGAAGAATTTCAGTGTTGTTGTGTATGCTTTACCAAGAAATCTGACAATACTGTGCCTATGGACTTCAATTTAAGTAAGATGGACAGCGGAGAAGGGAGATTGCTACCGGAGTTAAGTAGTCTCTTAAGTCGTAAGGGCTTAAAAATGTAACATCAAAATATTTGTGGTCTATTTGGTCAGAGAGAGGCAGTTACAGAGATGCTAACTTTTTTTAAAGGCACCAGCCTTTTTGGATTAATTGAGACTCATTTGATATCTACACTCAAGAACTAGACATTGAAAGCTATCATTTTGAGAGGAAAGATAGAGTCTCAGGAATTGGTGATGGTATTGGAGTTATATCAGTGGTAATTTATCTTGGCACCGCAAATTGGACCTGGAAACTGACGAGATTGAGTGCTCATGGATTGAGTTAGTACTACCTCAGACTAACGGGATTTTAGTAGGAAATATATACAGACCCCAGATAGCTTCATCTTGATTTTGAAGGAAATTAAACGATATTGTTGACACCGTTATGGCTGAAGAGACAGAAAAAATCATAATGGGCGACATTAACTGTTACTATTTGGTGAATGGTCATAAAGAACTGAAACAATTGCTATCCTTTTATGGATTGAAACAGAAAATAACAACAGCAACGAGAGTTACAAAAGAATCAAAATCACTGATTGATTTGGTCCTTTGTTCGAATCCTGAAAAAGTGAAAAAATCTGCAGTCATTCCCTCCAGTTCAAGTGACCATGATATGATTGGTCTCTTTAGGAAAACAAATTGCATAAAATGTGAACGTAGAACTAAGTTACAAGATCACATCGGAATTATAATGAGCAACAATACTTCAATGATCTGAAAGAAGCTCCATGGGATACAATTTTTAATGAAAGAAATCGAAATAGTTGCTGGGAAAAGATGAAGTCAATTATTACTACTGTTATGAGTACTCATGCTCCTTTAGTTCAGAAAAAAATTAAAGGGCGGTTATGTCCTTGGTTGAGCTTGGCGATAAAAAAGCTCATGAAAGGTCGAAATGTCTACTTGAGGAAAGCAAGGAACACTGATGCAGAAATATATTGGTCAACATATAAAAGTCTACGGAATCAAGTTAACAATTTTATAAAGAGAGCTAAAAATAATTTTAATAAAAATTTATTGAATGAAGACGGCAACAATCCTCGTCAGTTTTGGAAATCTATAAAGTCTGTATTTCCGGTAAAAGGCTCTAATAATGATTCTTGTGCTGCTTTTAGGATGGAATCTGGTTTGTCCTCTGATAAAGTAGAGATTGCAAATGGCTTCGCTGGAGGCCCCTGTCAAGTTAGCGCTTTCGCTGTATCAGCCATTTGACGATACAACCTTCAAGGCCTCCTGAACACGAAATATAGCACTGCGTGAATTAACTTTAAGAGAAATGTACCTCAAAATAAGGTTTTGAAAGAATATACATTATAAACAAGCGCGCACTGCGTTGCAAATATCGGTAGATCACGCGATCACTAACGGGAAAAGGTGTTGGCAAAATGTAGAGCGAAGAACATGACAACTTGAGCGGGCATAACAATACACTGGGTGAGACAGTAAAGAAGCTCTGCCGAGATGCTGGAATCGAAGGCAATTACATAACTCACGGCATCAGAGCAACAACAGCAACTTGTGGTCTTGCTACAGGAATTCCAGATAAGTTTATTATGTAGAGAACAAGGCACAGAGATATTAGATCTTTGCAGCTATATCAGAGACACAGTACTGAAAGCAATGTATAGATGTCGAAAGCGTTTGATCAGACTCAGTTTGATAATAAGGTGTCTTTAAAAAGCGCAAGTATGTCAAACAAGGAAGGCCGCCTCGAAGTCAGTGACGGCAAGAAGAAGGGTATTGAGGTTGAAGATGGTAACGAAATTAACCATGACAATAATAGTGTGAAGGAAAGTATTGAAAAGGTGTATTTCAACAATTGTTCATTTTTCGTTACGAAGGGCTTTAATGTATAGGTGGTTATTTCTGTGATTCAATTGGATGTAATTTGCTGGTTTAAGTTCGTCTTGTGCTTAACGTGAAAGATGTAAACTAAGATTACTATACTGGAAAAGCTCGGGAAGGGATAGTTTGAGTTTCGGTAGGGAAGAAGGGGGCTGACGAATTGAATTCAATTTCTCATCACGTATTCACGTGCTGTATTCAGATACAGCCTGTTATTCCCAGGCTGTATCCAGATAAAACCCAGGAACAGCAGGCTGTATCTGAATACAGCCCGTGAATGCGTAATGAGGAATTGAATTCAATTCATCAGCCCCGCTCTTCCCTGTGGAATATCAAATTATCTCTCCCCTAGCTTTTAGACACTTGTCAATCCAACGTGTTTATGTTAAATAAAGAGCTATGAATAACAAAGAAAACCGTGTCAATCATGTAATATGGAGTGAAAGAAGACAAAGCCTTTTCTGTTTCTGTTGTTGCGTATTCACGACCAAATATCTTCTGCTCAATCTGAATACAGTCATCCACAATTGGGCTGTAACGATAACTGGCGTAAACTTTATGAGAAAACTCTGGCTCATGGGAAAAGCGTTGCACATATTTCTAACTATATCAAATGGAGTGATCTTAATATATCGCTGGGAAAGGGCAAAGGAATTGACAGTTTTCAACAACAGCAGTTCGCCAAAGAGAAGGAAAGATGGAGAGAAATCGTTGAAGTTACACTTTTTTAGCCGAAAGAAATCTTCCGTTCAGAGATTCGAGCTCCGCCGTAGGTGATCCTTACAATGGCCTATTTCTCGGGAGCTTGGAACTCATTTGTAATCACGATTCGACCATTAAAGATCACTTGAATACAGTCAGAAAACATCAGGAACGTGGAGAACGTATGCAAGCCCACTATTTATCTTGGCAAAGTCAGAATGAATTTATAAATCTTTGTGCAAAGGTTCTCGATGAAATTCTATCTGAGTTAGAGAAGTCTTATTATTATGGTCTGATTGTCGATGTTTCACATACCGGACAACTCACATTTGTCATTCGATATACTGTTCAGAAAGGCGGCGTCTCGGAAGTCGTGGAAAGATTTCTACAAGTCTACGATTGTGAGAAGAAAAAAGGTGAAGATACTTGCGGGGTTATCCTACGCGTTCTTGAGGAACATAATATTGACATAGGTAGATGCAGAGGACAGGGCTATGATAATGAATCAAACATGTCTGGATGCTACAAGGGGGCTCAAGCCTTAATCATGGTGAAAAACTCTCAAGCAGTTTTTTCCCCATACAGTGCTCATACTTTGAATTTGTGTGATGTGCATGCAGTCGAAGTTGCTCCTGAAATTAAAAGCTTTTTTGGCAATGTTCAAAGGCTCTAGCCCTGCTCGTCGGAAAATTCTCAAAGAAACAGCTGGCGTGTCACTGCGCAGTATCTCGGACAGCAGGTGGAGCGCAAGAATCGATGCTGTAAGAGCTTTTGTAAAAAATCACACCAAGATCGAGATCCTCTCTGAAATTCAGACGGATCTTGACTTGACGGACTTAGCATTTAGTGATGCAGAAAACCTATTGGAATGGATGAAGTCATTTGAATATATCCTTATGGCCACATTTTGGTTTAAAGCGCTTCAGTGCATCGACGATGTCAGCAAGGTGGTACAGCATGCAGATATTTCCATCGCTGATGAGGTTAAACATCTTTCGTCCTTACGAAATGATATTCAGAAACTTAGAGATTCGTGGGGAAATGCTCTTCGAGAGGCAAAGATGGTTTCTTCATTGTGACAAAGCAGCATTTTAAAAGAAAAACGATCGCAACCTACTACACCTGAAGAAAACTTCAAAATAAATATCTACTATAAAGCGTTAGATAGTCTTTTGGTAAAGCTTTCAGAGAGATTTAAAGTTGTCGATGTGGTAGCTCGTCGTTTTGAATTCATCGTCAATCCTCCAGCCGATCCAAGTATCGACGTCGTCAAAGAACAGGCAAAACGCCTTGCAGATAGCTACCCCAGTGACGTTAGTAAGGATGATGTTGACGAGGAGCTTCGCCATTTTCTAAAATTTTTCCAAGTTCTGGGGGCATCATCAAAGAGAAATCGTGCATTAAACCTAATTAACCATATTTACGAAAAGAAGCTTGAATGTTTGTATCCCCAAATCTGTATCTGTTTAAGAATCTTCTTATCGATTCCAGTATCGGTAGCATCCGGAGAACGGTCATTCAGCAAACTGGCTTTAGTTAAAAACAGGCTTCGGTCAACAACATTAAACAGTCTAATGTTACTCTCAATAGAACGTGAACTGGCAGGAACTCATGATTATGAAGGATTAATTGACACATTTGCTCAGGAAAAGGCCAGAAAAAGACGTCCTTGACTTTGACTTTAAATTCTTATTTAAGATCTAACTGTATGTATTCTTGACACTTCATGTTATTCTTGGTTAAGGACTTACGGTAACAGTGCATTTTCTTTAAGGTTTCTCTTCAAAGTTTGTCACAATGCCTTCTAGCACTGTATGCCTTGCACAGTTACGCTAAGGAAGCTAAGCAGTCAGCAGATTTTTTAGTTTTGTTTGTGGTTTTTTAAATACCCCTAAATAAATACCCCTATGAGTCATAGGGGCCCCACGAAAAAAAAAATTTCCCGGACTCCGCACATTTTCTCGGCGGCCCTGCTGGATAATCATGTCTGGAACTTAGTTACAACTTCCAGTTCAGATAATAACGCCACCGTACGATTTTCGTTTTGACAAGTGGAAGCCCATGATGTTATGAAAGAACTAAAACAGCTAAAAAAGTCAAAAGCTCCTGGATTAGATGAAATGCCTGCTGGTCTACTGAAAGATGCCGTCATATTATCGCATGTCCATTAGCTTATATTATTAATTTATCTCTAGCATCTGGACTTATCCCATCTGATTAGAAGCATGCAAAGGTGATGCCACCACTATTTAAGAATGGGAATAGCTCGATCTATTCTACCTGTGATATCAAAAATAATGGAAAGGATTATTTGTAATCAGCTTGCAGAATATCTTGAGAGATATAAATTATTATCACCTAGCCTGGCAGCTATTCTTTTGACTGATAACATCAAAGCTTACTGGAGCAGTTTTCACTGCTATCAAAAAATCTTTTGACACTTGTGGTCATTACTGCTTTCTTGAAAAATTACAATGTCTTGGTGTTAATAGTGGTGAACTTCAATAGTTTAGAGACTACTTGTTTAATCGGCAGTTTGTTGGTTTTAAATCTGACCCGTGCCCAGTACTTTATGGAGTGTCTCAAGGGTCCATATTGGGGCCACTGCTGTTTTTAGTTTACATAAACGACTTGTGCCAAAAACTCAATGGTAATCACGTATAGTGATGATACCGTTATTTATTATTCTCATAAAGATCTTCTACTTGTCGAAACTGCTCTATCAGAGGATATGGACAGAATTGCAGAATGGATTGATAAAAACTTTTTTAATAATTAATCTCAAAAAAGGAAAGACTGAATCAATGTTGTTTGGTACACCAAAACGTTTGTCAAAATACAAAGAGCATTCGTTTGGTATGAGAATGCGAAATTATATATATATATATTCAACCTTATCCACGAAAGGTCACTTACATAGTACCTATCGGAAAACGTCAGGTCGAGTAAAGTTGTTATCACGCATTCGTCCATTAATATCAGTTTGGACAGCAAGAAATATTTATCAAAGTATGATTGTTCCTGTTATGACATATGATGGTAAAGTCACTCAGGATTATACTACGTGGAACAAAACGGCAATAAGCTTCTGAGTTACCAACTTTTGAATATGTGAAGAAATTTAATGCTCTTGTTTTTAAGTCTTAAACGGTCTGATGTGTGATCCTTTAGCCAATAATTTTACTCCATTAGTGCGCAATAAATCAACTAGAAATCAAGGAATTTATCTTAAATTGCCAAAGATCAAGTTGGAACCTGCAAGAAAAAATTTTTCTTTTCAAGGAGCTATTGTATATTATCAGTTAGCAACTGAAGTTTAGTCAATTAAATCAATTCTTTTATTTAAGCATCTTTTGAATTTACATTTGATGTTGTGTAGAATTTTCCTTTGAAGTATTTTACGGTACTTTTCATATATTTTATTTTATATGAGATTTTTTAAAATTAATAATCTTTTATGTTACAGGACCCTAATTGATAGCAATGCCTTGGCACTGAATAGGGTTTTCAATCATGTATAAATAATGATTATTAAAGTTGTCTTATGCTGTTTATCTTTACACTGAAATGTTTGAAAAATATCTTGTAAGTAAAATGACCTTATAAGATTTTTATTAGACTTGAACTCAAATTTTTTTTTGTATTTTGTCTTCCAAGTGATTTAAACGTAAGATATAAAAGCACTGGTTTGATATGAGGTTTCTAACGGGTAATATCTCAGAGAATAACTGTGTAATCCTCAAAAATTTTTTACTTTCAATCCATTAAAAAAGATTAGTACAAAAGTATTCAGCTACTCAGGTCCACTCATTTACTTAGGTTCACATTTCCTTCCCCCAAGTGAAAAAATAGGTACGTATGTATGCTTACGTGCTGCCAAGAGTAGAGATGAATGCAAATTGCAAAGAAAAATGTAAGAGCATGTAAGAGCGATATGAGTTTGTTATAGAATTATATGTTGAGTTCATATATTAGGCCACCTTAGTTGTTTTATTTTGGAACGTCTCATTCAAATATGGAGCTCTTGATGGTTATATACATACTGACCTTTGCAAAATATTTGTTACTGATGGGATACCTAGCTTTATGATTAGGTATTGTTCATTACTACACCTTTTTCAAGTCAAATTCAGAGATGTCCAAATGAATTTTAGATAATTCAGATCACTTTCAGATGTTTCCAGAGGAATTTCAGATAATTCAAATCAATTTTACATAGTTCCAGCTGCATTTCAGAATTGTACAAATTAATTTCAAGATTTCTTATTTTTATTACACATCAATGCACAAAATCCGTATACAACAAAACCAAAGAACCGGAAACAAATGACCATAAAAAAAAACCGAAACCGATTGTACTGTATGAGAAGCATTATAATACAAGTTTACAAATTTATGCTCCCACTTCCATGTCCTCCAAGTTGAACGCACGCTGAAAAGAAAAAAAAACCTTGGGCATGCATGCTGGCATGAATTCACAATGTCTTGTACAGTAATTAGTAGCGAGGAATCATCAATTAATCCTTCGACATACGCCAGCTGCTGCTCACTCACTCCGGGAGGTTGTACTTGGGGAACTCGCATTCGCTGTTTCAACACTGCTTTCATTTTGCTCCAGATTGTCTCTACAGGGTTCAACATTGGGGAGTAAGGTCCCGAACGACAGACAGTTAATCGCGGGTGGTTATTCACACACTCTTCAAACTTAGAGTGACAAGGTGCATTGTCATAGACAAGGACCACAGAGTCAACTCTGACTCGAGGCTTGAGATTGTCGAGCATCTCCAGAGTCCAAGCCTTTCTACATCGGATTTGAAGGCTCCACGACGCCTCGTAGTGTAAATCATCTGATATGCTGACACTGCATGAACTTTTGGTTTCTTAGATGCTGGTAGTGCCATAACTGCTTAGTCTCCTGCAGGTGCTCGACCTTGAGTCCTCCGGCAGAAGAGGTTAATGTCAGTCTCATCCATACGAATAATGGTCTTGCCATCTCTCATGTACTGACTAATCCTTTCAACATACAGTCGTCTCAACTCTATGTTGGCATCAGTGTTCATAGTAGCAGGAATAGCATGTACCTTTTTTAGAGTTATGAGCCTCCCTTCCAAGTAGTTATGGATAGTTGATTTACTGATATAGGCTCCAAATGCTTGTTGGGTTCTCTCCGACAATTGCTTCAAAGTGAGAGCAGGATCCCTTGAATCATGACTACAAGATTATCGTTCTGTTCATTAGTTAACTTCTTCCGGCTTCCCTTTGGGTTTTGGATTTTCGGCATCAGCTCGATCCAGGTATAAGCAGTTTTGTATTTTACCCCAAGCTGTTCAGCAAGGTGGCATCAATTCCCACCGTTACTGGCCACTCTCACAATCCTCTCTCTGTAGCGACTGGTATTCGAGTGTAGAGACCACGAGGCATAATAGCGAAAACCACATGCGTGCAAATTTTTCACTCTAAGTACATATGGACATAGATCACATGCACATGAAGCTAATTCAGCTCGAAATTATATAATGAGTCAAATACATCACACTGTGAATAGGAGTCTGACTGCATTAGCTGAATTGTGGTAATGGAATTCATAATTGTAAAAAGTCCGAAAAAGCCCACTTTCATTAGAAAATGTCAGAAATTCAGATGTCAATGTCTGATTATGGTTTGCAAACGTCTGAAATTCACTTGGAAAATCTGAACATCATTTGGAAATGTCTGAAATTCATTTGGATATTTCTGAATTTGACTTGACAAAGGTGTAGTACAGTATAAAGTCCATGACAACTGCAATATGTGTCAACTGCATTATAGCACGACGTGTTTCTGCGTTGAAAATAAACAGATGATCACTTGGTCTTCCCAATTTCAAATGTAAAGCATAAACCTTATACCGAAAAATGCTGAGAAATTGTGAGAACTCAAGATTTGAGTATACAACAAAATGCGGAAATGATTAGGATGATATTTCGTTTTTATTTCAAAGTCATTGTTAAACCGAACTGAGTTTGATCATGTCATACCGCGTCTTCTTGTATACTCAAATCGTGAGTTCTCAAGATGTCGGGTTTTTTCGCTATTTGTTTTATTCTTTAGACTGCCATACCTGTATACATATACAGTGCACTCGTGCATGATGCGTATGTGCGTATTTCCGTGTACATACGTTTGTACGTTATGTGTGCACGTATATACAACTTTATTCAATTATCTTTAATTGTTCTTATTCCCCGCTTTTTCCTAAAAAGATTACGATCCTCCAGCTGTCTACGTTGCTCAAACAAGCTGACTCAAGCCGTCGTAAGTTAACTCTGACTCGCTTGTCGACGACACAAGTTCCATTTACCATTTTATCGTTGACGGGGAACTCTTGCAACGAAGACTTTCTCGCGGTCTGCGGCTTAAAGGATTGCCATGTGTTGACTTTGAGTGGAAGTGGATTTGTCGTCAATCATTTAGCACTGCATCCTCAACTGGAGACGGGTAATTTTATTATAAAAACGATCTGGCTTCCAGGCTCGCAGACAGAGCTGGCAATCGTTACTGCTGATTTTGTGAAGGTGCGTGAGCTCTCCGATGTACTAATGTAAGCTCAGTAACATTCTATGCCAGTACCGGCCACTCTTCTACTAATAGATGTAGACAGTCTGCAATTGTTTTAAGTTTTCGTTTACATTCTGCGTCTGCCTTGTCGGACCAATTTCCGGGTCGCCTAACCGAAACAATGTAGACTGTCAACATTTATTGGTAGGAGACTGGGTTGGCAAGTATAATATTAACATCTGCATTAGTACCTGTGTGTTTCCATCAAGGCCATAACCATTTGGCTCATTCCTGTGGTGTTTACCTGGACAACCTTTCCGGATCCAAACCTGGCTGAATAATTTTACCTGTAACGTAATGAATGTTGTAATTCCACGTGAGTCATGGTTCGGGCACAACATTAAGATAATTTAACTTACAGATCCTTATCGAAAATAATATCGTTAACTGTTGACGATAAACTGTCGAATGTTTTGATTTGTGTAAGTTAACATAACCTTTTGTTTTATCGGTATTCACAAACGGAAATTTGCTATCCAACTAAAAAACCAATACTAGATTCTCAGATACGTTAGACTCGATTTCATCCACGTCGTCGTTGAGTTAATAACTAGGCAGTTCTGCAGTATTTTAATGCCCGTGTATTATGCGGCATTTTTTTATTCGTTACACATATTTAGCTACCAACTAAAACGGAAGGACAATTGCTCAAATTAGCATAACAAACGAGATTTCGCCAAGCATTCTAGTAGTTATATTCAACCAAGAAAGGATAGTAAAAGGCTACTACTAGTATTCCCAAGAAAATGGGGAAATAGTTGATAGTATCCTTTCAGCTTAAACCTTCATGACTTTCTTACGCATGCAAATTTGGTAGTTATTGGCTGTAAATGTTGCTGAACACGAGGTAGGGAAGTATAGCAAAACTTAGTTTTTTTTCGTATTTCGGATATTTTTTCAACGCGGTATCACAAGTTCGCATGGATTATCCATCAAAGTAAAGTACAAAACATAATCCGAAAATTAAGGTCTTGAAACTTGAGATACAAGTTAAAACAAGACGAAGACAGGTGCGGTAATTTTTCGACTTTATTGCAAAGTCATTATCAAACCAACTCAGGCAATTACTCAACCAACTCACTTGGTTTGATAATGACTTTGCAATAAAGTCGAAATATTACTGCACCTGTCTTCGTCTTGTTTTAACTTGTATCTCAAGTTTCAAGATATCAGCAATAGATTGACCAGGTGGGAAACGTAGTCTTGTGACGAATATAAGAGCCCAGCATAAAATACGGAGGAAAGGCATAATAAAAAACAACAAGGGAATATATACAATATTTATTAATTTCTAACGTTTCGTTGCAACATGCAACATCTTCAGAGGTGGAATTACAAAGAATCAAATATATCATCGTACTCTGATTCTTTGTAATTCCACCTCTGAAGATGTTGCATGTGGCAACGAAACGTTAGAAATTAATAAATATTGTATATATTCCCTTGTTTTTTATCATGCCTTTCCTCCGTATTTTATGCTGGGCTCTTATATTCGTCACAAGACAAGTTTCAAGATGTTAATTTTCGGTTATGATTTATACTTTACTTTTTAAAATTGTCGGCTGGTTACGGTTTTTTTTATCCATCAAAACTATTGATATTTTGTACGGATATTAAAAATCCAATTTTTAAATTAACTTTGTTTTGTGTGTTTTTCGACGGGATTTCGGGTTGGAATGTGTAGTTTTCTACTTCAAAGCTAAGGACAGAGTTCGAAGTGGTTTTAAATTTTACTTATTAACAATTATAAAACGTTTTCGGCTCAATTGTCTTTAGAACATGTCGTAACATCTGGTCGTACGACCAGGAAAAATTACCATCATTCAGACGCGGACCTCTGATAACATTGCCTAAACTAGGCTTAATTTACAGATCGATGTTTGTCTTAATCTCTTATAGATTTACGATTTGGGCAAAGATGCTATAAGTCCCGTTTATTACTTTGTCCTTCCAGCTGGCAAAGTACGAGACGTAAGTTTTATCTTCCTTCCTTCGGCACGGCAGTTGGCCTTGATGTCCTCGGAAGGGCACATTTACACGCAACCTCTGGACGACTCGAGTTCCGCGAAATCTGGTCCATTCTACTTAACTAACGTTGTTCCTGTGGAACACAAGGATTTGAGTGACAACAACAGGCCAATAGGAGGTGGAGGAGTTTCCATTTATTATTCGCATAGTTTTCAGCTGTTGTTCTTCAGTTACGTACAAGGCAAGTTAAGATTAAAATGAATTTACTGTAATGTTTTATTATCTCCTTGGTTATCTTAAATTGGATCATTACCAAATGAATTTAGTGAGGATAGAGATTTTTATTTAGACGGTGTTCGATTTCAAGTAATCAACCAATAACTTTGGTGTTCTGGCTTGATGCTTTAAGAATTACTTAATTTTAGTTTTTTAGTTCCTTCCATTTGACCAAAGCCGCTCTTTTTTCTTCCTGGCTAACTCAGAATAAGATGTAAACTGAATTAGTAGAAACGTGCTAGACGACAAGCCCAAATCCTGCAATCAGATGGATTGAGCTACTCAGTGTCTCATGATTGATGGATAGCGAACACAAGCCCTCTGTGTGGTTTTTAGTAGCAGAATGATAAAGAAGGAGTTTGTTTTTACCAAAAAAAAACAATGCCTATACTACGCTATTTGAAGTAATTTTTGAGAAATTCCTAAAAATGCGAAAGCTTATTTGATGTACTCCTGTTGCTGGTACGTTATGTTACCGTAATGTTTTTCATGTTTCTAGGCAAGACATTTGTTGCCCCGTGGACGGAGAATTTGACGAAGATCGATAAGTTCTTTCAAATTAACGTAAAAACAACAAATGGAAATAAAACGTCACCAGCGACTCTATGTCAGTGGTCCGAGGTACCACAACACCCAGGACTTATCTTGTGTTTAACACACACAAGCTCTGCTCCAATCGTCTTAATGGTGAAGCCAGAAGAAATATCGGTAAGTTAGGATGTTCCTTGTAATATAATCTAGAAAGAAAATTGGTACATCGTGGTCCAAAGTACCTGAAAACATGGGACTTTCCTTGTCATAAAGTGCGTGGAAGATGTAATTAACTGGATTACGTAACGAAGAAAGATTTAGATACCGTATGTACTCGTTCCTCATTACCTTGGGCAGGTTTTCGAGTGCAATTTGGAAACCGACTGCGCTTCTTAATGACCATGAAAGCAGTGCGAGACCGACAAAAGAATGGCTCTTTAGATCTTTGAAAGACTCTTTGAGTGCGTGTTTTGCAAGAGAAACAATGACGTTAGGCATTAGGCATACTTTAGTTTACATGAAAATGTTCGACACAAATAAACATACTACTCATACGGTGTCTCGTCCAGTCTTGATACCTTCCGTGAATTTTCGTTTAACGTGTGATGATTTCATGCGTGATTAATCTTTGTATGTTTGTAGGACAATGCGCTTGAATTCTCCTGTGTGTAATTAACTTTAGCTTTTGAAAAGATCAAATTGTGTGGGTACAAATTCATGCAAAATTATGCATGAAATCATTACCACGTTAAACGAAAATTATGCGTGAAAGCTAAAACACCAAAAAAGTTCAAGTTTGAGAGGTTGCGCGGCGGACTTAATGTACACCAAATTGCCTGGGACTTTAATAACTGACAAAACATTTGCCAAACTTGCAGCCTATGAACAAAAATTGTGTTTTAAACCCTCCATTTTTTTGCGTGAAACATGTTTTAGGTGGTGTTTGACAACAACCCCCCTGGCAGTCGGTTGTAAAATTTTCAGATAAGTTTTAGTGTTGGAGTAATCAGAAGACCTTAAAATACCATATTCACCAAAAATTCGTTGAAAATTTAGCTGCATGTTTGATTTATAGGGCATTTTATAATTGTTCACTTTTTTTTATACACCATGTATAGGCGGGTAATTGCCTCCCTTGGCTAAGCCAGTGATTGTGAGCATGATTTCAAATTATATTTAAATTTGCTACCATGACTAGATCGTCATTTTATTTTTTTATCTTTATGAAGTTCCAAGAAATCAAGTCAGCATCATCGAAATCCAAGATTCAGGATGTGGTAGCTATTCGTCATAGCCTGACAAATTCAGACCAATCTCGCACTACTGTTATTCTTTTGTGTGAAGATGGAAGTTTGAAAATTTACATGGGAAGCCAAGAACAAACTGGGTTTTGGTTGTCACCTGCATTTCAGCCGACTAGGTTAGCCCGTTATATTGCTGTTATCTTTTGTTCTCCTGTCAGATACTTCGTTTTCATACCACTGGGTTTTTTGACGTTACTTCCCTCTTCACTAATTCCTCTTCTTAACCAAGAATATCTTTGTTCTCTTCCTGCGAAAATAATTGGGCACACAGAGCGGAAGAGAAAGGAGAATAAAGGGTCAAACTATAGTGGTGTTTGGAGGTAATGTACGAGAAAATTATTTCATAAGTTAAATTATTTCATGACTTATTTAGTGCGGTAGCTGCTCTCAAACCAATCAAACAGAGAAAATCCAAAAAGAGCGTCCATAAGTCGTCCAGTTCGCCACACTTTCCTGTTGATTTCTTTGAGCATTGTCAAATACTAAACGACATTGAGTATGGTGGCAAGGATCTTCTGCAAGTTTATAACATTCAACAGGTTAAACACAGACTAATGACAGCTGGCATGTACATCGCATGCACCAAGGTAAGCCAAATTCTTCGTTGCGTTAAAAGGACACTTGCAGCTCTAAAATTTTAGAAAAGTATAAACCTAAGGTAGTTACCAAAGATTTACGCGTTACGACATCAACTGTCTGGCGGACTTGCCCATCAGGGAGGTTGGTCTGGGTTTCGAGTTGCTCATACGCTTTTTGATTACCCTCGTTGACAGTAACTCTTGCCCACTGATGACAACTACAACACATATTAGCTTGTTATAACAAGCTTCCAAAATATTGACTGGCGTCATTTTTGGGCCATGTAAAAGAAATTAATTAACTTTAAATTCGCAACATTTTGTACTGCGAACTTTACTGTATCTTCACCGTTGTTCAACCATCAGGGGTTACATAGGCGGACGTTTTTCTTTCCTTTGTCGTATCAAATGATCGAAATTGTAAAAAAACTACATGGGGAACCTCCTTTTCCAAGATACACTCTCTGGCTAACCTTTTTCGAAATTTTTTTCTACTATTTGTATTACGTTCGTGTGTTGACCAGCATTTTGTTTTGTTTTGGGTTTTTTTCACGTAGCAAAATGGTTTTTCATTGACGATCACTAACTGTAATCCATCGGTAGTTATGGTTGGTATCAGAATCTTAGTTGGTTGTCAAGCAATCGATAAAGCGCCCAGTTTTCTGGAAGTATTCGGCCGGGTCATTGATGTTGAAATTAAAAGAAACCGATGGTTTGACATTCCTTTTACTAAAGAAGAAGTGCTGTCTACTGATAGAACTATTACTTTAACTGGTAAGATTTCATTTAGTATTTTCACTATTTTATCTTTTCATCGTTTAATCCATGTTAAGCAAGCGAAATCAGTTCGTTAGCATCTCTTATTCGCCTTTCCAGTTGGAATTGAAAACATTTAGTTGCGCTGGCGACCGAAGTGCCCACAGTTTTGATCTCTGATCATACCTACCCTTGTCTATCTGAGTCCTCGTGACTTAATAGTTAGGACATCTCATCGGTGCTCAGGTAAAGGAATCAATTCTTATCGGCTCAAAGAAACTCCCTAGAGTAACTAGCTTGATAAGCGTGCCCATTCACGTATCCAACAACGCCAAATTGCCACCTCTACATTTATAGACCATATCTTGCTTTCAGAGTTTTTATTTCTGTCTAGTATACGAAACATATCTTTGGCTTAGGTCGGCAGGTCATCATTTTTAATATAATTGTTTTTAATATTTTACTGCTAAACGACATGAATACAGTAAGATACAAGTTCACGGCAACCAGGTGAAATTTCCGACATACCAAACGCTACTCTGGTTTGTAAATATTAT
>JBAHVQ010000516.1:110649-128869 GCA_036872915.1 Nanipora kamurai
ATGGCATAGTCCGTGCTGTTAATATGCCACGCTTCCAAGCAAATCCTTTGATAGTAGTGGGCATTACACGTGATAATGGAAGCATTGTTCCATTCAATTTCGTGGGATGTTTTGAAGCTATGGTGCGCTAGAGCTGAATTGGTTATCCGTTTTGCCGACAATGCACTTTTGTGTTCTTTCAAGCGGGTTCCGAATTGCCGCTTCGTTTGTCCAATGTAGACTTGTTCGCAATCAAGGAATTTACTCCATTCCTTGTCGTGATTCCTGGCCACGAAACCAGAGTAGCACTTTGAATATGACTAATACTTCACCTGGTTGCGAGAAAAGACTAGATACTAATTTACTGCCATTTAACAATCCGAAGACAACAACAAGGAAGTTTGCAAAAATATAATGAACACACTGGAAGACTTTATTAAGACACACAATTTATTTTTATTGGTAGAAAATTTGACTTACCCTGACATTTCCGACTGATTTCACGGGTCGTTTGCTAGTTTTGTATTTAACGATGACGGCATGGAAAAAAACAAACCCACGTATTTTACTGCCTAGTAACACCAAAGAATATAAAGAATACAAAAACCAGACTCTTTTACATCTTATGCAGTAGTGGTAACAAAAGTTGACTTTATTAATTGCTGAATACTAATCTGGTTCATGTGGGAGCTTGATATCTATCAGATGACCAACGAACATTTGAGCGTCGGGTTTGATTCCCGTCTAGGGCTCAGAAATCGTTTTCCTGAGGTACTAAGCTTAACGAACCTTAAGTGGTCATCTGATATATACCAAGCTGAACCCGATTAGTTTTCAGCGTTTAATATTTTCATCATTATTATCATATCATGACTTCCACTTAGGCAGTACATATGACAAACCTGCACTTCAGACTAGCTGATCATCTGAGTCTTCGTAGCTCAATGGTTAGAGCGTCTCGCCGGTCATCAGAGGGTTGCGGCATCAATTCCCGTCTAGGGGTCAGAAATCGTTTTTCTGGGGAAACGAGCTTGACAAACGTTCGTTGGTCGTCCAAAACTCGACTTTCGTGTGCTGTTTTTGAATATTTTTTAGCTGACCACTCCACACTGTGTGACGGAATGGTTAGAAAATGAAGCTAAAAATGGCGAACATTGGAACGTTTTTGAACGTTTCCCTCACATTAATTAGTCCTTACCACAGAAAGTTGATTTGGCCAATCAGGGGCATTAATGGTTTAGCTGTACCAGAGGCATTTCGTGGCCTAGATGATATCACCGGGCATGGTTATAGACCTCTTTCATTATGAATACCAAATGGCATGTTTTTATGTATATCTTGATAGGCCTTTCTAAGTCGCTGTGTGACCGCAATTGAAAACAGTCTTTGCTTCCTGCCAACGCCAGAAAGGCTAATTTAGATGCACCTAAAAGAATATTTAAAATGATGGCCATTATGAAAGAGGAGGCCCGTTTCTTTATGATATGGTCTTCATAAGCTCATACAGCCATGACAAAGCAATAGATTATTGCAGTTATGCTTTCATTAGGATTTTCTAAACAGACCTAGAACAAGGCCAGAGACACAGTGCGCATTTTTGAAGCCAAAAGGGGTATTTTTCTGGGAATTGCCGATAATTTAAGATAGTACGACGGACATTTCGAACGAAAGCCTCTCTTCGGAGTGAAACGTCCTCACTTGAACGGATTTCCAAGCCACCGTGTAGAGAAAATATTTTTAAAATTTTTCGTGTTTATCAGTCTTAATCTTCAGGTATATTGCTGCAAAGTATCAGAAATTCTTCTCTCTAACTCACTGCCCAATGTAGAGTCATTGATTTACTACCTTAAGTCCGTCATTTAAAATTAAATGCCCACGAAGTTTGTGGTTGTGAACACTTGACTTCTTCTAGAGACCTTAGAGTGTGTATGAGAGAGCATGGTTTAGAAACAGTTGTTCAAAAAGTAAATGCGAAACAATCAGATAATGCGAACATGACCTAAAATGAATTTGTTGTCCTTAGCCAACATCTTTAATGTCTACGCGGGTAGCAACATCTTTATGGAAAGAAAACATCATGGACCATTGCCTAAGCATTTTGAAACTTCTCATGGAGCACTGGAAACAGTTAGAAAATCGCGAGGAAAGTGATGGAAACGTCAGTGGAACTTTACTGAAACCTCAACCAAGTCATTCTCCTCCTGATATGTCACCATTTTTCTTAAGACAATATGTCAAGGTTTGTTAGTTTCTAGAAATTAGTTCGAGGGAATTGAAGTAACGTGTCAAGTATGCGACAAAAAAGTGCTTCATCTGTTCTCCTGACAAAAAGTATTGGGTTGATGAACTGGTGTTTTGATCGAGGATTGAACTGTCTTCAAGCATTTGGTATAGCACATCAAGCATGTCAAGCCACCTTGTCCAAAAAAAGTCATGCCGAAATCTAGCATAACCTCTGTATGTTTTTCACATATTCATGCACTCCTTTATCCTATTGAATTATTGAGGGGGAAAATAATAATAATAATAATAACAATAATAATAACTATATTTTAACAGGTTAACTTGGTCAGCTATACTAAGCTGCTATAAAAAACTAATATACAATTAGAAATTATCTATACATCTAAAATATAAAGTTTCATTCCAAACTATTTCAAAGTTAAAAATGTTTACATCATTCTTAAAATCTTACTAATAATATTTCTTTTGTAAAACTGTCCGAAAGGTTATTGAATTTGACTGCACCTTGGAGTGCAAAACGTTTCCATGCAGTTTCAGTTGTAACTTTTGGCATCAGCAGTTTATTATCTCCCTGGGTTCCTTTTCCATGGAAAAGCTTTTGAAAATAACCATCAAAGCACTGAGGGACCAAACTGTTTGTACATTTAAAAACGTCTAAACATGTCATCGTTTACCTCCTCCTTCCTCAGTCCACCCGTTATTTACTTACTTATTCACTATTTAATTCTTCCATCCCTTATCTTCACTCGTTCTTTATTTCTTTCGCTCTTTTATGTATTGGTTAGTTCGTTGTTTAATTCATTTCTTTGTATTCTTGCTTGTTCGTTGTTTGTTGTTTTGTTACTTATTTATTTTTTATTAGTTTCCTGACTACTCACTAATTTACTTTTTAATTTAATTTTTTTTATACTTACTTACCTTGCTTACCTTGCTTACCTTACCTCACCTCACCTCACCTCACCTCACCTCACCTCACCTCACCTCATCTCACCTCACCTCACCTCACCTCGCCTCGCCTCGCCTCGCCTCGCCTCGCCTTGCCTTGCCTTACCTTACCTTACCTTACTTATCTTACGTTGCTTACCGTACTTACTGTATTTACAGTACTTACCTAACTTTACCTTACTTACCTTACTTTACCTTACATACCTTACCTTGCTTACCGTACTTACTGTATTTACAGTAGCTACCTTACTTACCTTAGTTGCTTACTTATAGAGTTACCTTACCTACTTTTTTACATATGTTTCAATAGTTGTGTGGACATACAGACGTATCAAGTTTCATCTTTAATTTTGGTAGTTTAAACTATGTTGATGCTGAGCGGTAGAATAATTAATTATTGGGCACTACCTAGCAAAATTGTAATTGTACCACGTTTATTGTTTCATTACTTCGTTTGGTACTTTCACTTTTGTCTGTCATATAGAGCCACGCAAGCGACATATTTGAAGCTTATCCTTTACTTGTGACTGAAATGGTTTTACGACTCACACATCAAGTAAAAAAGATTGCTGACAGCACAACTGAAGGAGAAGTAAAGAAGATGTATCTTCATGACGAGTGGTTCACATGTCTTTTTGAGGTACTGGGTGCAAAATTCAAAAGTACTGCAAATATTGCTTCCATCACCTCCCTGTCCCACAGCGAGTCAATGCCACATTCGATTGACGACACGTCATATATTTGGGGTTTTACAAAAAATATTGTGTCCGTGAACGAAGCTAGTTGAAGAATTATCGCTTGTCTCATTCCAGTGCGTTGTCTTTTGTATCTATGATGTTTGCTCGGAACTAGTTCCATAAACTTGCGCTGTTCATGTGATACTACCGTAACGTTGATTTCTATGAAAACATGCCTAAGCGAAAACATACGTAAGTGAAACTTCTAGTTCTACAAACATGCTGTGTTGTTGATGATTGTAACCGTCGGTTGTTTTGATTCGCTAACACTTGAGGAGGAATTGAAATGAAAATTAAGCTTGTTGTATTGGAAAAAGTTTTAACTCTTTAGCGACTGAATTTCTGTTCTTTGTTCGTACTTTGTGTTTGTTTTGTTCTCTCATTCGTTCTTTTGTTCTACTCGGTTGTTAACGACCCCTTTTGCCCGAGAAATTTAACTTGATAAAAAATGACTTTCTATCGCACTTCATTTTTGAGGTGGTTAGATTTGGTTGATATGTTAATTTGAAAACCTGTGACGTTGAGTTATGTACAAGACATCGTGATTTATTGAGAGATGATGTGAAATTTAAAGACTATTTCACAAAATTGTTTGAAACGTGACGAGTGAAAGCATCTGATCACCCTCAACCTATCGAGTTAGCCATCGTGATGTATTAGTCCCCAGATCCACCACGACTATAAAACAGGAAGTAGTTGTTTTTGACTTTTTCATGGTAATAAACCGATGTGTGAGTATGCATAGTTTGACATATGAGATGCATTTATACATCCAAAGTTTCAGGCTTATAAAATATAGGCATATTCTCAGTATGATGCAGTGCTGTTTAATGGATTGATGTTAAAAATCCTCACATTTACATTTCAAACAAATCTAAATATGTCCTGAAACTTAATTTCCTTTCCCTTCCTCTTTTAATTTTTGTCACATCTTGTGATAAAGCCCAATTTAATTTCTTAACCCTTTGAACACTGAGCTCCTGAATGTTTACCGAGGCCATACACTGGAAATCGGCCGCTCGTGTTCAAAGTGTTAATGATTTAATAATAATTTCCTAATTTAATGGTGACCATGACCCTTACTTCCTTCTCGAAATGGGGATATCCTTTGTACTTTAATGATTGTTTATATTACTTTTTGTTTTCCTTTTTTCCTGTTTGGGGCTTATGGATTCTAGTTAAGAACAATTGTTTATTTGTAGTACATGATGATACAACAGCCATCATTTGTGAAAATAAAGAGACAGGTTCGCAAGTTATTGCTTTTCCTCTGTGGTTCGAAAGAAAATTACCGGGAACAGAGAGACTCCCACGCTCTGGATGTACATTTTCAAGCAGTCAGGTATTCAGTATTTAATATCAAATATTGACTAAAATATCGCCAAATTTCGTAGATAAACCGTGGACATAGGTCTATACAAGAGACTTTCCAGGGCTTGAAAAATTTTCCACGTCCTTTCTGTTCATGAGCTAGCTTGTGCTATAAGTAATAGATACAGTATGAGCCGCCAAACTGTATTGGATTTAAAAAAGCGAGCCGTGGTAAATCCCATACAGTTCTAACGTCAACGTGCAATCATTCTTAAAATACGAATGTACCCATATAACGATTATATAAATATGATCTTCTCGGTTTTTTCCCACGTTAATCCCATACCAGCTGTTTTGAAACGTCTGATGTCACGTGTCGTCTTAGTGCGTATGGCGTTAAGAGTGATTGCATGATTAATATGATCAGATATAGCATTATCCTGGTTAACATAAATTTTCTCAGTTAAAATATCCCATATCACCACAATAGTTGGTAAATATGCTTGGAGTATTAAACTTTAAAGCTTGCGTTGGCTTTGGATGAAAGATAGGTGGTATAGTGGCTCATCATCTGAGTCATATACTAAATACTGAACACTGATCTGGTTCATGTGGGAGCTTGGTAAATATCCGACTACTAACGAATGTTCGTCAAGCTCGTAACCTCAGAAAAACCACTTCTGAGCCCTAGACAGGAATGGAACTCGCAACGTTCTGATGACCAGTGATACGCCTTAACCATTGAGCTACGAAGACTCAGATGGTGAGCTAAGGTGCAGTTTCGTCGTATGTACTGCCTAACCAGAACGTTTCGGATTTGATTCCCGTCTAGGGCTCAGAAATGGTTCTTCTGAGGTTTCAAGTTTGACGAACGTTCGTTAGTCGTCTAATATTTACCAAGCTCCGACATGAACCAAATTAGTGTTTAGCATTTGGTATTTCGATCATTATTATCATATCGTAACTTCCGCTTAGGGAGTACATGACGAACCATACACCTTAGCTCAGCATCGGAGTCTTGGTAGCTCAATGGTTAGAGTGTCTCACTGGTCATCAAAACGTTGCGGGTTCGGTTCTCGTCTGCGGCTTAGAAATGGCTTTTCTGAGGACATGAGTTTGACGAACGTTAGCTAGTCGTCTGATATATACCAAGCCCCCAGTTGAACTAAATTTGCGTTCAGCATTTCGTAAACATCCTCGAATAAAAAATCCTCAGATAAACATTATTCGTGCATATATGTCGGCTCAACGGCATCCCAAGACTTCATTACAACATTGTACTAGTTTACTGGTAAATTTTATCATCAGCAATGAAAGATGTTCGTGTAACCCACCTTGACAGGCCAACTAGGGAGATACAGTCGAGGTATTACGTATATTTCGGCTCACTGTAGCGTTTTCTGTGGATTTAGAACCATTAACCACATCTTTACAAAATTCCAGTTGCACAAACACCAAATACTTTCTCCGCAAATGAAACTTTTTGTGATATTCAGAATATGCTAAAGAGAATATCTCTATTCCGAAACTTGTCAAACGTAAACTAAATTATTTAAATCCCGACAGGTGTCATTCAAAACGTACTCCATAGGAGAAAAACTCGTCAATCGTGCTGTATCACTGTTTGAAGACGCTCGCAGGCGGCTTGAGCCTTTATACAATGATATAGCACTCTGACTTGGTTTTTAAATATTTCCATAATTGCGTAGTAGCACAATAGTTAATAGACATTTTATATTATGTATATTATATATTTTTTATTATATATATTATATATGTAATATTTTTAAATATTACATATACATATAAGCATGCACATATATATACCTCATTACTATTCTTTATATATAATGCCAACCTCTTTGGTATTCAGTGAAAGGTATTTAGTGAAATACCTTTATTCCTGTACTTCGTAGCGACTTAACAAAGGCAAAGGCTTGCAATAACAAGAACATATACACATTAAAACAACAAAATAACTATGGGACAAGTCAATTGCCTCAAAATTTTTTTATTTCAACTTTCACCTGGATTTTAAATCTACTAGAACTCTTTTGCTCGTTTATTAACCCTTTGGCTGCCAGAGTTTCCCGCTTGACAAGTAAAGTCCTTTGGCATTAGCAGGAGCAAAATAATAATAGCCCTATGTGACAGCAAAGGGTTTAAACCGCATATGAATATCTGTAAATTTGTAGATATAATACAGCGCTGACAAATAAGTCATCAGTTGTGAATCACATTTCGTACACTGCTCAGCTAGAATGCTTTCTTTTTATCTTTTAAAGGCGTATCTGCAGTCAAGGTGGATTTCTTGAAGGAGTTCCATCTTCTGGACCTATAAGCGTTGAGTATGACACGTTGTTGTCCCTCATTGAACACCTAAAAGCCGCTGAAGAAATAGCAAGTAATAGAACAAAGAACTGGCAAACGTATTGTCTGCAAAATAAGTGTAAGTAAAATGAAATTTTACACAGAACAGTTTGATTTTTAAAAGTTGTTCTATAATATATAAATAAGTCGAAAAAAGCCCAGTTATCTTGAAGTTTTTTCTTGCTGTCTTAAAACTCTGTACTTTTATTCGACACAAAAATGACCGAATCATTTTGAAGTTTTTCAACTTTAATTTGTTGAAATTGTACTTAATGCATTAAATATGAATACATTTAAAAAAGATTAGACCAAATTTTAAATATACTTCTCTGTATCTCGATATTACTTGTTTCAGACACTTTGCCATTTTTGTTCAAAGTCAGCTATCTTATTGACGAAGGTGTAACTGCTGCGATTCTTCAACTTCTAACCACTGCTCTTTGTGAGCACGAAGACAAACCAAGTCCACAAAATGAGAAAGGCAGTGGGACAGTTGAAAAGAAGGATAAATCTGTATTTTACTACCTTGTACAACAGTTGAATGAATGTGTGGATATTGATTCAATCAAACAGTTTGTTCGTTTCTTCCTTTTGCAATCAAACTCAACTAGTATCCGATGGCATGCGCACTCACTGCTTTACTCCATTCAAAGGTAAGTCGAATAACTCAGCAACAAAGGTCATATCGGCTCTACTGTATTTTCTCTCCATTTTAAACAGTATGAAGCTCATATAATATTTAGTCACCTCGACTGGAATAAAACGTGCAATTATTTTCGATCGTCAGAGACTGACGTTTATGCTTTTCAACAAAATAAAACCAAATAAGAACAAAGAATAAAAGGAAAAAATTTAACGTTAAAGGATTAAATAAAACTTATTGATTGTGATCTATTGTGTTACGTTGCTTAGCATTGTAATACATTGTATTATACTGTATTGAATTGTTTATAGAGATTATTTCATAATAAATGCGTACGTACGATTTTTATTCACGATTTGTGATGTATTATGAAATGAGCGAGCGAGGTAAAAATGAGTGAGTTCTTATGATTCATCACAACAAGTTAATATTAATCGTACAAAGCATTCACCATAATGTAATTTGTTTATTATATAAATAGTGAGGTTTTAAAGTTTGCATTTGAAAAACACCGAACCCGATTACTCACAAACAGATTTCCTTCGTTAAAATTGTGCATTGTTTGTAATATAAACTTGTCTTCGTCAGTAGTTCTTGTCAAAATTATTAATGATAAACTTCTTGTTGGGTCTACTTTCCTTATACCGTTCTTTGATAACTTACAGAGTTTCCGAAACATTAAAATTCTCGGCATAGAAGCGAGTTTGCCGAAGTCAACTTCGTGGCGGGGAAACAGTTAGCCAATGAGAAAACTCATACGATTTTTTTTACTAGTCAAAAGTATCGTCTGACCAATAAAAGATACTTTTTTACTAGTGACAAAAATCGTTCGGTCTACCAAAGCCATTTAATATGAAGTGCACGACTTTTATTCGTGCCCTTTATCGTACAGAAACTTCAGTACTTATATAATAATGTATTTTATTGTATTGTATTTCCTTGTACTGTATTGTATTTGCATGTGTTGTATTGTATTTCCTTATGTTGTGTTGTGTTTCATGGGCCTGTACTAGTTTTATTGTATGACTTACGGAAATGGTTTGATATATTGTGGTATTGTATAAAATTACGTATGTTTTAAAGTCTTTATGGTAAACTAGTTGACCGGACCTGTTGTGTTGTTAGAAATTCTGATAATTCTCAGCAAGATAAACTGTCCGATATGATGTGGAGTATCTGGCCAGAGCTTCCTGGATTTGGTCGAAAAGCAGCGCAATTTGTGGATTTGCTGGGTTATTTTACAATCAAACGATCCATCTCAGAAGAGAAAGCCAGTGAATTTTCCGAGAAAGCTGTTTGTTTACTAAGGAAGCAGAACGAAATCCTACGAAATCATCCGAATTCAAATGTCTACAGGTATGTTTTTTTCTAAAATAGAATTTTTGGTTGACACGACATGGAATGCATGTTCAACAAACTTAACTGCAGTGGTGCCTCAGGAAAATTATTCCAGCATTTCGTTTAACGCAAATTCTTTTTTGTGAAACGTAGGCTTCTGTCGGGACTGGTCGATTTCGATGGTTTTTACTTGGAAAGTGACCCTTGTCTGGTTTGTAATAATCCGGAGGTACCTTATAGTATTAGCAAGTTGTCTACAGTTAAGTCTGATGCACGATTCTCCACCACATGCCAAATGGTGAAACTTGTCAGCAGTCACAATATTTCAAGAATCTCGCTACGTATCAGTGATGTAAAACGACAGAAAATGGTAAGTGGCATAAGAACTACACAAATTGTTGGAATAACCTATGCTAATAATGCGTTCGATTTATGCTGGTCGGAAAAAATTGTATATTTTCTTCTTGATTTAGGTGAAGACAATCAACTTGTATTACAACAACAGATCTGTTCAGTCTGTCGTCGAACTAAAGAACAAACCTTCACTGTGGCAAAAAGCAAAGAAATGTCACCTGATCCAGGGACAAACTGATTTAAAAATCGACTTCCCTCTCCCAATTGTCGCATGTAATTTGATGATAGAGTATGCCGACTTTTACGAGAACATCCACGCATCCTCAGAAACCCTTCAATGTCCCCGATGCAGTGCTGCTGTTCCTGCTACCCCTGGGGTTTGTGGAAATTGTGGGGAGAATGTTTACCAATGCCACAAATGCAGGTGAGAACATTTCGTATTAAAAACAGTATCCAGACATCATCCAGTATTTAAAATATTAGCGTGATTGCTGTTATTGAAAACATGACAAATTATTGCCAAGAATATAATTTTGGTATGGTCTCCTAACTCCTTGTTATTTATGAAATAGGTCAATCAATTACGACGAAAAGGATCCGTTCCTGTGTAATGCTTGCGGGTTTTGTAAGTACGCCAAGTTCGATTTGACTCTGACCACAAAGCCGTGCTGTGCTGTGGATCCAATAGAAAACGAAGAAGACAGAAAGAAGGTAAGTCATAAAAAATTAACTGGGGAAATTTTAACTTTAATATAAATAGCAATGCCCAGTAAATTGCGCGAAATATCGCCATATCAATTATAAATCCAAACATAAAAAGCCCGTAAGATTCAAAAACATATTTAATAACTAACGTTTCATCGAAAAGCTTCTGTTTGTCCCCAAAATCTACACTTTGGCCTACTTTTCAGTATGTGGTCGTGTAATTCGAATATTTTATAACAAATAGACGTATATGTGTTTTTGACAAACTTATTTTAATAATATTTACTTAGGCTGTTACAAGTATCAATGCATTATTAGAGCGCGCTGATAAAATGTACCGTCAGCTTGTGGCACATAGGCAGCCACTGGATTCGTTATTGATGAAAGTTGTGGAACAAGGAGACAATGACCTTACCAAGGTAATATCTGCCATATGATACAAGTACTTTAGCAGAGTTCGAAGTAATACATTAACAGATCCGTATTATCAACTTGTTTTTATTAGTGTAAAGTGTGACAAAGGTTTTTTGAAGAATAAAAAGAACAAAAATTGCTGCTATGCCAGGTTAAGGTTGCGGGTACAAGCCTTCTAATAACTTACTACAGCCTAGTTTCATTTACCATGACCAGCCGAGAACTTCAAAAAGTATAAAATAAAACATATTCCGAAGAATAATGTCATCTTGAAAACTCAAGATATGAGTCAATACAAGACAAAACTATTCAGTTTTCAAGATGACATTATTCTTCGGAATATGTTTTCTTTTATACTAGTTCCATTTTCATTACGGATTTTGGTTTTGCGAGTGCCACCCTCAGAGAGTCCCTTAAGATGCTACCTTAAGTGGGCAATGGTATAGAAGAGGGACCCAGAAGAAAACGTGGTGATTAATTTAGTGGGGTATCCTGGTAAATTTACCGTGCAGCTAATGTTATTGTCAGTAGAATGTTCAGATACATCAAATAGTTGCGATAAGAAGTATAGTCCTGAAGTCAGATAAGAAGTCCGAATCAAATGACTAACAAGTTACCAGACGTTTTATCCTGTGCTTTGTTGGACTGCCTAATTGCCATGACTGCGTTGGCTTGTGACTGATTTACGAAAGCTTGTTCAAATTTCACGCCAAATTTGACGTCTTTAAGAGCCATTCTCAGATTTTGAAGAGAAAGAAAAACAGGGAAAGGTACTGATGACCTTTTTGTCCACATAACTTGGCCGTATAGAACTAGCAGCGATTTGTGCCGTCGTTTGACTGGTGACATCGCAAGTTGTCCCAACTTAACTTGCGGTAACTCGCGTTCTCGTTTGATTAGGGCTTAATAGTTTGAATACGAGTCGGAGAACTTCGGTCCGATTTAAACAAATGATTAGCGAGTTTGAGAATACTAGGCTAAAACATCAAGTAGCTCCGAACGAAGAGTTTACATTGGAAGCTGGAGGTCTGTTGAAGGGGTTTATTAAATATAATTAATTAAACGTGAATCTTCGAAATTCAATTTATAATTAAACTGATGGATTATCTCGAAATTTTGTCACTTCGTATCTTGACACGTTTTACAGAGTGATCCATCTCAAGTGACAGTTGGAGCTCCTGGATGCACTGGTGTTCATGCTGTTAATAAAAATATTCAGACTGTAGCCCAGCGATACTGTGTCGACTGCAAAAATAACTTTGATGAACTGAGTAAAATCATTCAGGTATGATAAGTATATGTAAAGTATTCTATGCAACGTGCGATGTAGTTGTTTGTGTGTGCTTATAACCTAATAAAAACAAAAAAAATTACGTTCTTTTTTTATTTATTTTTAAACAATTTATTGATTTAATTGACGTATTATTTCATTCATGTGTTAACCCATCTATTCACTGTAGAGATCTTATCTTTAAAATTTGTTAAGAGCTGAGACATATTTTGATATATTTAAAGCGATCCGGTGTTCTTGCATTGTAAACATGAATTATCGCGAACCATTTATAATGTAACAGTATGCTGGAGGACGATGAAAATCAAGGAAAATGATAAAATAAGTTATTGTACATATATTAACTACTGCTTGGGAAATACTTTGTTCTTTAATTGCTTGTGCTGTCTCCCTTTGTAGAAAGTTCTGGCGTCGCGTAAAGAACTGACTGAATATGACAGTCGTGTTCGTGAGACTCCCTTAATCAAGAGTACAGCCACCACATCCACGTCAGAAAGAACTTTAACATCGTCTGCTCGCCCCCCAGTTAGATCCTTGCTCACGGTTTCTGACGCTCATTCCATTCCTGGTCGATGTTACGGGTGCTCTTCGGCAGCAACTCAGCACTGCGTTACCTTGTTAAAGGCCCTAGCTATGAAACCATCTACACGAGATACATTAATTAAAGAGGTAATATATCAGCTGTATGTGTGATTCATTAGAGGATTGGATATACTGGGAAAAAAACGAAACATGTTTCAATACCCTGTTTACTCATCAGTCTCTAACTTGATTGAATTATTAAATTCTTGGTAAGGCTCAATATACCGGAATCGCTTACATACTGACATTACTCAAGCACACAACGGTTCTAACAATTTTGTGTTTTTAGCAACTTCTTTATGATTTCTGCAAACAAAGGCAACAAACATTGCATCAAACATCAATAACCTATTAATTTAGACATGTAAACATCAATTTCTTGGTGGTATATTTTAGCGTATCTGCACTATAACATTGTGATGCAAAATAACGGGTTTGTTGTTGTTGCAAGAAAAACGAGATTGTGGATGTTGCAATGTCCGGTTTCAAACCTTCAATACCTTGAAACGTTTTTGGTTATCGTGAAAAATGTGAGATACCATTCAGATTAAACTGATTGATATCCACATTAGTGTTGAAATTTTTAAATTATGCACTAATTGCATTGTGGTATTCATGCGATTGGTAGGCAGGAGACACTATAAAGCTTTTTTGTGCTGGAACAATTATCATTCATTTGTGGAATGAGCCCGAGAATGATCATGCAATCAAATTGCGGAATCGATTTAGGCTAGCCTACCTGCGGAGCAAACAGTTGTTTGTTCACGAAGGCATAAGTTACATTAGATGGCCGATCTTTATTTTGTTAGATGCACGATATTTATTTTATTAGATACACGGTTTAGTGGTGCCAAGGGTAGTTATTTTGCTATTCACTAGTCGCGCAGTGGATAAGCCACTTCAGCTTGACACTTGATTGTTTCTTTTTTCTTCCAACACCAGTAAGTCTGATTTTTAACATGAACCATAAAACTGTCCAGTGCCAAGAAGAAAGATTAATCTAGAACAGGCACTGTCAAAACTTTACCTTTACAATAGAAAGATATGTGAACTCTTGATAAAGCGTATATAGTCTTAATTATCGCTTTCTACGCCCTTGTCCTGGGCCTGGGTGTTTTATTTTTAGGGTCTTATCCTAGAGCTCGTCAACTACACTCTTTACCAAGGAACATCATCAATCAGGGATAATGTCCGTGCCCTACTGTGCCTGCTAACAAGAAATAACCACGAAGCTGCTGCTGAACTTAATGAAATTTTGGTTAACCGAGTAACCAGAGGAATGAAGGAACAAACCGTAAATCCATCGGTGGTACGTTTTGCAAAATATCTCCCACGATAAAGCAGAATTTTCTTTTTGACTTATTTCCAATAACATTTTCTGTAGCATAGTTTCATTGGCAATTAACGTATTCCTGCAGAAGGCAGTTAATGGCCTCCGCCTGTATATAAGGCAGATACTAACGTCAACACTTCGTTAAAGCGCCAGTATTAATGTTAATGTACAGTACATCAATCATTTACCATTAATACTTTCCTCAGTATGTGCAAAACTCTGGGCCAGACTTCCTGCAACAGCTTTTTAGCTCGTTTGGTTGAACACTCGATATCGCCAAGATCATAAGTTGTACTCGGGCTAGAAGGACTTCAAGTTTGCTTTTTACAACTTTTCTCGTTTTACTCTTTGTGCAACCTTCACTCCGTTGTTTTTTCAACGTGAAATTCCCAATGAACAAGTTTACTTGCAACAAATTTGTCATACTAGTAATGGAGTATAGATATCGGTGTTACTCTTGGTGTACGTATTATAGTCCATGCAAAAACACCCATTTCCAATAGTGTGCAACTTACAATTACATTTAGTTGCTTTGTTTCCTAGTCTTCCTCTATTAGTCGAGATATGCAACTACTGAGCAAGACAGTGGAAATGGAAGACTGTTGTTGGGAACAAAGACTTCGTTGTGGTATTTAATCTCTCCTTGTTTTTTGTTGAAACTGTTCGTCGTGTTATTTAGTTCTTAATTCACTGGTGCAATGGTTTTGGTTTTTTTGTGTAGTGACTCGTATTTTCCTTCTCTCCGTTCAACATATAAGCCCAATCGTTGTGCAAACCGTTACATTGCCATGCCTGAAAATATTGTCTCAATTTATTAAACCAAAAGCGCCATCCAGCAAAGTGAATCTGGTAAGAATTCTTTCCGAACAGTTAGATCTCCTGTGTTAGAGCATGAAATTTTCTTCCACTGTATCTTCTGTCTTTAATAATTCGGCAATATCTAGTCGAAGATATTAATGTAGTACAGTATATCAAAAGCATTCGGTGTAGTGTTCTAATCTGGGCCCTCTTCTTTTCTTAATTTATATCAACGACCTTCCAAACTGCCTCGATCATTCCTTCCAAGTACGTTCGCTAACGATACAAATGTATCTTTCAGCGATACGTCTATTGAACATAACCTAAACTCCGACGTACAAATTTTACCCACAAACTGCAAATAAATTAACTCTAGACAACTCTAGCATATGTTGATTGACCAGTCCAATCATCTCCTTTGGAAATAAACATATCAAACGTATGCATGGAACAAAAAGATTTGGTTTTACTATCGACAAAAAATGAGATTCGAATGAACCAAGAGCCAACGTCAGTAAAAATTTATCGAAAGCAATTGGTATTCATAGATATGTATTCACAGATATGCTTCTATGCTGGGCTTTAATATTCCTATTAAAATTGAGATTCCCGCCTGGTCAATCTCTGACCACTGTATCTTGTTGAATTTTGTAACCCAAGAACGGCACTTTGAAAAACAACTTGTAAGTTAATATGGTTACCGTGGCTGAACAGATTTGAATACAATACGATACGGTACGCTACCATACGATAAGATATATGGTACTATACGATACAATACAATTGGCCTTGACCAGAACGACTGGAATGCAGGTGACTAGTAGCAGAGCAATTGTTTTTGGGATCGTTTGGAGGGACTGATTTCATGCTTGATGGTGCAAACACATCTCCACCTGCACTTCCAAACGATCCCGAGAACAATAGCGCTCCTAGCTCGTCACCATTTTTCTACTCGTTTCCTTTATGACGAATGCATTGCAATTAGCACGATCATGTCGTTCATCATCTCGTTTAAAACAGAGCAAGAGTTTAAATGACATCGCATCGGTCAAGGTAAGCGCTGAACCAATGACGAATATGAGGGAATGGATCAGTGACCAAAGGCAAGCCAGCTATTTAGAATGGGAGAGAAGGACAAGCGTCAAGCCACCGGTGAATGACGTTCCGCAGAAACAAGTGCCTCGAGAAATAGAAGATAAATCAATTGGGTGGAAGGAGGATGACTTGAACGAGGCATGGTTACGACATGTCATATTCTCACCATCTTGTGGAGCCCTCAGACAGGTTGCATGTAGTGTGGTGGAGTCTATATGTCAGGTAAAGTTAATAGTAATTTCAAAATCGTTGCTAGTTGAGTAAAGTGTCGACCTTTTTATGTGAAAGAAATTACAAATTTAAATTTTCTCCGAATGTATGTCGCGCGAGAAAGACACGTGAAGCTTCGCGTAAATTACAGACAATTTTCTACGGAAGTTCGAACAAAAACATTTAAAGAGTTTAGAATTTAATTGTCTTTGCTTCATAGTACTTCGAATATAAAACCAACAAGCTGTCCTAAAAGATGTGTAAGGCGATGCTGTCTGCAACAACTGTAAAAATCTCGAGATTCAAGTTAAATTTTGCATTATTATTTACTTTGTTGGAACGCTGAACGTTGGAAAGCGTTACCCGTGTTACACAATTATGTTTACATGATGTACTTTTGAGAGGTCAGAAAGGCAGCATACACAGATATCAAAAGGTCTGGACATGTTGCAGTTTAGTTGGGAACAATTGCTTTAGCAACCTGCTAGATAAACTACAAAAAAAGCAAAACAGGCCTGCAAGAATAATAACAGGTAGGCCGTACGAGATGAACAAAAAGTTGTATTTATGTAGAAATTGAACATTGGTTTGATTTCAAATAGCATGAACAACATGTCCAAGCTTTCAAATAATGAAAGAACCATGTTTTGTAGCCACATGAATAATTATTCGCTCCCAAAACTGAATACGAATTAAAGAAAAAGATCAACTACTCAGCAGCTGCATGTTGGAATAATCTATAAAAAGAATGCAAATGTAAAAACGTCTGTATGGTGGATTTAAATCATTACTAACAAAACATTAATTTTTAAATTATCTATAACTAGCTCAGTGACGTGAAGAATTTTTATATAAGTTGTAAGATTAATTAAGTTAGTGATATTGTAAACATTTAATGTAGTTGTGTAAGTGGAGAAGATAAGATACGACCTCTTAAAAAGCAGATACTAAGAAGTTCTGCAATATGAATAAATAAAAATGTAAATCCTGTTAAAAACATATATATATAGAAAAATAAAAGATATATATATAAATATATGCATAAACATATATATAAATAGAAATAAAAAAAAGTTTAAGCAAGCGTTTTTAGCATAAAAACATTATTACAAATTGCACAAAAGATTTCAGCGCTTAACACCGCTTATGTGTGTAACACGTATTTCAAAGCTGCGAGTTGAACGGAAAGTACCAGTAAGATCGACTTTGAACTGCGACTGGAACTAATTTCCACCGGCTACACGTCGATTAAAGCTTGTAATACCCCTTCGTGCCACAACTTCAATTTTTTTTCTCGACGGATGTTGCACGAAAAATTACACCTTGTAACAGAGCCTTATATTACCACCAGTAATAAGAAAACCTTTGGTTCGTGGAATTATAGTGTTTTGACAATGAGCACCTCTCTTGAATATCGTATTTCTTGCAATTGCGTGAGGAAAACGTTGTCTTGAGGCTTTAACTCTGGCAATTGTACCGGCAGTTTTCCACCTCCTACAAAAACTAGTTCTAGAAAAGCACGCCAGTGTTAATACAAAATGTTACATTTCATATTTATGTTTTGATATTTATTTCTCTGTACGAATTCATGGTTGCAGATTTGTAAACCACAAATTTGTCAAAATTACCGGAAATTTTTTACTTAACCATAACTTCAATGCTTTCTGCAGTCATGTACCATTTGGTAGTTGCCGGTCACGGCAAACCAACGTATTTGAGCTTTCGGTTCTAAAAACGTACGATAAATGAAGTGAAAACACGTATTCTGGACCTCTTAATGGCGATTTCTTCATTCAGAAGTTTCCTCTGGCATTGGTAATAGGCTGAAGATCTCTTCAGTTTCTTGTTCGCGACCTTGAACCAAAGGAATT
>JBAHVQ010000516.1:128969-139214 GCA_036872915.1 Nanipora kamurai
TTATTATCATATCGTGACTTCCGCTTGGGCAGTACATATGACGAACCTGCACCCTAGCTCACCATCTGAGTCGTGGTAGCTCAATGGTTAGAGGGTCTCACCGGTCATCAGGAGGTTGCGGGTTCGATTCCCGTCTAGGGCTCAGAAATTGTTTTTCTGAGAGAACGAGCTTGACGAACGCCCACTAGTCGTTAACATATTCATGATAAGTGTCTGCCTTTTTCACTTTGACAGTAAGTGACATCAAAGTATATAGAAACCTCGCAAGTAGACATTGGAATCTGAAATCATTCGTTAATTTCAACATTAAGGAAATTGAGCATTTACATGTCTGCATGCTCCTTGCTTGGAAAAATAACAACAATTTGATGAGTTTTAGGCTACTCCTGTAACTCACGTTTGTTGTCGTTAGAAACTTTAACATTAGTACAAGTGCAACACAATTAAGCTATTCTTAGACCGTCTAAATTACGTAGTTGTGATTGTAATTGATACAGGACTTTATTTGTTGTTACTTATTTTTCACCAGAAAAAAATGTGGACAACGAAACAGTTTACAAGATGGCAAATGTGATGAGTGAGTGTGGTGGTCTTGAAGCAATCCTGACGAGGTAAAATCGCTTGTCGTATTATCCATACTATCTCTTTGACGTTATCAAATACATTCGGCTGTTTTCTTCAACGGTTTTAGATTGTCCTCCATACGGGACCTTGTTCGTGGACATCAACTTCTCGAAGTCATTCTAAAGTTATTCAACTTTTGTGTTAAAGTTAAGGTACGTTTTCCCAATGACTGATCGATGGATTTTTTTATGCATGAAATCTGCATTGGAATTCTGGAATTAAAGAAGTGGTAAAACGTTTTTGTGTATGTTTAGGCGAACCGTCAGTATCTAGCTAACCCATCACTCAAGACTTTGAAAATATTGCTAGATGTCTTATACCAGGTAATGTAAATCGTACATCACATCCGTTGTTGGAAATAACGGTTTTATTTAGCACAGCTTTTCTTAATTAATTTCAGGTTTTACATGTGGAACAAGATAGCCCAAGTGGAGTTGGAACTATGGCGGAACAAATCTTGTCCATTATCGAGGTTTTGTTACAAGGTGCTGGAACTACAATGACACTCATTATTGCTGGCCAGGAAGAAGAGTCTCAGTTAGAAATGCTACTGGATATTATTAAAATGCCTTATGTTGTGAGTGAGAATGTGAAATTTTTATCTTACGAATGTTGTGTATCTCGAATTGTTTGAAGCAGGCGCTTCAATCCTTTATTATTTGAGGGACCAATCCCGTTCAAATATTTCCGCGCGGACTATCGACGGACCACCCGATGCTTTTTTGTTGCTGTGTGGTAAAAAAAATAAACTTATTAGCTAAAAGACGATATTTCACAGGAGAAGTCGCTTCACTTGTCCTAACGCAACAATTCCTAGAGAAACTTATCGTATATAATAGTAATGGTCATCCATGCACTAAGCGGCCACAAGGGGTGGCCAATAGAGCAATAACTCAGATATCATGTCAGATGCCCAATTGAACTTGTCATTATATACAATCCACGAAAAACTTAACGCTCCAAAACACTTAGTCATGTGCACGAATATATTGACCTGCGCTGAAAGATACCAGAGTGGCAAATTGTGGCGCCATGACCTACTGCTTTAAGTTGCTAGAATGATAGGGATAGAATTTCTAGGATCTGGGATGTTGGTGAAACAATACACGTTCTATTTCTGAATCATCCTTGAGGTATTCTGAAACGATAAATTCACAATTATCCTACACTGTCAACGCGAGTCATCTTTTTCAGTTGATATCAGCACTGTAGGGTAATTATGAATTTATTGGTTCAGTGCACGTGTCTCTCACCTCTGTGACCATGATTCGATTCCGGATCCGTGCAGCTTTCTAATGAAAGTTGGTTTGGTCACATGAGCGAAGAATGTTCCCCTGTTTGACTCTTCCAAACACGGGGGTTAAAATAACGTCGTTCGTTCACCGGTCAACAGAAAAGATCATGCCAGATATTGTCACGGATAAACTGTAAAATTGATGAATAATTTAAAGTTATACTTCATAGACGAATCATTCGCTCGTATATATTATGTATTAAAGTCAGTGACACTCTTGTGATAATACAAATGAAAACAGAAATGCGTGTTCAGTTCTACCTAAGCACAATTTCAGATAAACATAACGGTTTGTGTAATAGATAAAGCGTGAGCAGCCGATCTGCATCTGATTTACAAGGCGAGCTGGAAGCGAGCCGTAGTAAATCAGATACAGATCGGATGCGAATGTTTTACCTTACTTATCAAACGGACGCATCTAAATAGCCATGTTCTTAAGTTATTTTTTAAGTTGGAGTGACTTAAGCTTAGTAAATTGAGGAAAAAGTTTACGTACCGATTTACAGATATTGATTAAACATTCATTTCTTTGGACTTTTCCTCATGAATTATTAATGAGTTTGATAAATAACATTTTCATTTCCTTTTTATATAATTGTTACATGTTTTACATCACTCAAGTAACATGGAGAAGACATATTATGTAAGACACAACATTTAAACATCCGTTTCCAACTCTCGTGGCTTTGGCGTTTGTGTGTTGTGTGCTTTACTCGAGTTCATTTTGGTTCAGGAATTAGCTCATCCAGCTTGTCTTTCGAGGGCCCAGGAATATGAAGCTACACTTACTAATTCCGTGGTTTATTATGTAATATTTATGTCTTAACGACATAAAGACGCCACACGGTTTTGATTTTTCTTTGTGTTTTCCTCATGAATTATTAGCTAGTGTACTCACTGTAGACGGTATAAAAGTTTGGCTGCACACTGACCGTTGACGAGCCGTTATTTTGAGCACTGCGCAGGTTTTCTCCGGGCTCTCCGTTTTCCTCCTGGGTCGGGTTGTTCGAAACAGCGATTAGCTTAATCCAGGATTAGTGAAAACTTTGCGGATGAAATGCTGCTGATGTAGGAAAGAATGTTTAAAGTTCTTTGTCCGTGTAACATATAAGTATAGAAAGGTTTTATCCTAGAAAGTTTTAACTAAAGTTATAAAACAGAACATGTCCAATAAAGGAGCCGATTAAATTTTAACCCAAGATTAGCGGTAATCGCCGTTGGAACAACCGAGCCCTGTAGTAACACTGGACCCAAGAAGGATGGCCCTTACTGGACCTGTACGAGGAACAGCTTAGCTGATAGGGTTATCCAGTCGGAATGAAGACGCTTTGTTTTGCGTTGCGTTGCTTCGCGTTGCGTTGCTTTGCTTTACTTCTTTATCCTTTGATCTATACCCTATAATCTATCGTTACCCTTGAATCTTGCTGAACTAAATTCCGTACACATCTGTTCGTTTATAGCGCTCTAATAACAACGTTTTGCTGTCGTTGATGCGAATTCTTCCTTTTCTAACATTTGGGGATACGAGAAGCATGAATACATTGATTGACCACTTTGCTCCTTACCTGGATTTTGAGAAGTAAGTTCTACATACATTTCGAAAACATTTTTTTCAAAATTTTATTCAATTTCTCTTCACTTAACGTAACTATGATTGTCGTGCAAAGTGGAGTTTTTTGTAATTTATTATTAACCACCAGTTGACAACCAAACTAGAATTCAGTATCTTCCTCTTCTTTTAGGTTTGACAAAACACATTCTGATGACGAACTTTTGTTTTTGGAGTGTTTCTGCAACATAGCGGATGGAATTGAGGTTTGACATAAGACCAAATCGATTTGTATTTGAGTTGCCATGGCCTTTTACAATCAACGTTATGTATTGTTCTCACAGACCAACGAAAATGGTAATCAATTGAAAGATATTATTATCGACAAAGGGATAGTCCAGCAAGCCGTGCGTTATCTAGAACTGCATACCCCTTTAAATTCATTCAGGTAGGTGCTGTATAGGTTACCCGTAGAAATGTGATATTATTGCAGTTTATGATGAGAGTGAAATGTTAACGTAACTGTTGCGGGTCGTATTTACTGGATACCATGCATGTGATGCGATATGATAAATCAGAAATCCTTATCCTTATGAGAACAACTTAAAAAACTTTATCTGGACACCCTCTCTCTCTCTCTCTCTCTCTCTCTCTCTCTCTCTCTCCCTTTCTCTTTCTCTTTCTTTCTTTCTTTTTTCTCTCTCTCTCTCTCTCTCTCTCTCTCTCTCTCTCTCTCTCTTTCTCTCTCTCTCTCTCTCTCTTTCTCTCTCTCTCTCTCTCCGTAAGGTCAGTATGAAAGGGGAAGGAGCATGAGTACAAAATAATTTGGTGGTCATAAAATAATGTGAAGGTTTGTGGCTTTGAGAGTTTTCGTCTAAGTGTTACAACAAATGTACTTTGTCTAACTAAGGGAAGGACTAAACTTTTCGTTTTTCATTTAGTACTTCAAACTTGAGTGATGCAGATCTTTGGAAAGATTTTCTCGCTCGGCCATCTTTGCCTTTCATCTTGAGATTCTTATCTGGAATGTGCAAAGGCCATGAACGATCTCAAGTAAGAGAAATAACGCCTTCCTTTATAACATTTCTATGTAGTTATTTATTCAAAAATCACCCGATGACGTTTTATTTGATTCCATGTAGCTTACCGTTTCCGAAACTGCTGTCCCTCTCATACATCGATTGGAACAAGTTTCGTCTGAGGAAAAAATTGGTTCGTTAGCAGAGAATCTGATGGAAGCGTTGAAAGAACATCCCCAGGCGAAAGTGGAGGTTAGAAAACTTTTATTTTTGAATTAAGGTGGGGAATTGTGGCGGAAACCCAACCAGGATCGACTGCTTTTTATACCGTAGTATATTTCTTTCTAATGTCTACCGAGTGTACTTTTATCCACAAATATACGCTTCATCGTACTTCCTGAACTATACCGTACATAAAAAAAGGAAGACACGTACATTTAATAAAGAATTTTAAAATCTCAAGACCAAAAAAATCTTTACTCAAAATATTACATTGTAAAATATTAGTTCATGTGAACTATATATATTATTTACAATATTTTAATTTATTTTACTTCTATTCAGCTCTTCAGGGTGATGTAGCCATCTTTGGTCCAACACATCTAATATTTGTCGGCCATTTAGCCTAAAATGGCGGCGCCCAGCTGGTTACCCGCTGTTCATTGAAATTAATATCCAATGTCCATATATACAGGCAGTGATCAGCAAGTCACGAAGCGGTCTCAAAGATAAAAATAATCACAACGATGTATTTTTTTTCCTAACATAACTTATTTTTTCTTAGGTAACAATGGTGCGTCGAGAAACAAGAGAGGAGAAGAAGAAGCTCGCAATGGCCATGAGACAGAAGCAATTGGGAGCACTGGGGATGAGCGTATGTATTATAAAACATTTCTTGATTCGGGCAGAATTTGATCACGCACCTTCGGTTTACTGGTCTGCTGCTATAACAGCTGAGCCATGAAGGCAAGATGGAGCTGTGTTTGAGTTTTTCCACCTTAAGTGGACAAGAAATTCTTGCGACCATTTAAGGCTAATTCTTCAGGATATATAATGCTTTAGTTTTACGATATTGCAGAATCATCCTCGGGGTAATTTGAGGAGAAAATTTTATCATATCATGCACAAACACTATGAAAGTCAACCGAATAACCTGTTGACTCGAGTGTGATTTGAAGTTACATATTAAAGTTCAATAGCGGACCGTTGCTGTGCGAGATAGAATATTTAGTAAATTAGTAATCTTGTAAACCGAGGATATGATCTCTTTTTGTTACCATTGTAACATTGTAAAATCGAATACTCTACATTCTGGCAAATGTAAGGTGGCTTTCATTGGTCTATATTTACATGCTACATGTATATACATGTACTATATTTTCATGTGTGGCCTTAATTCATGGAATTTTCTGCTATCAAAATTTATAAGTTAAGTATGGGAATATGAGACTGTAGCGACCAGCGAACGTTCGTGAAGCTTGTAATCTCAGAAAAAATAGAAACTATTTCTAAGCTCTAGACGGGAATCGAACCCGCAGCCTTCTGCAGAAGTATCATGAAAATGAGAAACCTGTTAACATGTGAAATCTGCTTTCGTGTCATGGTAACATTAGCTTCGTAACTTCGACATTTTTATCGGTTGTCAAAATTAAGACGCAAAATTGATTTCAGGATAGATGTTTCGCTGAAAAATATAATAGTGAAATATTGCGAGAGACTGTGAAGACAGTTTTATTGTAAAAAAATTAGTAGATATTTAAAAAATCCGTCCTACGAAAGACTTTGAAAACTCGTTATGTTGTTACGATTACTCGGTTAGCTTTATCTACCAATTTTTGATAAACTTTGTTGAACAAAATATCCAATAAGTTAATATTTGCATTGCAGCTGACGGTGCTTTATATAGTGCCAGAATAACAACTCCAGAAGATTAGTATCTACACATTCTTGCAAAGCGTTTTTTAGTTAAGAGATAGAAGAAGAAGCAAACTCCGTAAAAATGTCATCTTGTAAACCCAATATATGAATCAAAGAATAAGACAAGACAACGATTCAGGTGATATTTCGACTTAAGTTCACTACAATTGCAAAGTCGTTGATATAGAGTCAAAATATTACCTAAGTTGTCGTCTCGTCTTGTTTAACTCTTATGTTAGGTTTACAAGATCTTACTTCCGGCAGTTTGTTTCTTCTTGTTATTTAGTTACCAAACTCTTATTCAAGATTACCAAGTAACACAATGTCAGGCTAATTCTCTCGACCTTAAGATTCCTCGTGAATTTAAGCAGAGTCGGTAGCTCAACGAGGAGAGCAGTGCTTTGATAGCTGAGAGGTATTGCATTAATTTGTTATATTTTCCAGGCCACCGAAGGAGGAAAGATTATAACCAAAGCATCTGCTGCGATACAGGGATTGGAAGAGATATCGAACGAAACTGGTTTGACTTGTTGTATTTGTCGCGAAGGCTACAAATATCACCCGAACAAGGTTAGAAGGACGATGTTTAAAGCATGTGCTATGCATAGAATCCAAAAATGATAAAATCTACTTGATTTGAGGTTGTTGGCTAGTGTATTTATTGTTGTATGAATGTTATCAGTCAGGTAATTCGTGAGATTTCTTTATAAGGAAACTAACAACTAACCGTGAATGGTGCTTGCGAAAGAGGCTGTAGACTTTCGAAACTACCAAATCTGCGCAGTGGTCAAGTTTTAAAACAATTAAATCCTGACCACTGTTTTGTCTACGTGCTGTAATAAAGGCATGGTTGAGTCCAAGTTAGCAGAAATACATAACTACAGGGCTTTTAAACAATAAACGTCAATTTGTTTTGAACGCCATTCATTAAAATAAATCGAAGCAAATTGATGGGTTTTTCCATTTTTTATCCAAGCACCTATTTTTTATTTTTCGGTTTAAGCCGCAAAATTGTTTTGCAAAATGTAAATTATAAATATAAAACCAGAAAATAAATGTTCCCAACTAAACTTTTACACTAGGAGCTAAGAGTAACGAGACTTCCGCCGTCAATCACCTCTTAAATTGAAAGAAAGGAATGACTTATATACTTCTGTTACTTATAGACATGTATAATGAAAATTGGTTAGTCACCGTTGTTGTTAACATACTATGTTGAATATAGAATTTAAACTTACAGCTTAATAACTTCAGACTTTTCTTCAAGATGCCATGTAAAAGAGTATGAGAACGACAGAAAAAAGTATAGATCAGAATATCGTGCATGGGATCTGACTACCACAGATCTTTTGGGCAGTACTTTGCTGCATCGTACATTAAACTAATTAAGTTGTAGCATTAATTAGTTTTGTCGCAAAGGTAATACATTTTACCTTATGGGTCAAACGATAGTCATAAGAGGGCTTATGTGGAAGTAGTACCCAACACAATAAGGGAAATATAAATGTTAGAATAGTGCTTCACAAAAAGGGTGTGCATGAAGAACGGCCTCGTAAAAAGTATCGCCGGAGGTTCCGTTTCAGGCAAAAAAAAGAAGCAAGTTCGACATTTATTGAGAGTTCCTGAAAAAAGGGCACCGTGGCATGGTTTCACAATTATTCGAGTTACAAAATGTTCGTGATCTTTACTGTACCTTGCAGGTTCTTGGTATTTATACGTACACAAAACGATGTCATTTGGATGGATATGAAATGAAACAAAGAAAAACACAGGTAATGAGTTTCTAAATGCTCTATTTTGTTGAGAATTTATTTTATTGTTAATTTGAATGTTCTGTAGTGACACTTATTATATATTGCAGGGTTATACCACTGTTAGCCACTTCAACATCGTTCATTATGAATGCCATGTCGCTGCTGTCAGGTAATTCGTCCTGGAATAAATCAAACTCCAAAGGAAAACGAATCGGAAGATCTTGTGGGTTTGCTTATAGTTTAGTTGGCACCAGACCTTGGCGGTTTGTTCAAAAAGCGATTGGCTGGCGAAAATTTCGTTGGCAAATTATTGTGACGAGGTGGCGGATGGAGGTTGTAATTTTCTACCATTGACATTGGAAGAATTCAAAAAGGATTTATGCTATGAAATTTTTAGCTCGACCAGTTAACGAAAATATACGAAACTAAACAACAGATTAGCTAGTAATCCTGGGTTACTGCTAATCATTCTAAGAACAACCGGCCCTGGGAAATTATTGCTGATTGGTGTTTGAGTTAGGTTAATTATTTTGGGTCGGATAATTGTTTCAGCAAATCGGTAATCGTAGTTAGTTTCTAGGGTTAGGGGTTTACGTTAGGGTTAACTTACCCTTACGACACCATTTGCAGTCTCCCGCAAGTAGGTCGGGTTAACGTATGAACCAAGTCGGAAATGTGGTTAGTTACTAGGATTTGGTTGGATTAAGTGACCCAAATAATCGCCATGTGCAGTTACCCGTAAGTGGATCAGGTTAGCATATAAGTTAGATGCTAAACCTAGTTAGTTTCTAGAATTGGAGTTCTATTTGGGTTAAGTTATTTGGGGTATAGCCTATATTGAAATCCACTTTTTATGTCGGGTGAGCGCATAACCGAAGTGGTAGCCCTATTAGTTGCTGGAATTAGGGTTTTGTTCAGGTTAGGTAACCCATATAGTTGGTGTTTGTGGTCAACCTGTTATAGCGTCAGTTTATTGTATAAACAAGGCGACAAACCCGGTTTGAGCTTTGAAGATAAATAATATAAGGATGAAAATGATCAAATCTGTTGAGAGAAGAGAACGAAGTATCGGAACTTCGTTAAAATTGCGTCCAATTCGCGCCCTGTCTATATTTGTAGTACGTACAATAACGTACGTACGTAAGGGGTTTGTTTTGGAGGGTTTTTTTAATGTTTTTCATTAAAAAAGCAAGCGTTTTCCTTCCACTTAAATTTTAACTAAACTAATCCGTAATACTAACTATTTCCCTGCATAAGGACTCCAGTACCTTCTATTCCCAGCCGGATATAGATGGCCTGGCCACAGTCTCGTAACAATGCTAGAGATATCAAATTATGAAGAGTCCTTAACTTGGTTTACTACAGTTAGTTTGCTGCCAATAAGTAGAGAATGTAATTTTCCAATTCATGACATGGGCATTATCAGGACATTTTTCGGAGCTTAATTGGGAATTTGACTGGGAATATGTTTCTCACAAGACTGTAGACCTCCCCATCGAGAGTAACAGGCGATAAAAATGAAAATTTATCTTCCTGCAAAAATTCCACGGAATATTGCAGTATTTTGTGACTCGGTGATGATACATTTGACATTAACATTGTGACATGACTGTACTTCTGTCCATCTTCAAAATGTGAATCAGCGCGTTATAAAGCATTCCGGTGCACACTTGGTAAGCTGCCCGTTCCTTCGGTCATTGTTCAGCATAACTTTGCTGCAAAGGAAATAATTTAATGAATTAATATGCATCGCGAATCCTTTCTTGTCTGATAGGTTGGCGCGTAGTCGTGATGAGTGGGAAAGTGCTGCTTTGCAAAATTCGAACACCAAGTGCAACGGACTTCTGCCAATATGGGGGCCTAAAGTACGTGTGGAACGTTAGTTTCCATTGCATTTTTTATTCCTGTCATTTATTTGTAATTGTACGTGGAGAAACACAGCTCTTTTTCCAATCAAGGGACAAGGTTCCTCAATAATCGCAGAAATAGACAAGTAGTGTATATACCCGCAATATATATATATATATATATATATATATATATATATATATATACAAACGTGTTGATAGCAAGTATCGTGTGTAAAAT
>JBAHVQ010000516.1:140220-152652 GCA_036872915.1 Nanipora kamurai
TGAAGAGTTAAGAGGATTATATTTCAGTTACCTGACGATTGCCTCGTGCATGAAACTCCGAGTAGTAACGATCATATATATCGATCGAGAAGAACTTTTAAAAACTATTTTATTACGTTTCGGGGATAAGACCCCTTATACATATACCAGGCAAATTTAATATGTTGGTGGTAGATTGTAGAGTGCTCGACACCAAAAGAGGTACAGCGGATAACTAATAGTCTTTACTTAATTTCTATCTCTTCATGTAGATAATTGTTTATATAAGTAGAAGCATGCAGATGCATATGCATGCGCTTACAAACATGTACACACGCACATTAGTTTACACACATGTACATATTTGAGTATGTATCTATGGTATGTATGGTAAGTATTGTTATCGATGGTAAAAAACATCCGTGGTGGGAAAGTATGGTGTTTGTGCTTATAAATTGTATTGTATTGGTCATGACCAGCTTTATTGCGCAATATTGAATTATTCTGTTATGTTTGAAGGTTTCAGAATCAGCATTTGCCAGTTGTTTAGCCAGGTGAGAGATGGTATAAATTAAAGTAAATTTGCCCTCATGATTGTAAAAACCAAAGAAGGCCAACAAGTTTTGTAGAAACGCACGGCGAACGTTTGTCAAGCCCATTATCTCAGAACTATTTCTGAGCCCTAGACGGGAATCGAGCCCGCAATGTTTTAATGACCGGTGAGACGCTCTAACCGTCGACCTACCAAGACTTAGATGGTGAGCTAAGCTGCAGGTTCGTCATATGTGCTGCGGAAGCCACGATATAATGATAATTAAACTGAACACTAATTTTTGTTCATGTCCCACATGAACAAAATTGGTGTTCCACTGTCTGTATTTCTGTTATTATTATCATATCGCGGCTTTCGCTAGGGCAGCACATATGGCGAACCTGCAACGTAGGCCACCATCTGAGTCTTGGTAGAACGTCTCACCGGTCATCAGAAAGTCAAATCGGAAGAGCATTTTGTTCTTACCATTCACCCCGTGGCACCCAACCCTTTTTAATTATGAATTTTGAGTTTGCAATTTGATACTATTAAAGTCTTACAACATTTTGCTGATCAAACTGTAGGGCACCCTGTACTCAGAAAATCTCTGAGCTCCAGACGGGACTAGAACCCGCTACCTTCTGAATGCTAGTCAATGCCAACTAGCTTGTTTAAATCGGTTTAAATACCATAAGTAACTTTGCTCTGCCATCTCAGTTCTAGTGGTTCAATGGTTAGAGCGTCTGGTTAGAATTCAGAAGGTTGCGGGTTCGAGTCCCGTCTGGAGCTCGGAATTTTGCTGAGCACATGGGGTTGCACACTTTGATCAGCAAAATATTCCTGATACCTTTTTAATTAGTCCAGAATATAAGACGGGATTGGGAATGGGCAGAACTAATCGAAGATAGTAGATTTGTGACTTCTCCTCTCTCTCCTCCGCAGAGGCTTCTGCTTTTTGAAGGCTTTGCCAATTTCAAAGGCGCGTTTTCAAAATGTTGGGAATGGACTAGGAAAATAAGAAGCGTGCGGTGGATTACGGGAAGAGAGTAAGGGACAAGGGAAGCCTCTGCCAGATAATGTGCGGTTCTTACCCCGTGACGGAAAGCGACAGTGGTTTGGATGAAGCGCTGTGTTTTATGCAAGATCTAGTGTCGAACGTTGGTATTCTAATTTATAGCCAGATTAGGAATCGATGCACAATTTTATATCACCATATTCATGTCCTCCGGGGGTTGGTTGTTCAAAGCCTGGATAGCTTATCTGGTGGATAAGTTGTAACCAGTGAGGAGTGTTGTTTAAGCACCAAACTACTAACTACTGAACTTAAAATTTATATACTGAACATGGAGACGTCCACTGGATAGTTCTATTCGGCAGATAAAATTTATGTTTGGTTTTTCAATGCATCGATAATGTCGGTCACTAATTCACTAAAGTCATTCACCAATTCAGACTTATCCATTCTCACGTGACAGGCTATCCAGACATGGTCTTCTTTACTTTCCCTCTCTCCATCACTCACCTTGCGCCTCTTCTCCTGTTCCCGAGTTTTCAATGCAAAATAGATTAACCGTGGAAGCCTCTGCGGTGGAGAGAGCCTTCTCTTTCAGATCCAACACCTTACATTTCTCTAATTCCAGTCCCTTCATAGCCGAAGTTGACTTGCAGTAACTCTTATTATTGTTTAAAAACTTTTCTTTAGATGAATAGCCCAAGTTACTGTAATTTTTTATGTTTATCGCTGCGTTTGCTTCCATAAGATTTTATTGTTGTGTGTCGCGTTTTTATTGTCGCCATAGTCATTAAGCTCCTGCATAGAGATAGGCTTTTCTCTCTTTAAGTTTGGCTGTTTCGAAACTTCGACTTGACGATTATTTCTCCACACTATTTCTCCTCACTTTGAGGCAGGTTATTCGACGAATGAAAACAAGGCTTCATTTAGGTAGAGACAATTTTCGTGAAGCAAGAGAAAGATTTTTTCACGAGCTAAATTCGTGCCGATATCTTCTCATTGTTTCATGCTGTGTATATTACATAGAGGTTCAATGAATTCACCGAGTTTTCAGCACCGGGATAAAATTACACTCAGTATGACCATTTTATGCAAACAAGGTGCCATTTTCATCCATGCAGGGATAAACTCCTTTTTCAACCAGCATCCGTTTGGCCTTATTTCACAATTCATTTAAAACAATGTTGAGAAAACAGCGGCATTGCTACATCCGTAGAGGAACATGTGACTTTTAAAAAGCTACAAGTTATTGTGTAATCATATGAAACAATAATATCACAGTTGTTGGATAATTCCGTTTATGATTAGACGATTTTGATAATCGATTTTTGGTTTGTATATTTTCAATGCTTCTGTTAGTGAATCAGACCTGTTCGGGATATAACTAGTTATGGATCTAAAGCTCAAAAGAATATTCAGTTAATACGTCCGGCCCTGTGTGGGATGTACGTGAATTTATTGTTGTTTTGTTATGGCATAATATATACCAAAAACATGGAAAAACTGAAAAATAACCCGTGGTTTATTATAGACACAACAACTACATCCAAGAATGCACCGGACATCTGGAGCCGACGTTCTACAACACGGTTCATGATTTACGTCTTCTACTACAACGATTTGCTTACGAGAAGCCTTTCAATGAGGACTCGGGAGGAGGAGGCCGTCAAAGTAATTTCAATATCATTCCGTATATGGTACACATGGCCTTATACGTCATGAACACGTAAGTACTGTGCGATTTGCGAGCTCACAGCTGAAGTCAGTTATTTCAACCTTATCTATTATCTGTCGTCACCAGAGCTCGCCTCCGAAGTCGAGAGGAAAAGACAGCGAACACCTTTATTGAAGAGCCTAGGGAGTCGTGGGTGCAATCGTGTTTCGATGTAAGTCTCAAGCGAACGCGCATGCTTAAACTGGTCAGGTTTTTACTAAATAGATTTAGATTGTATGTTGCATGTTGACTGGTCATTGAGGGATAGCTTTGATAACAACTTAACTCAAGATTGCTTGTAAATTTTGGCAAGGTCTTTTTTTAAATTTGGTAAACCTGATCATTGCTATCCAAAAGTTAAACGAATTTTGAAAACTATATTAAAATAAGTTCACATAAAATATTTGGTAACTATAGATGAATTGACTTGCTTTGTAATATTGTTTGACGAGAAAATTGACAAGAAAATACTTCGTATACGTGATATGACATCCTTTCTCGCAGCAGATGTAAAAATTTAATTAACTAGACTCAGAATGCAGGCCGGTTACAGTCAACTTCTTGATATACACAAGACAAAGACACGGTGGTCACAATGGAGCTGAAATGCACTGGGACTGGGAGCTAGTGAGAATCTTTTGCTAAAGTACCACCATGAAACATGCCGCCATGACCGCTTGAAAACATACTTCGACAACCGGTTATGGATTCCAAAATCTTCAGATAAAATTTGACATCGAGCTAAACTTTCAAATCTGTCCACGGAATCAAATCACGTCTACAGAATTTTTCTGCCTATGCTTTACGTGTGCGCTATTACTGTACTTAAGTACGGTTAACATTGTATTTAACCAATTACTGGCTGTCCTTTCCAAGACGTCTCCACTTGACCAGCCGAGTTGTCTGGCATTGACTGAAGTAAAAGAAGTGATAAACATAATGAATTTGAGGGCACTTAAGAAGGTCGATACAGCAAAGTAAAATCACGAAAATGTAACCGTTCTAGCTACCCAGTGGAACATTTTTTAATCTGTTGGAGGCGCGGCGTTATTAGTTTATTTTCAAATGCCGTCTTTCTGAGGGACATGTGTTTTACCTTTTTGTTTTCTACTCTTATAAATATTCAGATTCTCCTGGGATTATTCCTGTTGATTTCGCCCAACGAATTTTCAAGTTTTTAATTTTACTGAGCCTGATTTACAGTCGCGGTGTCTTTCAGTTCTAGCTATACATACCTGGCCACAAATGTTATAACGGAAAAGCAAATTCACAACCAAAAAAGTCTGAAATTTTGAATATTTTGTTTGTCAGTTGAATTGTAACAGTGATCAGATTTTCGCAAATTACTTTTACATAGTACCATCACAGCTGTGAGAACAATAAATATTACTTCGTTTTATCCTCTTTCTTTCCTCTATTCCAGGTTAATGGTCCTCTTTTTGTGACTGTCTTGTCGCTCTTCACCCATGCTTTTGAAGAATGGAAAAAGAACCGACTCATTTTCTTGAACAGGCTAATCGTCCTCGCTCATGCTCGCGATGTTGCTCCCAAAGGAACGGCAAAGTAAGTTAATTTTGATTCAAAACAAAACAATTCGAAAATTATTCACTTTAGGTTTCACCCAAAGTGCTGATCGTGAAACACATCTTACTAACTTAACAACTAACAACTTAAACTATCAAAGGATTGATAACTAACAACTTACTTAACCAAGAGAATGAAGAATGAACTATTTTCCAAAATTAACGAGAAGGAACGTGGCTGTTAAAGTGAAAATGAAGCTAAAATTAAGTTTAAAGAGCTCTTGAAAGGGTAGAGATAAAACTCTATACAGACTTTCCGTATATCGCTTCCTTTTGAAATTATTTCCGTTTGTTTGGTGTGTAAATGATACTACCTGTGACGTAATAAGTTGTAAACAGCATTTTGACTACTTAGAATCCTAATCCTTTGACTACTTAGAATCCTAATCCTAAGATTACTCCTATTCAAACACTATACGTTGCTTCAGTTCATAAAACTGGGCAGCTTTATATTAAAAAAAATAATTGTCATAGTAACACATTAGTTTGACTATTAGTTTAAACTATACTTCTTTTCTAGACTGTTCTTGGTTACTTTTTTTGTGGGTACATGTCAGACAAGTTACCTTAAAGTGTACATGAAGTGAAAATTAAGTTTTTCACATATGGAAGAATTCTTGAAATTATAACGCAACATCTTTTACCCTTTTTCCATATCTCACTTCGTTCTTGAGATATCAAGATTTATTTGATATGTAATTTGCACCTTGCGTACGTCAGAGTATATGAGTTTTAAAAAAATCACGCATGTCTTTGAAATTATTCTGTCAAATCGCTAGACTTTTTCTGTTTAGTGTTATGAAGCAAGTACACCCACATTCACAGTTTCATATGACATTGTTCAATAACTTCAACAACATTACTAATTTACAACTCATCATGCACCGTGACGTATGCAAGGTGTTATTTACATATCAAACAAATCTTAATATCTCAAGAACGAAGTGAGATATGTAAAATATTTAAAAGATTTTGCGCTATAATTTCAAGAGTTCTTTCATATAAGAAAAACTAAATTTTCCTTTCATATACACTTTAAGCATTTTATACACCCTAGAGATAATACCTTACTTTGTCATGACAGGATAAATATAATTATACTTTTTGAAGTTAACGGTCTAGAACTGATATGTCACCATGTATTTTTCTTTGTGCTCTTCAGACGTTTATTCACGTGCACAATCTCAAGTAGTTTTGCTCAAAGTGTTTATGAAACCAAAAAATCGACATTCTATATCGTCTCACCACTGCTTTTCACAAACAAAATACCACCTCTATGACTCACACGACCTCGCACTTATGACGTACCAACCAGATACAAATATAGGCGAAGCTGACATTTACTCTTCACTTGAATCCGAAGATGAAAGCCGCCAAGGCCGTCGAAACGGCAGTCACTTCCACCAACAGTCTTTCTCAAGACTACACTAACCTGAACGATCAACTTCCATAAACATGTAGCGATTCTCCCAGGTTCAAACCATTTACTTTCTATTATATTTTTAGTTTAACTAGCATCCGTGTGCTTAGCTTAGGTCGTATGTGTCTGTTGAGGATCAAGCAATGGAAATGTAGTATCGTGTTCTTGTCTACTTCACAGAATCAGTGATGTTGTTGTGAAATCATACGATGTTTATAAACCCATCATCGTCTTCTTCGCTCTTGTGAACAAACTACATGAAGTGTTCAAGGTAGTATTTACATTACATTGCATTGAATTGCATTGCATTGCATTGCATTGCATTACATTACATTATTATATGGCTTGCTTCGCGAGCGGTCTGTTGCGCTTTTTTCTGCAATTTGATTGGCTCCTGAGCGGTCTTAACAAAACCGTAAAGACCAGTCTTTGTCGGGAATAGGCAAATGTTATCTAAAACAAAAAAGCTTTAGAAATGAAGGTAAGCGAAAGATACTCTTTTCAAGCCCAGTTGAAATTCGGAGACGATTTAACATACGACCTCGGCGATATTGACTCTTCAGACGAAGTCCGTCCGCTTCAATTTTTAAACATTCAAGCTTTTGATATGTTTCCAGACCTGGCGAAAAAGACGTTAATAGACCGCTCGCGAAGCAAGCCACATGATAAAAACCTTAATGACCTCACTGGTCGGTCCTTACTACAAAATTATACTGCCCTTGGTCTTTCGCACAAACCTCGATGCTTCGCATCTCGGTCTGTACTGAAAGACCGCGGGCTGTATAATTTTCTAGTAAGGACCTCCCGCTCGGTCATTAAGTTTTTATTAAATTACATTGTATTGAATTATATTGTATTATGTTTATCAGTGTAGATATGTATATGTATATATATTGGTCATAAGAGCTTTTTCTGTTCATATCAAGCACTCTGTGTCAACTACCAGCAGTAACTGGTCCCAGGACGTCGCTGTTTACATCCGCAACAACGATGAGAAGATCCTGAAGTCTTGTGAAGAGGTACAGTTCATATAGCGCTCGTTTCAAAAAGATCAATGCGAGTTAGTGATTTTATAATGGGAGAAAGATATTTCCCACCTGATTAAATGAACGTCCTAAAAAAAAGTTGAAAATACAATCAGTGGACGTTAGACTATGTACGTCGAATCGATGTCGACAGAACGTTAAAAACGCAAATCGAACAGACGTTAGGTTTTTTTAGCGTCGAAAAAACTGGAACAAACAACATCTTAGAGGAGGCAAAACTAGGTTTTGATATGACGATGAAAAGACAATTAAAACCGCAAATGATTAATATTACGACAATTATATATTTAGCATCATAACTTTTATTTAACAAAACAATTTTGGGCTTATTCAACAGTCACTTTACAACAAATTATCTTGTAAAAATTCGAACATAGAACAGCAATTTGATCTAATGAAGAACTGTTTTCTAGTGTCGCCCATATAACCGTTAAAATATATTTCCATGTACTCATGGAAATGTGAAGTCCTCGCTTCAGTAAAAACTGTGAACTTCATTTAGGATCATAACTTGTAGTCCTTGTGTTTATTTCAACGTATTCAACAAGAACATTGTACTTATTCACGATCGTCGATACATAGACAGGCTGTTTGTCCTTTTGCAAGACTCCTACTCAGACAAAGTCGTAGATAAGTTAACGCAAATTTGTTTTCAAGAAGGCACTTGCTTAAACAATCTTTAATGAAAAGGTATACACAGGTGTAAGTTTAAAATGTTCTTTAAAAAATCGTTTTCGACAATACAGTCGTCGTCAGGATAAACTAACAACTTTTTCAGTTCATCTTGATGATGACTGTAACGTCGAATTTGTCGTGATGACTGTATAGTCAAAAGTGTTTGATTTGATTTAAAACATTTTTAACTTATACCTGTGCATACCTTTTATCAGTATATAACGGCGATGTATATGAATAACTCTTCAATGATATCTCAGTTGGCTTACCTTTATTCGTTTTTTTGGTAGTTTGTTTTTTGTTTGTTCTCCTTAATGAGATGTTTTGCGATGTCAATACATAAAAACGTTGATTATTAAATTATTTTGTGTACCGAACAGTCAGATTTTGCATCACACGTCCTCAGGATAAAAAACAGGCTCTCGATTAGTTAAACTCTTTCGATATTTTCGCCATTCTCAAGATATTAGATTTTTACGTGTACATGAACACGTGTCCAATTTTATCCCAGTAGGCGAAGATAGAAAGTACCATATAAACACAAGAAATTATTCTTCCCGCTTACCGGGTCGTCTTGCCTATCGGGACCATGTGCACAGGCCCTAAGATCACGAACCTGATCTTAGTAAAAGTAATATTTCAGTTAGATTTCTGGAGCACCATTCTGATGTTTGAAGTTCAATTTATTTGCATTTATGCGATGTCTAAATAAGACTTTCAAGGGTCAATTCATTCGCATTTGTGTAGACCTTATAAATAGACCTAGCATCCAACGTCTCGAGTTCATTCTTTTGAATTCCATTGAAAAATGACAAAAGCTCAAAACAAGGAGTGAAAGCTGAATAGAATTCAAAAGAATGAGGTTGAGGCGTTAGATGTTAGATTTATTTATGAGAAGGTCAGCTGTTTCAAATGCAAGTCAAGATGAATTGAAAAGATTTCTTCATAGACAGCAGTAACGACATGTCGGCCATATGGTCGATGTTTTAAGGCTCCGATAAATAATAATACCTGCGCTTGCCTCAAGCTTCTATGAACGTTCATCTCTGTGTAGGCCGTTATTTTTTTTGGTACATTTTATCCCGCGATTTCTCACATTTTTTGTTGTTAAAATTGTTAAAGGTCGATTTTGATCTTATATAAATGTTTATGAATGGTAGACAATTACATGCAGACAGATAGACGTACAGACATACATGCAGAGGTATATACATACATACATAAATACATATATGCTTACATAATTAGTAAGTGAACCTCGTGAAACTCTCAGTATCATCGGTCTTTTGACAGACTTCTGAGTTTTGCACTATGCAGACTATTACTTTTTTTTCCCTCTGGCGGTTTTAGTTTTCACCATCATGTGAAGTGTGAGCTCGCGGGTGATTTAGTTTGTTTATTTACTTTTTAATTTCTCTTGTAGTTACTAAATTTTTATCAGGATGAACTTCTTCCAGCAGCATCATTTTCGGAATTCTGCGACGTTGCAGGTACTAATACAGTTGAATACCCTGACAACAATATCAAATAATTATAATATGTTATATAAATAAAATTCACCGCCAACGCTTTACCCTAAGAGAATCGATTTTCTTCTTCAAACTTTAACCACGAGTCCCACTTGCACTCGTATGCTACAGATCGTAAGTTCTACAGATCGAATAATTAATAAAAAAATCTTTTGTTTAAGAGCATTTTTTTGCTAACTGGGGACTCAGGGCAAGTGGTGTATATGAAGCACAAATTGTTAACTTTCGTGCTCATCTGTTTAGTAAAGGTACTTTTACACACTGCAGTTAATCATACCAATCTCTGCCGTGAGCAGCAAACAGAACGCTCCGTGGGCTCAAATTAGCCAGCTTTTTATTAATTATCATGCACCTAAATCGGCCGGATTAATCGTAATATGTAAACGTACCTTTATTATTTAATATCGTTATCGTTGTCATTATCGTCATTATTATTATAATTATTGGCAGCATCACTTCTTACGGTATTTATTATTACTATTATTATAATTGTAATCATAATAATTATTGTTGTTGTATAAAATATTGTCGTTGTTTGTTATTGTGTAATTATTGTGGTTATTGCAACTGTTATCGATACAGTTTGTTCTCTAATTTGGCTAATTATTTTTTTTCAGGTCTTCTCAGTGAAGTCACCAACCCAGAAAACTACATCGAAGAACTTTTGAATTCTCTTCCTAAGTAAATTTCTAACATTTAAAAATACTGTCTATGCTGTGAGAATATGCTAGCTAATAATACTTTTTGTCCAAGTAAATTTACAAATATATTCAGTGTCCTTTCGCGTATAATTTTTCATATTTCAGAACAATAAACGTTTTTCACTTCAGTTTTTGCGTAGCCCTCTTATGCCTTAATTTTTAGTGCAAAGTTTCTCCGAGACTTTGCAGTATTTAAACACTGAGCAGAAAGCCTGCTCATGTGGGAGCTTGGTAAATATCTTGGTAAATATGATAAACCTGCAGCCTAGCTCACCATCTGAGTCGTAGTGGCTCAATGGTTAGAGCGTCTCACCGGTCATCAGAAGGTTGCGGGTTCGATTCCCCGTCTAGGGCTCAGAAATCGTTTTTCTGAGTAAACGAGCTTGACGAACGTCCTCTGTTGTTCTGACTTTGCAGTATTGTGATGAGTAGCAAAAATTCACACGATACAGCGATACAGCGATACATAGTGTGTTTACACTATGGGGGGAGCGTGCTTAGTCTAGCAACAAAGAAATCCACGTGAATAAAGCGCAGTATCGCTGTTTTTTGAGGGTATTACGAGTTTGATGAATAATCAAAGATGACTTAAGCAAAGTATTTATTAAGCGATAAATTTTGGTGAATTTTAGCCTTAAACCAAAACCTAAAAACCTTGAATCAACCTTAAATCAACCCTCAAAAAGACTGGACTAATGGTTTCTTTAATTGAAATTCAATTGTCGTCAATGTATAACAAAAAATGTTAATGGTCTACACCGTGGCTGAGTGCTTATTCATGTATCTGGTAGCGTATCTATTCTATGAATGTTACATTCTATGAAAAATTTTTAAATGAACTGGACACCAGTATAAAGTAGTGTTGATTAAATAAAATGAATGTATTTCCGCGTTAATGAATCCCAGACTGGCATAAATGAAAGTTGTATTAGTTACAACTAATCAGTACAAAATTCTAGTTAAAAAGTTCAATAATGGTTGTGCAAATGCGATTTTTGTACTAACACCTAACTGAAAAACACGAGGCCAAAGGCTGAGTGCTTTTATTGCTTCCCATCATTGCTTCTTTACACGGCTTCTCAAATAGATACAGTCTATACGGGATACGTAAGAGAATCTTAGGAAATTGAACTGTAGCTTTCTCGTCACTGAGTTTGATAACGTCACCCGCAGACATCAGTCTGCTGGTGATGTCTGCTGGTCTAAACGTGCTTGTGAAAGCACATTAAAGCACATGTGTTTTGATAGCTCTTGTGATAGCTCTTAAAGCTCTTGTGTTTCGATGTAATAAATAATAAATAATCTGATCAGCTACGAGGTGTTTGAAAATCAGATCAAACACGACTTTCTAGTGTATGATATGGCTTCTCAAACGAATCCGTACTTAAGATAAAAATCGGGTTCAAAGTTGTCGAAATTTCATGCTATTTAAGATCACATATCCAAACTCCGTCTCGGTGCTGATTTCTTTTGTGTTTTTCTCATGAATTATTAATGAGTTTGAGAATAATAAAGTACGGCGGTCTATGTGTGGAGGGAAACTCATTGTGGAGCGAAAGCGAAAGTTCACTTCTCTAAAGATTCTTTCCAACATCCAGGTCAGATCAAGATTCTCTGAGAAATATTTCGTGGAAAACTCTGATGGATATATCATACATCCTTTGAAAACAAATCGGTATTTTAGATGAAAACTCGAGGTCCAGATGCGGTTAATTTATTCGAGTGCTAAATCGCGGTATCAATACAATTGTTTGGTGTTTTCTTCATGAATTTTTAATGAGTTTGAGAACAACATTTATAAAACTCATTCATGTCGAAAACACAAAAGAAATCAGCACCGAGAGGTTGTGATACCGCGATCAAATACTTGAAATTAACTACCACCAACTATTACTATCATCACCTATCATCAACTGTCAGAAAGTTTGAACATGCTAAAAGTGAATGATCGTCCATGATAGTCGATCATAGTCGATGATAATGCATGATAGCTGGTGGTCAAACGGGAGCGAGAGAACTATCATGGACTATCATGTAAGGGTTTAAGAGCATGCGCATCTGCGCAACCGAACACCACTCACGGGCTTAAGCCAAAATTAAAATGGTAACGTGAAAACGTCATATGTGACTTAGGACTAAAAATTTGGCCGCGATATGCTTAGGCATATATATATATATATATATAAGTAAATACAAAAGACAAAATATTGCTGTCGCTACTCTGAGTTTCACGCGCTCAGG
>JBAHVQ010000516.1:159346-171804 GCA_036872915.1 Nanipora kamurai
TTGTTGGGTACACCAACATGGCCGACATGACCGTTGTTCTTTGAATCTCTGGGGATTGAGTGAAAACGCTCCATTGGTGAAAGAAATTTACGAGTGCCTGAATGATATACTTTTAAGATCCAACTGGGACCAGTTGCAGAATAATGACAAGTTCACCCTCCGGCTGGGAATCGAACCCGCGATCCTGAGAATCTAGTGCAGTGCCCTGGCAACTGAACCACGAAGGCCGTTGCCGAGCCATGAGTTCTGTAATTATTTATCTATTCTGTATTGGTTTGTTAAGTTAGACTATAATACAATAAAGCCGAAAGTGATCTTTCAGGATGAAATTCTGGATAAAGCTAACCGAAGCTATTCACGGATGGGGGGAGGTAATGGTTTAAAAACAGAAAATGGCTTCATCATATCAGGTATAGTGACAGAGTACTGCAATTATAGTTTATTGTTCGGTTTTTAATGTTCCTAACCAGAACTGTCGAGGTAAATCGCTTCTGACCCCTCTTCGCCAGGCAATGAAAGCCAACCAGCCCGAATCATAATAAGTAAACTAAACCCTCTAGGGATTACGGCGCGCGAGTTGGGAAACTAAATTTCATCGGAAAAGCCATTTAGGAGCTGGAATCTACTCATGGGATCAACTCATGATCAAATCTTGCCAGGATCTCAGAAGGGACTTTGCTCGAAACATCAGAATCTTTCTAAATAAATTGGGCAATCTACCAACTTTTTAACTTTCTACACTGTTTTATATACTGCCTGCGCATTATGCTTAGCTAGGCCGTTAGAGATTAGAGACTGGTTAGAGATTTTATTTACGGTGGCTGGCCGACTTTATCTGGTTTTTCAATCGAAATCAACGAAAGGTTTATCAAAATGGCAAAAACGTTCGCCATTTAGTAAAATTCCTTATAATGAGGATGTCGTCTGTCGCGAAAGGAGAAGATGAATAAAAGTCAAAATTTACTCGTAATGCGCATGAGCGAATAAATTTATTAAGGTGAAAAAGCCTGGACAAGAGTAAAGTTATTCACGGAATATAAATGGAACTTTGACATGCAAAGTCTCTGTCGATAAAGGAATATTCTACTGGGTTACAAAAGGTAACGTTTAGCCAGTTCGAACGCGGTTAGTATTTGAATGGATGATCGATAAAGTTAAGTGTAGTAGTAGATCAAGGAGAAGCGTGAGGGGTGGTAGGGCTGGGGAGGCTCAAAGTGAGGATGCAAGAGAAGGTGGTAAGCAAAGTGAAGAAACAGGTGGTGAAATGATAGGAAAGCGAAGTGCGAGGAGGGGCTCATTTTAAGTAGTTCAAAAAAGAAAATTCTACCAGTTCAAAGAAAAAACGTAGTCGAAAAAAAAAATCAACCATTTCAAAAATCTTGTACTGATTTAAAAAAAATTGAAATAGGGATGGAAATTGAACAGGGATTAATATATGTCGATTCAGTGGAACTTCAAGACTTCACTACAATTATGTACTAGTTTAGCGACAAATTCTCACACCGAGTTCGCATGCAACATCTCTGCAGGCCGACTAGGAAGAAAAGGTCGCGGTTTTAGGTTCATTTCGGCTCATTACGGCGTCTTCTGTCGATTTAGAACCATTCGATACAGCTTGTCAAAACTCCATTTGCACAAACAACATATTCATTCTCCATAAATGTAAATTTTTAGTGAGATTCAGGATACTTTAAAGAGACCTGTTCTTCTTCGGAAACTACACACGCGTTGACTAAATTATCATAATCCAGTCGACTGTCATTCAAAACGTACTCCATAACTTACTGTCCAATTTTGGAAGTCATTTAAAAACCTCGTCAAACGTGCGTTATCATTTTCTAATGACGCTTGTCTCAGCTCACACCTTTATGCGATGATATATAAAGCACTATGACTTGGTTTTTAGATATTACATATGTATGCATAGAGGTACACATATACATATTATCATTATATCATTATATCTACATCTATGTCTACAAAAACATCGGTATCTGCATTTGGGTATGTTGGTGTAGATTTACATGATCCCGATGTAGCGTAAACTAGTGACCAATGGTAAATTCTTCACATGAAGAAACCGCGAATTCCACCTTACTTACGGGTTTCTCGTTTATCAAAGCAGGAGCACATCAACAGTTTTAAAAGTTAAGAGTGCTGTATTAAAGACGACAATACGAATCCGACTATTTCGCTTTCGTAACCCCATCCTTAACTTTTTTCCAAAAAAATACCATCTACTCTCAAAGGCACATGTACGTCACTATTGCAAGCACATACCTCCAGACCACCGACATCGTCTTGAAAAAGCAAGGTAATTGTCCCGTAATCACTGTGCTCTCCACAACGGACCTGGCCTTCCTTTAATTGGTCACCAATGGCGGGATAATAAAGTAGGCGAAGGGCAGTTTTATTTTCTTCACAGTCCATTTTTTGATGCATTCGTCTGATAAATGTTTTATCCTTAATAATAGAAAAATGGCAAGTGAACTACTTATAAAATGAAATTATCACTGAAAACCCATCCGCTGAGCTTTCGGTTCAAAGTTTCAAGGGAAAATTAAGTTTGCTTTATTGGAGAAAACTCTTACAATTGATAAAAGGACATCTACATTTTTTCCGTCTCTTACTTTATTCTTAAGTTATTTCAATTTGTTTGATAAGTAAATAAAACGATCTGTAACATCAGTTAGTTGACACAGCTTTCGGACTAATTGCAAAAACAGTTGTACCTCCCCTTTAAAATATTGTTGTCATGGAAATGTATACGTTCCCAGACAGCTGTCTTCGTAAAACAGATATTGTTTTTATCCTGCCATCAAAAAGTATAGTATGGCGTTTTTGCTTTTACAAGTTGTATGAATTGCTGAACGGAACATGTCCGGCTTATTACGGAGCAAAACAACAAAGCCCATGAACTGGGCTACATGGAAGAAAACAAATTATATTTTAAAGACGTGAGTAGTCTGGAAACTAAGAAAGAATAGAACAGAATAGAATAAAAGTTTATTTATCCAAGCTGCCCTCATCACCCGTAGATGTTTTTCATGAGGGGCGTCACACGACTTAAATTATATAATAAAAATCTAATAAGTTAAATATGAATTAGAAGATATAAGAATACAAATACGCACACATAAAGTTAAAAAGGAAAAAAGCAGTACTATATATCGATGTCTGACTCAATTTTACATTATTTTATCAAATTCTTATAACTACTTAAAGATTTTGTTTGCTTTGCCTGCGTGGGTAAACTATTCCATAGCACAGCCCCACGGTATCCAAAACTCTTTTTTAAATATTCTGTATTTGGTTTAGGAATTGAAAGATTGATATCGGCATTTCTAAAATTATAATTACTAAGATTTGTTTCCCTTGTTATAAATTTATTCTTTAAATTCGGAGTTGAGTGGTTGTTTAATATTTTAAATATCAAGACCAATTTATTCATTTTATGTCTGTCGTTCAGATTCTTCCATGACATGTCATGGAGCAAATCCGTCGACCTGACATCATAATTGGCACCGGTCATAATTCTTGCCGCCCTATTTTGTAGTTTTTGTAATTTCTCTTTAAGTATGCTTCCACAATTGTCCCATAATGGTGAACAGGTTACTATGATAACAATATTTTAATGTGAAGCTGTTCAGTTTCATGAATTATAAGCCGAAGTAAAAAAATTCAAATGATCCCATACAATAATCTCGGAGATGCAACTGATTTTCCAATTAGTCGAAATGTTGTGCCAACAAAATGACGCCGCTGTTCGTTTTATTTACATACCAAAGAAACAAAATACCTCAAGAACGAAGTGAGAAGTGTATACAATGTACCTATTCCTTTAGCGTTTCAAGAGTTCTTCCTAACCCCTGTTCATTAGTATTCTCTGTGTCCATGGCGTTCCACAGTTTGATCAACAAAATTTCCTAAGACTGTGTTCATTAGTTACCAATTATTACTTCGGTTCCTTCTAATAATTTCTGGGCCGACGTAATATGCTGTAGAGCAACATAAAAAAACGGTTATGAGTCTGGTATTATAAATGGAACGACTGATATAATGCCGTTGTTCGAGCTTGTCAACAAGTTGTTAAACCATTGATGCTTGGGGTTGAGCAATACTGAAACAACGTTACATTGTTATCATGGCTGGACAAAACAATCGGCAACTTAGTACGAGGTGGAGAAAACTTTTTTTTACAATTATTTTAACACCGTAACATCTCGACCAATTGTTCTAAACATCGAAGTTACAACAAATAAATTTTTGTAAATAACTCTAGGTGATTTTTAGATATACCCTGCATCACACTTATTACTCGGACTACCGAAGGTAGACCGAGTTATAAAATGGGCTCGAAATTTTTTTCGTCGTGTCGCGAGTTTACAAAAATCACGCGTGGGCGACACGAAGTCTTTGAACCAATGAAATTCTTGTTAGGATCGTTTCTCGCGCGGGTTTCACGAATATCAATCAAGCACGTGGCAAAACTTGCTATTCTCTATACTCTCTAGTGTTGTTAACGCTTGGCAGAGAATACCACAAAATGCAGTACGTCATATGTTAGAAATTTGCCGTTTCACCCTCAGGTGAAACATACTAAAACTCCATCTGAATAGTTGACGAGTTTTGCCGAGAGTTTTGCGCTGAAGTGATGAAGCCCAAGTCCCTTTCAGTAGCACGAGTAAACGCCTGAGCAGGCGTCTTGTTATTAAAGAATTCGTTTGCTTTTCTCTACTAAATTGTAATATCCCCCAATCAAGTTTGGTGCTGACAGCATCAGATGGTGTTTCATAGCTATCGCCTGTAAGAGTATAAATACCGTATCAAGGGAACATGAAATCCGCCATTACCTTTAACTCCAGTCCAAGTGAAATTACATCCAAAATTCGCAGCGCTAATTCCTGGCAAGCGTTGAAAAAATTACCAACAGTTTCTTTAAAAGCCGAGCAATCGACAACAGGCCAAGGTAGGGTATCATTGCCAGGTTCTTCTATGTTGAATGCCTCCTTAAGATCGCCAGGTGCATTTGGGTTTAAGCTTAATAGAAGAACGGCAAAAATTAGCACTGATAATAAGCCATACAAGTAAAAATGGCTGGAGTCTTTTAATTCTGTGCGCCTTAACATAAAATTTAAAACTCAACTCAACTGTCTAAAAAGTCAGTAATGTTTGTACTTTTTGTATTTTATGCCTCAATGCATGTGTAACTTGGAGTATCACATTCGATTTCTAAACGCCAGTGAAGCCCATACCCTCACAAGATGTTTCCAAGTCCTTTTCCGAGGTCAAACTACTAACCATCTGCCTATCGATCGATGTTAACTAAGCAATACAACTTTAGCACATATGTCCACGAATCCAATCTTGGCTCTCCAACCGGATCTACAGTACTTATCTCGACGGTTAAAGGGTCACGCCGGCCATAAAAATGTTCGTGTGATCCACGTCACCTGGTCACAAGCAGTTTCTGACAGTTTAAATTCATAAAATGTTTGCATATCATCTGTAACAGTTGTGTTGAGATACCAATATAAACAATGATAAGTTGCCCTCAAAAACTACTGGTACAGGGTCATCTACAACTTGCTACAGGACAAACTATGCAAACGACATGCAAACGTTCGACAAGCTCGCACTCTCAGAATTTCTCAGCCCCAGAGTCAGACGGAAATCGAACTCGCAACCTTCTGATGACCGCCGAGACTCTCGAACCATTGAGGCAGCAAGACTCACATAGTTAGCTAGTACTCGCAACCTTTCGATTGTGAGAAGGTTGCGAGTTCGATTCCCGCGGTGGGCTCAGGAATCACTTTCCTGGGACTACGAGCTTGACGAACGTTAGCATGTCGTCTGCATTAACACCACAATCCCACGTGCACAAAATCTGTGTTTAACACTCGTAATCTGACTTTCTAGAACCAGTCCCTGATTTCCGGCTCTTTCAAATGAAACGACCACTCCTCCCCCAACAATATTTCAAGGGTAAAAATTTTAACGAGTTTTAAAAATTGTCCGAACACTGAATGAAAACAGTGTAAAACATGTGAATAATTGTGATACTTAATTAACCATTCAGTATTTATTCTTGCTAACGCCAGACGAGTGTATTTGTGAACTGGAAACGTGCCGTCGCAAAAGCGTTAAATCCAGTGGTCTGGCCAACAGTGAGCATGAAAAACGCTTATGTAAACATACCGTTCAAATAGTTTGGCTTGACATGTAAAAGATAGAAAACAATGTTGCTTCGAAATTGTTCCTAATTACCACATAACACAATTTACCTTGTAAAAGTTTTGACCCTTCATCATTTTTCATTACTGTTTTTTTAATAAATAGATAGTCAGTAAGCAGATTATTTTATAAGAAAATTCAGTGATTCAAATTCTTTTTTCCGAAAAATCATGTTTTTGACATTTGGGCACGACGGAATTTTTTGATAACTGCTTATTGATTGCACTTGCATGAACAAAGATTTTAATGAAGAAAAAAATTGAGAATCACCGTGTTTTTGAATCACCAAAAACCGAATCACCAAATTTAATTACGAATTATTTTGGAAATCTCACGGCAGAAATTTGTGAAGAGTGGTATCGCTCTGCCGTCAAAGGTTTCAGTAAACACGACAAAGGAAAAATCACAAACTCGAACGATATTGGCGATAACCAAGCGGATGCTATTATGAAGAACTTTATAGGTTACTGTATAAAAAACAAGGTTGGTTCAAAAGTAAGTGCATTAAGTAACCCTTCAATTCCAAGAAAACCTGAAATGATAATCCTTTACGCTGGCATTAATTGATATTAATTATTTTGAGAAAAAACCCAAAGAAAATTGCAGAATCCCTTGTTGGTATCGCTAATAATACAATAAGAGATACAATAGAGGAAAGTAGATACAGTGATTTCGCATATCATTGAGAAATGACTTAATTAAGTAATTCTCGATCAAGCAATGTTGGAAATGTGTCTCATATGAAAATACGAATAGGAGCTGCCTGAAGAGAGATGGCCTTCACATAGCTATACAAGAAAGGAACGGGAATGCTGCCCTCAACAGATCGGTCTGGGAATTCCAATTTCCCCATGCCTGTCAAACAATAAAATAATAATTTAAACTGACTTTTTAAAATTTATATGCAAGATAATTTTAAACACCAAACATATTTTTGTACATAATTTGTTCCTCATTCTTTATTACTTGTAATATTTGTATCAATTGTTATCATGTAATTTTAGATGAAATTCAATCACAACGGTTGCGAAATCTATATATTTTAATAAAATAACAAACTGACAAAATTTTATGACATACTTAATTTCCTTCAAACAGGAGTTATTGAACTCAAAGTTATCATGACAGACCAAGCGTTCAATATTCTCACGATAAACGGCATGCGGTTAAATAATGACTCTTGATTATGAGATGATGCATGTATAATCAAGATATAATAATATATGCAAAGACCGTAATCTTACTATTGTTTATTTGGGTCCCCTACTGTTTGTACTTCATGCAGATAATATGCCTCAATTTCTCAGTCAGTGCAACATCTTGATGTACGCTGATGATACTGTTTTGTTTGTCTCGGGTACATACGTGGCTACACGGACACACAGAAACTTAATGGTGATCAAAGTGTAATGGCATCTTGAATCAACAGCTCGTTGTTTCTTAATATTGCAAAAACTGAAGTTATATTGCTTGGAACTCGTACCAAGCTTTTCGCGGTGGATGTTTTTGTTATAAATATCGAAAGAGGTGTCATGTAATGTGTTTTTGATATAAATACTTAGGTGCTCTTTTGGGTGAGTCTGTTTCGTGGAATGTTCACGTTAAATATGTCTTATCTGGAGCTGACAAAAGAGTGGACATGTTAGACCATATTACACAATAGAACTTTCTACTGTGCTAATCTCATACTTTTAACATATATTTACAGTATAGTACAGTATAATATAATTTAGTTATACAATTTTAATCTCAGACTGCAATCCTAATTCATTAAACATTAATAATAATAATGATCATTAATAATTCATGAGGAAAGTTCAAAAGAAATGAATGTTTAATCAATATCTGTAAATCGGTAAGAGATTTCGCCTGGATTTACATAAACGATTTCCTCAATTTACTAAGTTAAAATCACTCCAACTTGATTAACAGTTTGAAAATGGCGATTTAGATGCGTCCGTTTGGTAAGTAAGGTAAAACATTCGCATCCGATCTATATCTGATTTACTACGGCTCATTTACTGCTCGCCTAGTAAATCAGGTACAGATCGGCTGCTCATGCTTTATCTATTACTTATAACATCTTTTTTAATTGGTTAATAAGTGCATAATTGATGACAACTCTGTATCTCTATATCTAAGTATTCAGGACATACGTAGGTTGTTCTCTGAAGATGTTGTGTCAATGACAACGAAAAGTTACAATTCAACTAAATAATTATTGATTCCTTTTATCTTCGTCTCACAATGGCTTTTATCGAGATATTATGCTGGGCTTTGATATTCATAATTAGATTACGCTTCCCGCCCGGTCAATCGGTAGCTGCTATCTGTTCGTTCAATCTTGGCTTATTGTGATACAGTTTGGGGTGGATAAAGGTAACTCCACAGTAAGAGATTGCAAACAGGGGCAGCTGGAATGGTAACCAGGATCAACGTAAGTGATAAAACCATGGATTGTCTCAAGTGGGATATACTTCAAAATCGACGGGACAAACATGTTTTAAGTAATGTTTAATAAACAAGCAGCAGTGTTTTATATAAAACACGAGGCGACATTCGAGTGTTTTTGATCCGATAAAATAGGTACTACAAGTTAAGAACGGAAACCGCCAAAAACTCATTTTATTATCATGTTTGTATTGTATTTAATGGAATGAAATCCCAATATTTTAAAGGTATTCAAATGTATTCCGCTGCCATGCTTGAGTTGCTATGGGCTGTTCATGTTAGACGCTAACTTTTTTCAGGTTGGGATTATTTAATGATTTAAATTTAATTAATTAATCTCCTTTTTTGGAGAGATTTAAGGAATGACCAAGATATTGCAGGTATGGAGTATGTTTTTCGTTATATCGTTTTGTGACGTAGTGTGGAACATCGCGCTTACGTCATCGAAAAATTTCAAAAAAACTTTAGCCAGAGATTGACTAGGCGGGAATCTCAATTTTAATAAGCACATTATGTCTACCCGTGTCTTTACTCTCACCTCTTTTGTCCTTCCGTTTATCAATATATTTTTATCTGATTGGTTAACTTATGACACATGTAAATATACATTATAGCTTCGGTAACTTTAATTATTATCTCTGAAGATGTTGTGATGTAAACAATGAAGATTCTATTAAACTTTTAATATCATGCCATTCTTTCGCATTCTATCCCGGGCTTAATAATTTAAGGGATAACAGAGAGACAGAGAGACAGAGAGACAGAGAGAGAGAGACAGACGGACGGACAGACAGAGACAGAGACAGAGACAGAGAGAGACAGAGAGAGACAGAGAGAGACAGAGAGAGACAGAGAGAGACAGAGAGAGACAGAGAGAGACAGAGAGAGAAAGAGAGAGAGAGAGAGAGAGAGAATATTATGAAAATAGAAAAAGTGGTGCGGAACTGATGTTGGCATTTAAAGAAGGTTTAAGTTTGTTAATGAGAAGGCTTTCACGAATGAGAAAGAAAGACTGTAATAAAGTTCCAATACCACTGATTCATTCTTTTGACTTGATTTGACTTGCATCTTGAGTTTTCAAGATGCTGTTGTTCGGATTATGTTTTGTTTTATATTCTTTTCTAATTGTCGGCGGGTATTAGTTATTACAATATTTAAGTGCATTTTTAAGCATTTTTCGCACAAAAAAGTCGATATCTCCAGAAGATTCATCCAGAAGTTCGCAGTAGATAGTCCCATATTTTTTTCGTTGGCTATACATTAGTTTACTTTCTTGACACTTGATTAGTAATTTCGACTTAGTTATCAGACGTGCTTATTGTGAAAATAAGCTGTTTGGACGTTTTTGTATATGTAGGTTGAAGGTTCGCCAGTGTACAAAGTAAACCTTCTGGCCAGTGTTTAGGAAATTGATAATTGAACAACGAAAGGCTCGTTCTTCAAGCTTTGTGAAAACTCGGAAAAGTTGTGAGCTCCCCAACGGGAATCAAACCCGCGTCTCCCGATTGCCGGTGGACTGGACCATGAGGGCTCGACGACAAATCTGATGTAAATTGAGACCTGGGTCCTTTGTTGACATGCTGCTTTCATAGTTGAAAGCTGAGACATGCCTGTAAAGTGATCTATATATGAACAAACTCAATCTACAGAACGTAGAGTGTAGGTGTTTTGCAAGCTTGGATATAAACAACGAAAAGCTCGTTCTTCAAGCTTTGTGGAAACTCAGAAAAGTTGCGAGCTCCCCAACAAGAATCAAACCCGCGTCTCCCGATTGCCGATACGGTTGTCTTAACACCAGGCCATGTTAATTTGTATTATTTTTGTATCAGGGCTCTCATTGATAGCGGTGGATCTTTTCTCTGATTAGATTACCCTGATATAAAATGAAGGTTTCTATCTATCATTTAAGGAAAACTGGAGCGTTTTAAAAATGGATCTTCAGTATCAACACCTTTAAATATCAACAATTCAAATCCCATAAAAGTTTATAACACCTTTTTTTAATATGTACTCGGTGTAGACCACCAGGATCTCAAATAAAAATCTTTGATCACTTCAAAAACTAACTTTCGAAATTAGATGAAGAATCGATAATATTGAATGATTTCAAGCATAATACTTTTAAAAGTGTCGAGTTTCATACACCACCAGGCTGATATCCAAGAACAAAAAATATATAAATAAACAATCAACATATGCCACAGCTATACCTGAACTTAGACAAGGCAAAAGCATTTTTTTTAAGATGGAGTTTGTAAAAAACTCCCTAAAAATTTAAAAACCTCATTTCTCTGAAATGGCAATTTCAGAATTAGCCAGGTTCATCATCAAGCATTATTAACAAATTCTATTTATTTTTTTAATTGAAATATGGCAATTATACCACCAAAACATACTGTATTATCTGCATAATCAAAAAACAAGGCATTTGCTTTGATTATATAAAACTGGATACAATTGCTTTTTTTGTCTGAAAAGACTTGTTGTTCTAAATAATTTATAATTTATTGTTTTGAAATTTCATATTGTTCTGTATGCTCTAATCATCCCTTGTAATGCATGGAGTTATTATTTCCATGTGCGACCATCTAAAAACAACATAAACTTAATGCAGGAAAAATCGCGCAATCTGCCGCGCAATAGACCTCAGTTTTCGCTTATTTTTCGTGAAATATCAGAAGCCCTGTATTATACTGCCACCACAGCATCCTATATTTTTACATCGATCAGTAAAGAAATTAAATAAGAATACCAATTAATTTTGGAAGAGTTTCGTGTCTTTTTGACATATACTAAAATTCAAATCGCGCAAATGAAAAAATTCAAAGCTACAATTACCTTTCTTTTTCAGGTGCAACCCATCCTTGATTTATACCACTCTGTGGTCTGGCAGATTGGGATTTTATTTCTGGTGTAAGCTGGAAAAACTTCTTTCCTACTTCAAATAAATCTGAAATCTATAATGCATAAAAGTAATGAAAACATGATTAACTGTTAAGAAATTTATTGGACGAAAATCATAGTTAAGTTGAAGTGATAAGTACTACTTTATAATGTTCTAGATTTCTGTGATTTTGCAAAGCAGCTAAATTTAGGGACCAATTAATTTCATTAACTCATTAATGTCCGATATAATTGATAAATAGGGTTTAAAAAATTTTGCGTATTTTTTTCCGTAGCAATGAACTGTGAGATATTACACACACCAAAACACTTTTCTGACTCAGGTTTCTACGCAGCTTTCGCAAAGAAAATTAATTTCGAGTAGAAATTCAGAGGAGAAGTACCAGAATTCTCTCAGAAAAATGCATCATTTAACTGAAGTTCTGTCAGAAAAATCTGTCAGACTTGAGTTGCTTAAGGAGGCATACAAAAGAAAAACTGACAAGTAGGGTACAACTCAATCTAAACCCACCTCAGACATTTATTCTCTTGTATTACAATATTTCTTCCCGTACCGCATAAGTTACAATATTTCAAACTCTGTTTTGCTGTTAACTTTTGCTTTTCTTTCTTTTTCTTGGTTTGTGAATGTTATGAATTTTTAAAGAATGCTGCCTTAAAGAAATGTATTTTAATTTAATAAGCATGACAGCATCTGAAACTTAAAAATTCAAGGAACAGCAAAACACTTAGTCAAGTAAAAACAGTATATCTTATATATTATAACATATTATAATATATATATATATATAGAATTCTCATAAAATTCACGACGTTTTTTAGTTTTTCTTTTAATTTTAACGACATGTTTCGAAAGATCTACTTCCTTC
>JBAHVQ010000516.1:172514-199434 GCA_036872915.1 Nanipora kamurai
CCACGGTTTTAAAAATTAAAATAATCTCTTGGAAAGACGCTACTCGGAAAAAAGTAAGTAGACTGCTGTTATTTTTACATGAGGGGAAAAAGTCAACAAACTACGTAACTTTCAATGTGTCAGTCTTTCGGTTAGAGTTTTCATCACATGTTGTACCCCATGTTTTACAACCAGACAGATTTTCTAGCCAATCACGTGATTAATAAACAACCACTATGGTAAGTTTTTCCCATTAATATATTGTTCATCACCCAATTTCTAGAGTAAAATTAGCACTAAAATCACAAGTTAGCACTAAAATCACAAGTTAGCACTAAAATCAAGCATACGATGGCAGAGAATAGCGCTGAAGACATGATAAAGTTAAGTTTCGGCTTACCCTGTTTTTACATCGCTTCTCCTCAGATCCTGTAGACAAAAAAATGGTAACGCTTAGAGCTTAGTTTCATGAAGTCTCATAGCAAACGAAATAAAGTATTTCCATAACCTCACGCAACCTCCGATCGACCTTTTCATAATTAAATTGGTTGTCAAATTATTTATTGTTGTCGTTGGAAACAATGTGGCATCGATACTGGAATTTACTTGTTGCATATTGGAGATAAAACTACAGTAATATTGTTAAATAATGTGCCATACTGAACAAAAAATAAGACGAAAGTTAAACATGAAAATTAAACTTGTCAACTTAACTACCTATCAATTCAACTATATCCATGGACTGAAGTGAAGAAAACGTCAAGTTTATAGTATCACATCAGTAACCTTTTCTAAGGCCAGTTCCCTTTCTCAAGTATCAACCTTGGAAGAGATATTTGTTACAATTCGTTAAAACAACAAATGACTTGAGTTTGCTTATATGCTTGAATCTTTTTTTTTTAATTTTTTATTAGTCTTGTAGTTTTGCAAATTCTCTTTAGAAGATCTAAATGTTTTTCCTCATTTAAACATTTGCTCATTTGCACCATAACCCGAAGTAAAACGGACAAACTGTGCCTCTTACCTGCGGATTTGCAGTTGGAGAATCAAGCCAGGCGTCCATAAAGTTGTTGTCCTCATCATTTACAATGATATCATTTTTCGTTTCCAATTTCTACATCAAAAGGGAATATGATAATATAAAAAACAAAAAAACAAAAAAAAAAGCTAGGGATAAAAAGATAATTTTTTTTCATTTTGATCAAATGCTTTTGTAATGGTTTTATTGTGTTCTTGCTGACCAAACTGGTTAACCACGGATTAAGAAAAACTCTGGATTCCAGAAGTTCTTGTGAATATTTGGCTTAAAGTGGCTTGTTCTACAAGCCTTTAATAGTTTCAAACTTCAATTTCCGAAAAACATGACAACAAAAAAGGTTTATCCTTAAGGAGGACACTAAGTGTTTTCGTGAGTTTTTTGCTTGTGTTCTGTGGTGTATTTATATGTAAACATTTAAATGCTGAATGGCTACTTAATGTTTGAGTAACACATTTTACTTCTTTTCCTGTTTTTCAAAAAAATGTCCCTGTCGATTGAACCAGATGTGAACACGCGAACGGTTTTACCCCAATGAGTTCTGCTTAATACCAACCTTAACCACATGCGTCACCATAGTCTCCTGTTCGTTCTCACTGTCTGCCTGGTCCTGTGTTTGTACTACACGTGAGGTAACGACTTCTTCCTCCGATTCCTCAGAAGTGATTTCAATATCAACGTCCGCATCAACGCTAGGTTTCTCCACTACTGAACTTTGAGGTTCTTCCATTCCATCCTCCTCATCAGAACTGATGTCTTGAAAGCCAGATACCATAGGATTACCTTCGTTATCACTGCAGTTTAAATAAAGTTGTAGACTTTTTAGTTAAGGAAATTCAAAAAAAAACCAAACAAAACTACTTCTTAATCTTCACATTTTTAGCGGTTTCGCGTAATACAATCTATCACACGAGAGCAAACTGTGTTGATTCGTTAATCGACTTTCCCGTAAACATCCCATACTCTAAACATCACCCAATCTCTAAACATAACCCAATCGAATACGAATCTTAACCATTAAACCTAATTCTAACGCTAAGCCTTAACTCCCAACTCCTATCTTGACTTCAACCCGAACGCTAATGATTATGATAAACTCAGGAAATATTAGATGGTGTGAGTCTCAATTTCTTGTGTTGATCATTTTCACTGAAGTCATGTGACTTTTTGAATTAATATTCACAGCAATATCTAAGAAAAAATGTACTGTGAAGCCTTAACTTTGGTGTAGTAGAGTGCTGTAAGACCGAGCAACCAAGAAACGAAAATATCAAAAAGTTATTGAATTACTATGTCGTCGCCATGTTGGTGTACTACTTTGGTACTCCAACATAACAACAGAAAATATAGAGCAGAAAAGAAGCCGGGTTTTCAATAAAAACGACTAGTTTTAACTGCAAAATGCTTTAGATATCTCTCCTAAAGCTACATCAAACACCATACGTCGGATTGTATGAAAAAGCACAAGCTTTAATAACGCTCGCAAAAAATGCTGAGTTTGGCTGTCATAAAATTCAAGACTCCGTAACTTACAATGATTCATTTTAACCCGTCAATCGGCAGAACATGTATCACATTATTTTTGAAAAGATCTATTGATTGTCAGTGTGATGTCCGATTGGGAGATTACATAGAACTTTAGCATGGTTGTGCATCCGTACCTCATAAGCATTGGCGCAAACAATCATGTACAGTTAATTTAACACACTCACAATTTATTCAGACAAAAATTTAAGGCGTATTAATCCATTACTCCATTCATTCTTACCTTTCACTATCTTCGTCACCATTGTCAGCATTGACAGATTTTTTGCCAACTCCTTTCTCGGTCTCTTCAAGGAATTCCAAATCAATGGTCTCATTGGGAACAAAATCGTCTATGCTGTTCGTTTGTTGATTAGTAAGTTTGGACGATTCTGCAAACGTTTGCCAATAGGAGTCACAGAGAAAAGAAAAGAAAAATGCTAAAATAAGAAATACCAGCGACACCAAATTGAGCAAAGTCACCTGCATAATCGGCGCCATCACTAGCTCCGTCACGTCCACTACCAAGTGCAGTACAACCAGCAGCAACATTGTTAGCTTAATGGTTATCATCACCATTACAAACACCAACAACACTGCCACCTATATTACCTCAGCACCACCGATACCATCAGCACCACAACACCTCCACCAGCATGACTAACACTAACACCGCCATTCTCGTCCCCAGAATCTGTCAACTTTCTCAGCGCCAGCCGCACCAAAAGATTTGACTTTGGAGAAACAAACACCGAAAAAAGTGATTGACTGATAGTATACAGTTGGAAGTAAGCGGAAGGAAAATTTACAGTTCACAGTTTCCGTTAACATTACAGTTAATAAACGAACACTTTGGAAATTTAGACATTTTTGTTCGTGTCCAAACGCGCAAAGGATCATGGTATATAAGCACCTTGTGCCTCGCAAAAGCCGGTTGTCCTAACATTTAGGACATCCGGTTTCTATGTCTCTTCGGCCTGAAAACACGATCGTTTTTCTCCGTGAATTTTCTTGGCTTAGAAAACATTAATTTTCAAACTGTCTTCGCGAATTAACGTGTTGAGGGGTTCGTTTTTGAAGCCATTCAAAGAACTCGTAGTAGGTATTTTATCAGATCTAAAACACTCGGCTAGGGCCTCGTGTTTTGCGTCCTTTAAAACAATCATAGTCGTCTTTTAGATGTTACCTAAAAGCCAAACAATATAGATAAAAATAGCTAAGTGGGTACAAGCAGACATACCCGTCTTATCTCTTGAAACAGGTCTTTTCAATGAAGTAGTTGATAGACTTGGACTGGATGACGGTGAAGATTTAAGGTCATTTTCTAAAGAATCAGGAAATTTCAGCACGAGATTTAGAGAGACCAGCACATGTCACTGACATACAACCATCTGAAAGCCGTTCACTGACCTTTACTATGTAGTTGGGACTGTGCTAGTTGTTTCTTTTCTTTCTTTCTTTTCTCTAAGTATGCGAGAAACCTACACGGAAAGAACAGGAAATGGTTGACAATAAGACTTTACAACAAATACTCCTTTGCGTATATCCGAATCAAAGCTTTTGTGGAGCTATGAAGCTAAGGAACATAAATCACGAGATTTCTCTACAGTCCTTACATGTTCGCTGTAGGAATCTGCGTTGTATTATTCGTGAAATGCCAGACCATAAAGAGTTCCAAACCTGTTTATTGAAATTACGCTTCAAACGAATTATAGAATAAACTTATAAACAGGCTGATTATTTTGGAGATATCAATAGGTATGAACTGCCTGAAATATTTGAGGAGAATCGATAGCTAAGAAGCTCAGAAATCGGTTCATCCTTGCAAGGTACTTGCAAACGCCTTTTTGTAAAACTAGCACTTGTAAAATGTCTTATTTTAATAGAATTGTAAATTTATGGAATTTTATCTTTAAAATAGCTCCTATTGGCATTTTCCCCTACTATTTCTGGTTTTAAATTATTCTTGTACAAAACTTATCAGGCCCTTCTTATGAAGTCATTTGACCCAGAACTACCATGCACTTATTCATTGTGCAGGACATGTGCTTGTAGTCAATAATTTCTTATATCTTAATTATATATATTAAATATATTTTAATTAATATTAGTATATTTAATTTGGCTAACACCTCGCACGGGACATGTCCTGTTCGTGCTCAGCCTTATTTGGATACATCATACGTACAATTCACCAAATAAAAGTTGCTTAAATTAAAATTAAATTTTGAGAGCAGGAGCTTGACTAACGTTCCCATGTCTTCAGCAATAGGGAACTTGAGCAACAAGCATTCTTGATTCACGGACGTCGTTTTCTTTCAATAGAATTCCTCATACAAAAAAAAAAGAATATGAATAATTTGACACCCCAAAGGCATATCGCTAAACATTGAAAACGCCGTTTTCGTTCCACACAGACGTCATTGACAGCGTTTGCACGTTCCATAGGCGTCGCTTACAGCGGGAGCCTCAACATCGTCAGTTATTTTCAACCTTAATTCGTTGATTAGGCATGCTATTCTCTCCTGGGATTTTTAAGTTTTGTGATCTCTTTAGGGTTTTTTAAGGTATTCACCGACTTTGATTGGGTGAAAAATTCTATTGAATACGCAGCCCAAAATTAAAAAACATGTGTCATTCAAACCCTCCGCTTGCAGTCTGACTCGAGAATGCCAGTTGCTTAAGTTCCATAATAAGTAAAGTGTTTTAACGTAAACTTCACATTAGTTTTCTAGGTACTTTGAATCAACACACTCCGAGTTGAAATTTTCCTATGTCAAGCTGTTTTTTTTTAAATCATTAACATTACATTAGTTTCGAAACACTGTCCTACACTATTTAGACAAATTAACAAATATTCGAATTGATCGCCCATCTTGCAAGGATTGCAGAATACGAGAGGTACAGTATTTGCGACGTTTCATACCTAAGTATCGTCATTTTGTCTAGTATCACTTGTTACTATAGGGGTTTGGCAGTAGGCGATCCGAACACTGAAATCCTTCAATTTGATTGGTTCAGTAAGGTAGAATATTTGTCGAGTGTCAGAAGATATATTTATGAGACCAACTGGAACCAGTTGCGATAAATTGTAACTCCAGCCCCCGGCTGGGAATCGAACCCACGACCATGCGAATCCAGTGCAGTGCTCCGCCAACTGAGCTACGAATGCAGTTGCCGAGAGCGTGGTCACGAATTCTGTATATATATATATCGGTGGGAATGCCGGTGAAGTGAAGGGTATATTAATATCATTTCCTGTTACTGAGTGTTAATGCCAAATATTCCTTGAATAAACCCTTTCCTTCACTGGCATTCCCACCAATATATATATTTTCAGAATTCGTGACCACGTTCTCGGCAACGGCCTTCGTAGCTCAGTTGGCAGAGCACTGCACTAGATTCGCTGGGTCGCGGGTTCGATTCCCAACCGGAGGCCTTAGAGTTGCATTTTTCGCAACTGGTCCTGGTTGGGTCTCATAAATATATTTTCTAACACTCGTCCTTCACCAATTATTAATATCATTTCATGTCACTGGGTGTTAATGCCAAATATTCCTAGAATATTTCTCGTATTGCTCACCCAGGGGGAGAGTACAGAAACTTTATTTTGGGCAAAAACTAAAATATTGTCAAAACGTCAAGTAGAACTGTAGAAATTCAGGATGAGAGACTAGAAGATGAAAATTATGCCATATCCTCGCTTTTCTTAATTATCAGAATAAAAGTAAAATACGTCCGTAAAACGCGGCAAGCCCCAGCGCTCCCGCGTAGCTTTAGGTGATCTTCCAGCGAAGCCATACAATAAATTAACAATTGACCTCGGTTGTTCTCTATGCATTAGTGAAATACTGGACCTCTCTTTTTACTTTTACCTTCATTCGATGCGCTCGCCTCGGCCCGGTTCTTAAAAGCATCGTTCCAACATTTCACTACTACAAACATGGTATATTTTTTGTGCACGTGGCAGTTTGCCTCAAAGTTCTTTGTTCTTCTTAACGTTCGCACGTCGTCAGCATTTTCACCAAACTCCCACATGCACAAAAATATGTTTAACATTCATGGTTTTCCATTACTCTCATATCGTGGCCTCCGCATAGGCAGCAGCTATGAGCAGGTTACAGCTTCTATTTCGGTGAAGGGCTCAGAAAACGTTTCTGAATTTATAAGCTTGAGGAGTATGCGCAATTTCAAGGAGAGTACGAGCGTGACGGACTTTCGCATGTCGTCAACAGACCTCACAGTCGATCAACGTGTAGTGATTAGTGATAACTCTGCCCTAGTTCTCTCAAGGCATCATATCAATCATGGGTTTTAAACCAGCGAGTTTCTAGCCTAACTGGGTCATAAGAGAGTATTTGTGGAGCTCACAACAAGCTTTTAATTTGTTCTTAGTATCTCTGTTTTACTGATTTGCAGGATTCATTTCCGTTACCTAAAAAGGTAAAGGCCAAAGGGGAAACGTGGGAAAATTGTAGGTCACGTGATAGTTACACGTTTGCCGTAAACATGGTCAACCTCTCTAAAACTGAAGATATAAAATGAGTAAATTCACTAGCGAATAAGTTAATACCTATAAATGGTAAAGTCTACTTCAATAATTCGAAACCAGTAAACTTCGAAAAGACTGAAACGATAACTCTAGATTGAATTCAGAAGCCAACCATGGAGGCTGACATGTAGGTATGCCGCAGTCCCTTTTATAAAAACACTACTACAAAAACCTTAAAAAAGTCAAATATTTTTATCATTTTACGCCAAGTTTCGTTTTTGTGAGACAGTTTTCCATAGTCTATGTCAAAAAAAAAGTAAATGGTCTTACACCTTACCTATACTTCAGGAACCGCCGTTAGCAAAATATAAAGTTATTGAACGAACAAAAACGGTCAAAAAGTGGAAAATCCCTACTCTTTCTTCGTTTTTCTTCGTCCTAAGGGTTTTTCTTTTTTTAACATATCTTAGACCAAGACCTGGACATAAGATTCGTTAATCTTACACTTGATTTAGTTTTTATCATTCAGGATGTTGTTATTGCCGTAAAAATGAGAATTTACGAATTAAAATAGATAAAAAAAACCTGTGTTGCCAATTTAGTGTTGCCAAAATAGTGTTGCCAATTCGTGGTAACTACACGCAAGAAACACGCGTGATTTATACCTACATGGCTGCCTACATGGGTGGGAAATTTGGCTTCACCCGATCATAAGGCGAAGCTTTTGGAGTTACCGTTCCAGTCTTTTTAGAGTTCACTGCTCCAAACATGGAAACGATTGACATACTTATTGTAATCTTGTTCCTGCGACTCTCGATGAAATGACAGTTCTTCCAGAGTAGACTATTAAGGAAAAAATACATACTGTAATATTCTACAGAAAATGCATAAACGTTTTACACGTAAATAAATCTAACTATCTAATAGAACGAGAAAATGCCGCTCAGAGCAGTGGCTGAGTAAAGGCAGGGTTTAGGGTTCAACCCTACTGCTGCCACCTGCTGCTATATACGTTAAAAATGGCAAAAAAATGCAGTAAAAACCGTTAGATATTGGGGAACTTTGCCACGAACCACTCTCCACAACAACGTCTGCCTTCGTGCCTGAACCATATTGACAGTGATTGAACGGTAGGAACCAGTAAATTCAGAGCAAGGATTGTGTTTCTCAACCGCTATTTTAACTGGTGACGGACATTTCTAACTTGTTACGATATTTCGTTGGAATCATGGATGCCGCATATTCCATAATCTCAATTTTTCATTTTCGCCAAGAGTTTGGCAAATTTCCCTTGCCCAGTTCTCAAGGCTTGAAGTACACGTTGTCTGGGAACTCTTGTAGCTGGGCAGTCAAAGTACTGGTGACAATTGTGCTCGCCGGGGACGCTAAAGACCAGGGATTCAGCTGCAACAATAACTCCGGATTTTGAAGTCAGCATGGGGGCTGACATGTATGCCCAGTCCCTTTTACGATAACAGTACTACAAAAAGACGACTAGTGGACGTTCGTCAAGCTCGTTCTCTGAGAAAAACGACTTCTGAGTCCCAGACGGGAATCGAACCCGCAACCTTCTGATGACCGGTAAGACGCTCTAACCATTGTGCTACCACGACTTAGATGGTGGGCTCAGTGGTTAGAGCGTCTCACCGGTCATCAGAAGGTTGCGAGTTCGATTCCCGTCTGAGGCTCAGAAATCGTTTTTCTGGGATAACGAGCTTGACGAACGTCTACTAGTCGTCATAGATTTACCAAGCTCTCACATGAACTAAGTTCGTGTTCAGCATTAAGTAGTACTACAAAAAGCTTAAACAAGTCAAAGATTTTATTATTTTAAGTCAAGTTTCGTTTTCCCAAGAGGGTTTCTTATACCAAACCAGAGTAAAGGGTCTTTCAACTTACCTATTCTTTAACAAAAAGCCATTGGTAAATAACGAAGTTGTTAAATAAATAAAAAAATTCAGTGGGCAAACTGCTCCGAAATTGCTTCTAATTTTCGTTTTCCTTGGATATTGCAATGTTCTTCAAACACATTGTATGGCAGGGGTAGAAACAGAGTTAATTTTCAACTTAATTGAGTTTTTATCATTCATTTATGTTATTAATGCAAAACGAGAATTAAAAGACTAAAACAGATCAGAAAACAGTCACTATTTTTTCATACCTTAATAATACTCTAGCTGCCTCATGACAATTACACGCAAAAATACGAGTGTTTTGTACCTAGATGGCTTCATCCGATCATTAGGCGAGGCTTGTGAAGTTATCGTTCCAGTCTTGTGAGAGCCCACTGCTTACAGCTCAAAGTCTCCATCGAACTATCAAACCTTGCCGCAATACAAGGAATAACTGGAGCATACTTAGCAATGTGTGTTCAGCTTGTTTCGTTACAATATTTTAGCATTCCACGATGTTATACAATGTCGAGCACGTAAAGAAAACAAATATCCATTGAAGTGAGGTTATTTTCAAAAGAGTAAGGAAACGAATTTTACACCGATATTACGAATTTGTATAATTTCCCGATATATCTACAAGTTGTTATAACAAAACATACGACATGTATTCACCAAAAATACCCCTGAATACTGTACCTCCATGTCTTCTTTATTAATTTTTAACTGTTTCTCAAGCGTTTCTCGCTACAAAAAAATTATAAAGTAAAAGAGACGGTAGTTTTTAAACGTTTTGTTAGATTTGAAAGGCAGTGTAATTGTTTCCGAGACATTCAAGACTACATCATATTATCAAGGAATACTTGGCATTGACACTCAGTGACATGAAATGATATTGATGTATAGTGAAGGAAATTTTGCAGTGTAAGAATGATATAGTTTTGTGACCCAAAAAGGACCAGTTACGAAAAATTGCAACTCTAGGGCCTCCGGCTGGGAATCGAACCCGCGACCCTGCAAATCTAGTGCAGTGCTCTACCAACTGAGCTACGAAGGCCGTTGCCGAGAGCCTAGTCACGAATTCTAGTATATATCAGTGGGAATGCCAGTGAAGTGAAGGGTATATTCAAGTAATATTTGGCATTGACACTCAGTGGCATGAAATGATATTGATATATAGTGAAGGAAGTGAGTATCGATGCCAAATATCCCTTGAATATACCCTTCACTTCACCGGCATTCCCACTGATATATACTAGAATTCGTGACTAGGCTCTCAGCAACGGCCTTCGTAGCTCAGTTGGCAAAGCACTGCATTGCATTCGCAGGATCGCGGGTTCGATTCCCAGCCGGAGGCCCCAGAGTTGCAATTTTTCGCAACTGGTCCCGGTTGGGTCACAAAACTATATCATTCTGACACTCCAAAATCTCCTTCACTATACATCAATATAATTACATCATATTATATAATTTCAGGTAGATTTTTTAATCGCCTTATGCATCCAAATTTTTGACTTCAATATTTTTCAATTAGAGGGATATTCCACTTCATCTGATTCAAACGATGTAAAATTTTGATATTTACAGCCGCTGGAATGCGGTCCTCAGCATATAAAAAGAGGTAGAGATTGCAAAAACTTCATATCACTGTGACGTCACAATGATTACTCCATGGAAAACGACAGTGCATTTTGTTATTCAAGTGAATTAATTCGGATGGGAGTCCTCTGACTACTTAAAATTAGTCACTGTATGTCTAGCTGTTTGGTTCAGAGTGTTCTGAAAGGAATTTCCAGGCAGAACCTGTGACGTCACCGCGAATTTACTATTCAATTACGTTTCGCAGTCTGAATGCAGTGAAAGTCTTCTTTGGCGAGCTGTAAAATAGTATGAAGTTCATAGTTCTGAATTCTGATTTTTATATTATTAGGACACTTAAAACTACAAAAACATGGTATAAAAGAATAATCGAAAATTTGCCTGCATAAATCCTTTAAACGGTTGTCACAATCGTCCTAAGAACAAGCCTCGGACCTCTTTAAGGTACCTTCGTAAGTGTATTTGTGGTACGTTCGATTAGAAAATGCGAATTTTCCTGTTCTTCCGCGGTTGAAAAATTTAATGAATTAGGGACAGATGTAATTGCCGACAAAGCAGGATCCTAATAACCAACGAGGCGTGCTCTACCATGGAATTTAAAGAGTCGTATTTCGAAAAATTCCGGTACATATTTCAGCTTCAATCTTCTGAAGCTCAAGGAGACGCGTTTAAATCTGCAGTTTAAGGAACGGTATATTAAAAAACTTCGGTATGCGCGGTCTACTGCAAGTTGTTCGTCACACAACGGTCATCGTATTCTGCAAAGGCGGAAGAAGGGGTCGAAGCGCCGACTAACGAACCCGAAAAAAAAAAAGGATGTAAGGTTGCCAGCAACATGCCGCTGTGTGTCTTAATGGGTTTTTTAAGTCAATTTATCACTATCTTAGCTTGACTGCTTCATATTTCATTTGGCTCCCATTTTAGGAGCTAAATGTATTCCACTTTGAACCTTGGAAGGCTCATGAAGTATCAGAAGAAGATCGAGGCTACGAGCATCAGAGTGAAATTGTGGCTTTTAAAACGTTCTGCTGCGCTATCTTTGCACAAGGATAACAGTCGAACATTGGTGATTTACATTCAGAAGTGTCGTATACGTGAATTAGGTGCAAGCCAAATCAGCAGCTAAGAACGATTCAAACGCTCAATCAAGGAGGCATAGTTTACCTGGAGCTTAAGGAACGGTATATTGAAAAACTTGTGTATATACTTCAATCCAAAGCTGTTTTTCATACAACATTCACCATATTCTACAATGGCGGCGTCCTTCGGTCTCTCCAGGTTCTTTATATATTCAGTAATTTCGTCTAGCTGAACAACCCTATGTTCAGCCATGTCGCAATAATTTGCCTAGCAAGAGAACACAACAAGTTTCGTTTTCAATACAACTATGAAATAAATTTAGGGGTTGCTTACATGGAACAATTTTAGTCCAACTTGAAATCTGCGTCACGTAATCGCAAGACTTTTTAACGGATAACTTCGTGATCCGGGGTTCTGAATTTAGTCCTCCTTATAGGGCTTTGATTTTAGCTCCGAGATGAAATTTTCCTTGTATTTTTAAGTATATCGTAGGCAGTGATCAACTACAAAGAGTTATGTTACTTTAATAATTACGCACTACTTACTAGCTTGTTTAAATTGTCTCTTTCTCCTTTATCTGTATCTCTCTCGTCGTCTCCATGTCCATTCGCTTCCCTACATCTACTCTGCCTCCATCTCCCTTCCATCTTTCTCTCTTACCGCCATCTACCTCTCCCCTTCCATTACCACCTCAATCTTTATTCCATCTCTCCTTCCCCTCCATCTCATCTCTCCCATCCTCAACATTTTTCTCCAACGATTTTAGAATTTACTAGTATTTATTTACCAACATTTTAATTATAACTGCTGGAAATTTCGCAATGACCTACTAAATTTTCCTCATGAACAAAATAGGGAAAATTTTACAGACAAAGAAATTCTTTATCTTCTACTAAATTTCGCTATTGCACAACATGACGGGAAATTTCAAGACAAACGACCCTTTCTCGTCTAGGCGCAGGCTGCATGTAAGGAAGTAAAGGCATTAACCCTTGCCCGCTTATTGCAGCTCAGGCTCTTCAAAGTTTCCCTCGGGGGTTATGGTATTACAAACTGATACCATGACTTAACAGAAATTAGTGATTTCTGCAGCCAAGGCAAGTTTGAGCGAAGACAAGGGAAATCTAGCAGACAAAGGAGACATTTCCCTCTCGCATGAACAACAGACATCAAAGTAAAACTAATGGATTCGAGGTTATCATGGTATAACTTGTAGAACGTCATCTGGTTTGATCGTTGAAGATTTCGTAAAGTCCTTGCGAAGACGAAAAAGTTTTTTTATTGGACATTTTCGTTATGTTGAAGATATCTAGAATTTTCGGTGAAACAAATGCATTTCAGATGGGAAAAGATGCTAATGATGAAAGATGTTTAGTGAGACAGTTGAATAGGGCTTTTAAGCATCCGAATGCGAGAATGTTGGTTTGATATTCTACGGACGATCTGACAGAGTCTGACTAAAACTACCAATGCATTCTAAGACGCCTGTTTACCATTAACTATTCCATCGGACAAATAGATGTCGGATGGACAATTCACCTGTTCGATGGATCCATCGGACGATCGAACAGAGCATGAAAATCAATCTTGTTTCCGGAGGTCCCTAAGTGTGTGCTCGCGCAACCCAGCAAAGCCCCTGTGAATGAGGTTTGCTAACACTTAGTCTACTCGTGCATTCTAAGAAAACTGTTTACCATCAAGAATTCCATTGAACAAATAGTAGCCCGATGGACAATACACTTGTCCGAAGGATCCACCGGATGAATCCATAATCTTCTTTGAATCAACCTGACAACAGTTTGTCCATCGGAATCCGATTGCGGGTATTGGACATCAATCACAATGTTATGATGAGACGACCCCGATAAACACGTTAACGTTATGTAATAGTTGGTGTGATATAGAAATATTTTATCGAGGTGAATATATGTAGAAGTAGAAGGCAAAAATGCTTTTAAAAACTAGAAATTTAACAACAAATATGATAACAACTCATATGAAATCTTATTTTACATCTCGACGATGTATCCGAAACTCGGAAAATGTCACCATAATTATCAGGCACAATGCGAACTTTGTCACGTGTAACTGAAGCTTTACGACTAGGACAACAATCACTCGCACATCTCAAGCTTAGAATTTGAAGTTGCCTAGCGACTGCGATTATATTTTCCGGCGTCATTCTTTTGTAATGACAACGTAAGTGTCATATTAGCACATTTTCTAGCACACGAGGGTGAAAAAAGTTAATTTCCACTAGGCGAAATTTCCCGCGTGTACTGCCATTTTCTTGCTTCCCATTGGCCGTTGGAAGATCTTGAGTTTCTGAGAGCCAATGAGACAAAAAGGAAAGCAAAGTGCGAGGGCAATTTCGCCTAGTGGAAACTAGGCTTTAAGCCGATTGCTCCTATTACATCCATTTATCGTATGCATTCTTCATCTAAGACTGCAATTATGTCTGCGTATTTTTACATTTGCGTTTGTGCCTTTACCTGTGTGTTTGTGCCTGTGTTTACTTGGTCTGCGTCATATCTGGTACAAACCTCTTAGATATGACTAGAAGTTGTGTTTACAATCCAATACTTGTTCTCAATGGGTATATACAGTATATAGTATACACTGTGCTATTAGCACTGCATTAATTTATTCACACCAGGCAGAATTTTGTAAGGTTAAAAACTAGTGGTTCGTGTACCGATTAACCTTTAGTCAACATACGGTATACTTACTAAAACCAGGACTGGAATGTGGTCAGGAATTTTTGGAAGTTCTCTTTCGATGTATTTGAATGTCCTAAAAAAAGCATTATAATTTTCATACTATTTGGTTTCAACAGATGTCATTTCTACTCTCGCGCATTGTAGTTATCAGGTGCATTACAAGTTTTGAATAGAATACTTTCTGTATTCTCTGGTGTTTTTTATAGAGAAAAATTATGTAACAAAAAGATGACCAGTAGGACTGAAAAATCAATGACATACTAATTAATGACATGTAAATGATGGAGAGTCATTTGTTATTTCAAAACGCCGATCAGTTAACAGGCCCCAAGGAAACGGTAATACGCGAAAGTTAAAACAAAAAAGCCAAAGAGAATAAGTGATATGAGAATAAGTCAATGTTTTTTATCCGTCTAGAAAAAAAAACATTTGTGAGGAAGAAAATGCCACAAAAAAAAACAACTATAGAAAAATAAAGAATAAAAGCCAATTTTTTTATCCGCCCATGCAAAACAAATCCTTTACTTGTGAAGGGGTAAATGACACAAGCTAAAATAAAAACAAAATTAAAATTAAAATAATCCAAGGGCAAAAAGCTCACAAGCTAACGTTTTTATTGGCCCATGATTTTGAGCTTGTGAACTTTTTTTGATTTCTATTTTAGTTCCTGTTTTTATTTTAACTTGTGTAATTTACTACGCTCCGGAGGTGAAACCTCCGAGAATTTAGCAGCGATACGTAAAATCTCAACATCCTTCGAGACAATCCAAAAACTGCTTAAGGTCCTGGGGTAAATCTTAACCTATATATACTCGATCCTTTGGCTCAAAATGTATAACAGCGACATTTGTAACACCACTGTACACATCTAAGCGAACAAGAACATTTCTACGGGAGACATCCTTTTGAGCAGGAAGAACCTTGACGTTTTAATGCTAAGAACAGCATTACATTTGACCCCTGAAAAGTTCCATGATTAAAAACTAAAAACAGAAAAGTGATATAGTACCATTGCTTGGTGATATCCATCATCATGATACAGCCATGTGTTCCTTTGTAAACATCAACAAATTCGGCATCAAGAACACCAGAGAGTTGTTTCTTTAATAAACATCAAGTTTTTAAGTCAAAATAAATTGTCGTCGCTGCGTTTGAAGTTGTGGTCATGGTTGTGATAATGGATTTGGTCATGGTTGTGGATGTGTTTGTGGTTTTTATGGCTATGGTAGCAGTTGGTGATGTGGTTGTGTCTTTGGTTGTGGTAGTGGTAGCGACTGTGCAATGGCGATATAGAAAATGAGACTTGTTGTTGTAATCGTTTTTATGGATTTGAATGTTGTGCGTTTCAAGTAGTTGATGTTGTTATTGTAGTGGTTTTGGTGAACGTGTTGTGGAAGGCGGTGGTGGCTGTGGTTGTGATGATATTGGTGGTGGTGATGAAGGCAGTGGGAACAGTGGTGTTGATGATGTAGGCGGTGGGGTGGTGATGATGATGCTGATGGTAATGGCGCCGGGGTAGTTGCTGGTTTTTTTGGTTGTGATGATGGTAGAGTGATTGTGGGTTGTAGTTGTAAGTAGTCTAAAGCGATCTATTATAATAATCGTAAGTTGGTACGGCCGGGACACAACTTAACGAGGTACTTCAGCAGAAACAAGTGTTTTCTTGCACTTTTTGTTTTTTATGCTCAAACTGTAAATACTAAATTGCAACCATACTAAACGACGGCTGCAGTTGGTGCAGAATTATCTATGACATATCAAACCAATAATAACGATCAAGAATTGGCACATACTCACCTCAGTGGGAGATGATTCGTTTGCTAACTTTAATCCCTCACTTCTTGACTTTTTTTTCCCTTACAAAAAAAACTACAACTGAATATTGATTGAATGCTACAATCACTAGATAGCTGAACGTTTGAGCTCAAAAAAGTAGAAATTGTGAAGTTCTTTAGCAAGCAAAAGAATTGGTCTACGAAAGATATTAAATGCAAGAAAAAGACTGGAAAAATAGTGCATGGTAGTACACCTTTTTCCTCCAACAATATTTTGTATAATAGAATTAATAATTACACCTTTATCGACAACATCCCAAACTTCCACTTTTACAACATCATCAGAAACTAAAAGGAAAATGTCTGTCTGTCAGAATACTATATTTGTTTGTATAACAGTACTGTGAATATATTCACGCATTTTATCTGGTGTAGTGCTGTTGTACTCAATGATTTGCGGTAATATTTCAGTATACGAGTACGAGCAAGATTTTTTATTAGACAGGCAACTCTACTGTACGCTTCATAGTCATGCTACATGTGGTTTAGCAGCTACCCAAGATACATGTATCCGACACACCCTTACATTTAACAGCAATAACCGGAGAATGATAGTACCTCGGTAATTCCAGTTGATGCTACACACCTATAGTGGTAAAAGAATATGTGTAAAAAATTTAAATTCCCATTAGTAAAAGAGTTATAAGTCGATTGTATTCAGATACCGTGGTAACCGCGCCTGAATATTATAAAAATTTGTTACCACAGTGTAATTATTACTAAACCACGTTCTTGTTCTACATAGCTCTTCGTTAATATCCATAGCCCTTTTACAGTGCACTTCATACGTATAACGTAACCTTATACGACATAATCGTCACGAACGAAAGATAGACACAAAACCTTATTTTGGACATAATGATGATGTTGGTGATGGTGATGAAGATGTTGGTGATGGTGATGAAGATCATGATGACGGTGATGAAGATCATGGTGATGATGATGAAGATCATGATGACGGTGATGATTCTGTTGATGACGATGATGGTTATGATTATGAAGAGAATGATGATGCTGACGGAGACGATGACAGCGAGATGACATATTGAGGAAGACAACGATGATAACAATGACGATGATAATACCGCTCCTCTTCCACATTATTTAATGAACCCAGACTCCTCGTCATATAATTATATACTGATAAGATTTGATACAGTAGTTACCAACACACACAAAAATCATTTCATTCACCTGGATCTCATTGGTGGGTATATACTCTTCTTTAAAGGGCTTGCCTTGAAACCGTTCAAAAAGACTACTTTTACCTGTATTTCGATCGCCTTTAATGATTATTTTCACTACAAAATGAAAGATTGAATTCGTGAGTTGGAATTCCTGCCTAGGTTACGCTTTTCTCTTGTTCAGCTACAGACCTTCCTCCCGCGTATATAAGTGCATAAATGTGCCTATAAGCAAAAATTCAAGATTTCCTGATGATTTTTGCTGTCAAAATGGTCGTTTACAAACGCATGTGGGAATATTATCGCTCCCCTTGAATTAGACCAATACGATAAAAATACAGTAGTAATTCCCATAGCTCTTTATTTTATCAAAACGCAACTTTAACCAACTTTTACAAATTATCTCAACAAAACTTTTACAATTTATCTCAGCGTTACGAGACAACAGAGGCGTAGCCAGGATTTTTTGTCAAGGGGGGCCAGAAAAAATCTGGAGGGGGCCCACCGTATGCTTGTGAATAGCTACAAATGTAGTTTTCATTTACTATCAATTTGTAATCTTCAGTGATTAAATATATCTACATATCATCATATATTTCAGACAAGCTAAATTCTGCCAGCTGCAACAAAACACAACGACCAACGATATATAACCTTGGTACCTATAATATTTAGTGTAACCTGGGATACTTAGTGTAACCATCATTACAATACACATATTTGCGAGGCTCATGTACCTAGCCACGAAATTGTCACTCAATTACTCAAAAGCTTCCTTTCATCCATGGCAGATGACAAACAGCATAACAATTAACATTCAAGTTATTTTTAAAGCCAAAATTTCTTAGGGGGCCCCTAATTTTCTTCAAGGGGGGCCAGCCCCTCTGGCCCCCCTTCTAGCTAAGCCTCTGCAAGACAATAGTCATCAAGAGTTGGTTGTTCAAAGCCTGGATAGCTTATCCGGTGGATAAGTTTTATCCAGGGTGCATTTAGATCCAGAGGAATAAGGTAATTTTAAAACATAAGGAAGTCATCCACAGCATATGTGATTTACTGTCCTCAGGGTCCACCATTTATTTATTTATTTTTATTTATTTCATTTAACTCCTTAGCGACAGTAGGTTTTCCTTTTGACAAGTAAAATTGTCTGGCATTAGTCAGAGTAAAATAATCTGGTCTTAGCCAGAGTAAAATACAAAAGTCTCATTCAGTCATTGGTAACTGGATCCAGCACCAAGGAGTTAATGAATATTTCAACAGGATAAACACTTGAATAAATATTATGCAACTATTAACACATGTCCTTCATAATTTGCAAAATAAGAGCAATCATCGGATGACTTTTTGTACTGGTGGATGTGACCAGGCACAACAAACAAATCGATCTGTTTGTGTGGCTTGTATTTCGCATGTACAATCATTAGCAAGATAGCGGCATCTGCAGTTATGATTACACCATTATCACATAATTCTGATAAGAGGATTCAGTGACCCCAGTACTTCAAATATAAAAATTATAAATATATATAATAAAATAGTGATGGAGAGGTGTATGGCCACATAAAGTTGGACCATGTGCTTGAACATCATATTTACGGTATCTAACTCATACAATGACTACAGAGTTCTATAATGGTACCATACCTGTACTAAAAGACTTTCTTTTACCCTACATTTGCATTTCTTTTTAAAAATTGAACTTTAAGCAATCTGTTACTATATTGTAATTTACTAGCATTGAAAAATGGACTGTTGAAATATTCATCAATTTTATTTTGAAATTACTTGAAAATAAAAACTTAGAGTATGTCTAAGATAATCTTCGACAAAAAAGTAAAATTTTGTTCGGAGCTTTCTGATCTGGTCCTCCCTATAACTAATAAAGTATTCTAAAAATTCTGTCCTTTAATAAAATAATAACTAAAAACCATGTGTTTACATGTTTGCAGGAATGTTAATAAAACTAAGGCAATGAGATTATTCAAATATAGCGCATTTATTTTTTACATCATCAAAATGTTCAATATCATTATCCAAACACAAACAAATAGACTACATTTACACTTTTAAATTCATTTTTTGCATATAATTATTTACATTTAGAAACTAACATTGAGTCTGGAAAAATTAGATGCAGACAGTTTCTTAAGGCTCCCTTGCTGATTTTTGCATGTTTAGTTGTATAGTATATTTAAATTTACTGCAAATAAGTACAGTCACTTCACCATTTTCACTTTTGTTTGATGTTTGTGACCCTTGTTAAGCTGGATGTCCTAGCAGGGTGTAAGCAAAATTTGTAGGGATACTGTTCAAGGGCATATGATTTTACTGTACTTCTTCATTGGAGAAGACTAAAGTCTTACTGAGGCTAAAATTTGATTGTGGACATATACTGTAAGGCATGATCATGGGTAAATGACAAACGTATATTGGTAAAGTAATTTTCTATAAAGCCATTTTTGGCCATCAATACAGCCCTTACATTGGTCTATATAGCTTTTGGAATGTCACCATCATTGAACTTTTATTAGGTCAAGGTGGTGCCTCTAGGGCAGGGGTTAAGTTGAGTGGTCTAGCAAACATGGTGGCTCCTGTGCCTAACCTGATGAAGGCACAAGAGTCAAAGAATTTTGATGGCAGGGTATCCAAACACAGTACAACCATATGATATTATAATTCAAATTGGCAAAAAAACTTAAGACCTTGCAACCTGGGTGCTTGTCCTCCTTTCTTTCTTCTCCCAAGAAATATAACCCTAGACAAACTGATACCACTGATGGCTGGTTTTTGGCAAAAGGAACCAGGCCTGTGATGGCCAAATTAAAAAAAGACAATGCTTCTAAGTTGAGGACAGAGTGCAGAAAATAGATCAAACGTCTTGAAATGTCTATGCAGGCTTCAACTTGGATCGAATGTTTTGTTGGTATTAGACTGACTGTGAGAAATGTCTATTTAGCCTTGCTCACTTTTCATTTGAAGTTGATGCAAAACTAGCACTTTCTTATCAGCTATTGTAAAACCTTGAACAATGCAAGACAGGTTCGAAACCAGGTCTCCTAGTTCAAAATTGATAGTGGTAACCATTTCACATTTTGGTGACCGCTTTATAATGTGTACTACGTAATGCATACGGTAATATTTTGTAATTTACCCAACTTATTAAGTTTATGGAAGAGATTTCATCATAGTTTAAAATAACCATAAACGTGCAATTAATGCAGTGATTACTACATACTGTTATACGTAACACCACGACCAAACTTTCTTTGCAAAGATTGTCCCATCGAAGTGACACCAGATGGCATTGCAGCTCGTGACTTGGCATCTTCATTCTTTTTTGTTAACTTCTTTAAGGCTGAAATCATCTTTGATTTTTTATTTCTACGTCTCTAACGATGTCTGACAGAAAGGGAAAATATAACGTGTTTATAAATTATTCCTAATATCGTCGAGGACTCTCCTGTGTCCTCCATTTTCCAAGTAGGTCCCAGTCTTCGATCGCATGCCTGAGAAATCATATGACACAGCTGCTGAGCTGCTGCATGAACTATAAGTTTTATTGATCCCCCAATAAATTACTTCGTTCCGATTGATTTGTTGTTATAAATACTTAAAGCGATAATTTTTTTCCTGCAGACTTTACTCTGAAATTCGCCCAGAATGCGTCTCTGAATATCTAAAAATATAAAGCTGTCTGACAGTTGCCTCAAGATCGCCTTGCTGCTTGAAACTCAGAGTAGCAACGAACATATTTTAAGTAAAGACTATTAGTTTTCCGCTCCGCCTCTTGTGGTGTCGAATACTCTACAATCTACCACCAACATAATATATTTGCCTGGTATATATATATATATATATAAATAAATATTTATTATATGGCGACGTTCCTTTTCCGGTCTTACGCAAAATGACGCTCGCTGATTGGCTGCATAGCTGTCCAATAAGTTTTTCGTACGGACGGGCTGGCAGTTTGAGGCGCAAAATGTGAGTTCCTTGTCCGATTTACACATTTTCCGGCCATATAATAAATTCCTTATTAACCTCAGCTATGGATTGACCAGGCGGAAAACGTAATCTCAAGAGGAATATCAAAGCCCAGCAAAATATCTTTGCGAAAGCCATCGAGTCGGACACAGAAGTAAAATCATAATATTTAATAAAGTTCTAACGTTTCGTTGTTATCATCACAACATCTTCAGAGAATAATTTACATAACTGCCTAAAGCCTAAGTATATAGTTACAGAGTTGTAACAATATTCATGCATTAACCAGAGGAGATACTAAAAAAAAAGTTACAGGTATGAGTAACGCTAACAATATGGAAAAGTGAAAGAAGAAATTATAAAAGGGAAAGTGGTGCTGAGCCAATATTGGCATATTTCACACCACCTTGACACGGGTCACCCAGTCTCCTTTGATGATTTTAAAATCCTTTCTTCTTGTGCTTTCATTTTCGAACTTCTCTTACGAGAAAGTTAACTCATTCGCAATCTTAAACCCTCTTTAAATGCCAATGTTGGCTCAGCACCACTTTCCCTTTTATAATTTCTTCTTTCACTCTTTGATTTTCCATGAATTCGAACAAAATCGCATACAAGAAATCAAATTTGTCAGTAAATTACTTTGTTGGATACGATTTTCATTACAGGTTTATAGTTTATTGATAATATTTTCTTCTTATCATTATTTACAAATTCCGACCCCAATGGCAGGTCGAAAGACAAAACAACACGAAGTCTGCTATTGGATCATACGTTTTGCAACGTACGCAGTGAGGGAGGGAATAGGAGTAACGCTGAAATGTACGTTAGTGGACAAGGCGAAGAGGAGTAACAAGTCCTATCGGGCATACACAAAATGATATTTTGTAAGGAAAAGAATTTTTGTTAAATATTGAAACGAATGAGTGATTGGCCGTCCCAACATAATTATTGGGTTACTTAAAGTGGAGCAATCGATTTTCTGTTGACTTTTCTAATGTTACTTGCTCTGAATGTATCCTTACAACTCAACTTTTTTATATCTTAGAGGTAGGTTATAGGTTAGGATTTTGCTTTTTGTGTTGTACTCTCGACTTGCCATTGGCAACTTCTCGAATAAGAAGATTCTTGATGCTGAACACGAACTTAGTTCATGTGGGAGCTTGATAAATCTCAGACGATTGGTGGACGTTCGTCAAGCTTGTTCTCTCAGAAAAACAATTTTTGAGCCCTAGACGGGAATCGAACCTGGAACCTCCTGATGACCGGTGAGACGCTCTAACCATTGAGCTACCACGACTCAGATGGTGAACTAGGGATAGATAAGAAGCCGATTTTTCTTATAGAAAAGGATATTTTTCAATGAGTCTGTTTACGAAAGCGGTGCGTCGTGAGCAATCAGACTAAATTGAAAAGAAATACTTGATCCACTAAGTCATGAGCCAAGTGTTTCCTTTGAAAGTGACTGCACGGGAAGAGTATTTCTTTTCAAACTAGTCCTCACTTCCCATGATGCACTATTTTCGTAAAAGGACTTATAAGCCTTCAACAAAGAGCGTATTGAAGAAAGTAATTTGACTCACAAATTTGGTTCTTTAATTTGCGATTTTGTTGAAATTCGGACATAATCATGACACCGAAGGTCATTTGAAGTATCTTGATGGTACGATTTTGTATGTAAAGGGAGGGGTGTCACGAGTGTGTTCATAAGCGTTCAAAGGGGGAGAGGGTCGAAAATCATCAAATTATGCGCATGTACTAAATGGATGACGCCTGGCTTGTTGGTCTAATGCCCAAGATCTATGGTCTAATCAGATCTAACCTAAAACCTTTTCCTAGATTTACTCATAAAGTTTGATTTAACACATATAATATGTGTAGCAAGAAATAGAAATGATACGGCGAGATATAGGGCAAGCGTAATTTTAGAAAAGTCAGCGGTACATGGTTAGCCCAACTTCAAGTAAAACAATAACTTTGGTTACTGACGAGACAAAGAAATTAGCACTTAACATATAGATACAGCGACATTTATTTGAATATTCAAACTTTTAACAAAGTTACAGTTTCTTTACAAAAACTAATTTTGCTTTCTTGCAAAAGGACTTGCATGTCTAACCCCCTTACTTTTTTGTGCGAATGTACGTAACAGTGTTACCCACTCCCCCTCCCTAAGTGGTTACATACTGAATGGACGACCCTTTCAGATTTAAGATTTTTTGTTCAGCATCTCATCAACAGACAGATGTGGAAGTTTCAAACTTTTCAAAATGTTTATTTAATCTATGTTCAGTAATTTAAACGTCAAATCAAAATACCTCAAATTTGTTAAATAGGATTCTCGTTGTTAAATTCTAAGCCAAAATAAAGCCTTTTCCGTGAACAACCGCAACCAAACCGTTGGGAAGTACCAATAACGCTCTGAAATCGAGAGAGAATTCTAAAGGTAAAGTCTGGAGTAGTTCACCAAATTCTGAGTAACATTCTAACTGTAAAACTGTATGACAATTGTGCGTTAGAACGAAAATCTTTTTCGTGATAGGATTAAATACCACGTCGTAAATTACTTGGCCTCTTACCACCTTAAACTGACGTTTCAATTCACCCGTTTCAGAGTAGACATAAACTGCCCTACCGCTGTATTTTGCTGAAATTATTTCATTAACATTGCAAATGCTCATAAGTTCGTTTGTCACAACGGTTTGGAAGCTAGATTTCAGCTGACCTCTGCTGTTGCAGATATAGATCCGAAGTTGATGTCCGAGGAAGACGTCTTTGTCCATGTTGAGTGCAAGTTCAACATCATTAGGAGCGAGAGTATCTGATTGCTCAATTAGTTCAGATTGCAAACTTGAGCGATACTCATTTTCGGCAGTAGTGAGAAACTCCAAAGGAAATTCTGCTATAATTGTTCCCTTTGAATCGGAAACACATAATTCAAAGTTCAACGCGTCCAAACTTGTATTGAAATATGTAACAACGTATATGTTATCCTCTTCGTCCATAACTACAGCATGAAGCAATTTTACTGGTCCTTTCACGACTTCTTGTGTCTGATTAAAACAGAACTGAATGTCACCTTCCGCATTGATCACCTCCACACTTTTACCCACGTTGTTCATCACCATTATGTCGTCTATAATACTCCGACCGGGCGACTTTGTTGGGTAAACTAGCTTTCTAAATTCGTATCTGTTCGGTGCTCCAACTCCGAATTTGTTCATAATAGCCCGGATTTCAACGTCCATTATTGGATGCAAAGTGCGTTTCAGAAGTTGAATTCTTGGCCAGCTGAAGAGATCAAATTCAGTCTCCGCAAAATTCATAATGAAATTACCTAGCACATAATTTATCATAATTACAGATGTCATTAGCTCAAACCGCTTTGTCTTATTAAAGTGTGCTTTTATTCCTCCATTGAAGTGAACAGAGAAAATTTCGCAAACAGCTTCCATGTCGTGAAGTTCTTCAAGGTATAACTTACAAGTCTCAGCTGCTGCAATAGGGTCATCCAGACTTTCAAGTATCCTGCTTATCACTCGTAATTTGGTGGCGAATATTCTGTCCTCCGTACGAAGTGTTCTGTTACAGAAAGCTCTTGTTGCTTCTCTTCGCGCATCCCCAAAAGCAGACTTCGCAGAAGCAAAGCGCTCTTTTGAAGCAATATCCAAATATCTTATTTTTCTTGAAAGGCGAAATGTTTCTTTAAAATAAATATCTTCATGATGTTTCGATTTAACATGGGTCCTTAATGTGTGGTCCCTTCCGACGCTTTCGTCTTTCTGTTCTTGTACCAAAGTTGAGTCATCATCGGCTGACCTGTCGAAGGACAAACTGAGTAACCGAACTCCTTCTTTAAGGAAACTTATGCTACTCAGAAGATCTTTGCGGGCCAAACTATTAAGCATCGATGCAATATCATCAAGTTCCCTTACAATCCATTGTCGACATTTCTCGTCTGTCAAATCTCCTTCTTTCAGTTCATTGGCTACACGATCACGTAGTTTGTTCCAAAGCAACCCAAAAGTAAGGTTTAGTATACTGGTAATTATGGATGACATTTCAACAGTCACAAGAAATAAAGTAAAGTAAAATCATCGGGTACCAACAGGAAAATTTAAGCTCAGACTGTCGAGTCAAACCATGAGAATGAGTCATGTTACAACATGACTCATTCTCATGTTACAAGGGCAATGAGTTATTTACTAGATCTACGCCGCTCTTTTGAGTCCAATAACTGGAAAGCATTTGAGTGGCTGGCCTGCTGTGTGCACTCCTTCCTAATCCTCGGTATATATATCAGTTAACAACTTATCGACATTTGCTTCGGGGAAAAGGCTTTGCTAGTTCGCCGAACAGATAATTCCAGGTAATCCAGTTCTAACACTAGTGAAGTGCATCTTACAATTTCTTCCTTCCCATTTAATTCTGGGAAGTCATAGAGAACTCTTTACGTTTATCACTCGGCGATTTGTACAATTCACAATTGAAGGCCGCGTTCAGCACGTTATTTCACTACCTTTGGTCTTAGCGTAGCTCGTTCATTTATTGAGAGTTTGGGGAAAAATGAGCCCTAGGAACCGGTCATTATTTATGGATGGGGAGGGCAAAAATTGAGGGTCATAGGTATATTTAAATGGCCAGAAGGGGGAGAATTAAATTTACTTCTAAAAGGGAGGCCTAGTGGGGATCAATTATTAGTGAAAGAATTTGTTTACTGTCGTATAACATTTATATTTTATATTTACATTTAAGTAATAAGATGAGAACTGGCAAAATGCCTTCCGGCTAATTTTCTTACTTTACTCATCCATCTAATCAAAACAATCTGCACGCCAGTTAAACAACTAACTCCCGGTTTGTGCTGATTTTATTATAATAGAATTAAGTACTTGCTACTGGCCAGTTCCAGCAAGAGGCATAATAATTTTATTATTAATATTTTTAAAGGACTATACGGTTCATTCAAACAGGATAAATGTTAAGTCGAATATAGTGTGCATTATCTATTTAGATAAATAACCCCAGTTTCTTTCAGTGAATTTTCAATTTAATCTAAATCATCTTCAGACTACAGATTTTTTACAGTTATGCGTTACAAATGACAATTACAAATAATGACAGATTATGATACTCGGCTTATCTTTTATCCTGCTTTTAATGAAGAAATCAGTCAACGAGGACTATACGGTTCATCATATTATAAAAGTCACGGTTTGTTGACAATTGTAACTTGTTGACTTATTTAATGAAAGACCAACAAATTTTAAGCTCAAGGACAAGGCCATTTGTCCTTTTGAAATTTTAAAAAATTGAAAGAAAGAAATCTCTGCCCCACTCGATAAATACTGATTGATCCGTCCTATCAAGTTTTGCATGGTGATAATTTGGTAAGCTATGTTAGCTCGTGGAACAACACGTTTGAATGCGTGTACCCAAGTGGAACTTACGTCATGGGAAAATGGAATTCGAACACCCATTTTCGTATTTCGTTTATAGTCGGTCGGCCGGCCAACTTTCGAAATTGTGTACTTTGATGGCATTTTCGTGTTACAAGCTGCCAACCACGCTAGATAATATCTACTAATGTAGTTATTG
>JBAHVQ010000516.1:205097-215246 GCA_036872915.1 Nanipora kamurai
CCGGTATGGTTCGTCACTCGGAGTAGCAACTACATCATTATTCTTCACCCGAGTTCATTCTTCTACTCTAGCCATCGAACCCCGTTAGCCAATTGAAAATTGTCTACTTTTTGTGTGTGCAAAAGGGAAGGTAGTAGAAATTAGCAATCAGCACGGTGATTAACTTTCTGCGTCTAAAATGACACCCAAGTCTTTAGCTCAAAAAAACAGTGTATAACACTTTGCCAAGAAAACACAATGAGAAATCTTCATTAAAGTTATTCAATAACGAAGGTGATCCAAAAAGCATAAATTTAGTTTTATCAGGATTTAATAGGAGTACGTATGTGCAGCACCGGTTTTGAATCCTGGTAAGACCTTCTTCCAACTTGGCTTTTACGTTCAATTTGTCCTGAACTGAAACAGACAGGAATATTTTGCTATTATCAACATGCGACTCAAGATAATTGTTCTTTTCGGCAGTAGCGAGGTTATTTGTATAAATACCGAACACAAGTGGAGAAAAGAATCGATCCTTGGGCGACTCCAGGAATCGAAGGAAGGCGACCGTAAAATTCAGCAAGATAGCACTGTAGCACAGGAACTAACAGTGCTAGGTGGTGTAGAACTCACCACGGATACCGCTGGAAAACCGAGCAAATAGAGCCAAGGAAGAAGAACGACGAGGCGGCAAACATCAGCGAGGCACTAGCCATGGAATTAGCCAAAAGAAGGGCAGGAGAGCTCGCGGTAAGTGACCGCATCAAAAATGGAGTTACCTTAGGCATAGACGAGACAGAGCGAGCCGAAACGCCGGGAAGAGACAATATTATCCAAAAACCGTGAAGACTGACAATACGCGAATGACAACCAACCCGAAAGTCGCAACCGAACTATAACACCACAACACTGCGTTAGTGTACACCAAACAGCTTTATGTAAATGTGATGTCCCAGAAACATCCATACAACAATACCCCCCCTTCTGAATGAGAAAGGGGTAAAGTGCTATTACTGAGAGTTATCAAATATTGAATCATTCAAAACATATTCATTTGTCCATACTGATGGCTTCCGAGCACGGTTCAACCTGGTTCAACCATGGTTCAAGCCGACCGAGGCATTCGTCTACCAAACATTGTATCATGTCTGACTGGGGAAGAGGCAGATCTTTCTGTGTGGTCTTCTTCTCTTCAACCGCCATGTCTGTATCCAAATCAGCGTCAGACAAGTCTTTTTCACCCTGTTAATTATTGATGTAGACCCATTCTTCATCAAAGTTGTCGACTTCACTCTGACTAGAGGGTGATTCCAATTGGACCACGTCTTTCTCTCCTGCGAGGTTGTTCTAGTTTTCTGGGTTTTGCTTTGCCCATTCTTGTATCGTGGTCAGTGATCCTTTGGTACCTGACGCTTCTTCAGATTATCGAAGTTAACCACACGATTCGTTAACGACCACTGTATTTCTTTTACTTGTACACGATATCTGCCATATTTCTAACGACCACGTAAGGTCGTTCCCGTGCTCCTGGAAAGAACACACTTATGGCGCATACCATGCGCCATACTCGATCTCCTACATTGAAGGGCAGTCCTGCCAAGGTTTAATTATAATAATAATCTCGGAAAGGTTTAGTTGGTATTTTCATCCTTTGTCTTGCCCGATCATAAGTTGATAAAATCTTTTCTGTAGGTCCACAGGTAGACGTGCATCTTTTCCGAACATCACGTGGAGTGGTGTAAATCGTGTAGACGACTGGATGAGAGTTTCGTATGCCATTGGGTGGTGGTGGACCCAGGAATCCCAGTCGGTTTGGTCTTCTTCAGCTACTTCGGACAGCATATTTTTAAGAATGCAGTTGATTCTTTCGATTAGAGCATCGTTCTGTGGATGATATGGTGTTGTGCGCTGACAAAATCACGACCTTGACCGGTAATGTAGGGTGTATCACGACATAACGTGTTATCTATACGTCAGCCAACTTGCTTGCTACGGTGGGAGCCGGGACGGGATATGCCTCGGGCCGGCTTTTGAAGAAATCGTACACCAATATAAATCTGTTGCCTCACTTGGTTTGGGGTAATGGACCAACGACATCTAGGGATACACGTTTGACAGGGTATCCTGTAAGCTAGGTACAAGAAGAGCTCTTGACTTCTGGACTTGTGGGTTGTGTTTTACACTTTTTTATAGTTACGACAATGTTCCTCCACATCCTCCCTACAAAGGTGTGTGAGTACTTCGTGGATTAGTATTCTGGGTAGTTTGCAATTTGGTGGATTTGCCTTCTTCGGATACATATGGTCTGATAGAGGATACCGTTCACCAATCTCAGTCTGTCATACTGGCTTTACAAAGATGTAACAAGGGGAGCCATTCCTGATATCTTCTCTCTCGGTGGTTGTTTCCCCCAAAAAAGCCTTTCCGTGGAGTAATACGGTGCAAAATGCTACAGTCCCCATACCGTCGCCGGCAGCTCCTTCCGTGTTGTTCTGAAATTGCATTAAGCCTTTGAGAGTGTCTTTGCCGCACACTGAAGATGGTGACTCTTTCCCTTTCGTTTTGTATTTGAGACAATACGGCTTCAATGCCGACATTATTACCATCTGTGTCGTCGATAAAAGGTGTGTCAACTATTGGGTAAGCTAAAACGGGGCCATCGACAACCTTTCTTTCTGGGTGGCAAAAGGCTTTTGTTCCAAATTTCGTCCGCGAAATTTGGGGTGAATTGGGGATAGTATTCAACACAACCAAGGAAAGGGAGGAAGCTTGTCAAGTCACAAGTTAGTGTCCGTTCTCTGAAGATTGACTTTTTCAAGATCCGCGGTTATTCCTTCCCGACTAACAGTGTACCTCTGGATAACCGTTTTACATCCAGGTACACCAAGCAGTCCAGCCCATTGGGTCGGTGGAGGATGGTACATTGAAAGGTTGTCGGCGCATTTGTTAATCCGAAGGGAATTCTTTTGAACTGGTAATCCAAGTGAGTAAAGTAGGCAGCTCCAGACATGACATGCAGGATGTCCTCACGTCTTGGAAGTGGATAAACGTCCTCCTTGGTGACGTCGCTTAATCTCCAACAGTCCACACAATCATGTTACTTTGCGACCAGTATGACGAGAACGCTGCCGGTGAGTTCGATGGTTTGATGACGTAACTAGCATCTACTTTACTGCGGATGTCCAATCTCGGTTTGAACTCAACTCTGTAAGGTTGTAACTGGATTGGATTAGTGTAAGAAGTTAAGATAGAGTGTTTAATTTGCATTACTTCGCTCTAATCGAGAGGTTCTCCCGATACTACGTTGTGCTGGTGGGCAAGAATCTCGTAAACGCGTTTTTTCTCGTTGGTGAGAATCGAGGGATTCCTGATCTGGGATAGTTGGGTCATTTCCCTTTTTCTGCATTGATATTTGTACTTTGCTTTCCGACGTTTTGTTGGCAGACTTCCCTGAGATATCGGAATTATGACGGTTTTTGTTCTCTGCTCTGAGCGGGTCAAATGTTCCCACTATACTTCCTCTAACAATTCGTTGTGAAAATAATTCAAATAATTCGTTGCAAAACTTTAAAGGATTGATCGAATTCGTTGTGGTTTATTTTTGGAGTTAAAAACCTGACTACAAATTTAATGATGCCAGTGGAATACTACTCTTCGAACCGATATTCTGGCTCCAGAACACCAGTCATGTCATGTCATGAATTTCGCACATAATATTAACCATCGAGCGTATAGTGGGACGTTGGCCAATTTGGTTACGGATATGCGACCCACTGTTGAGTACGTCTTGGTGTAACAGTGTCTCTGCAGCACCGTTATCTATCAGACTAGTGATTTCTCTCCCATTCAACGTGCACCGAATATATCGTCATCGATTGTAGCACGCGCGATATTCCGCGGTGGCTGCTACGATGTCCTTTTTACGTTATGTGCGGATGGGCGCAATGCCGGTGTTAACCCGCCTTGTTCATGTTTCCCAGAAGAAGATATTTCTACAGTCAAACCTCGATTATCTGCACCTCTATTGTCCGGACATTCTGATTATCCGGACCTTATCTTATGGTACCAATTCCAGCAAATAATTTAATTATTTTATTATTGTATTATATTATTACTATATTATTTATAATTATTTTGTTAATATTCTTAAATATAATTTCATTAACCGAAAGTTCCGTTATTCGGACTTATTGCTCGAACTGTGGGATGTTAAAGACTTAGAAAAACTTTGAGCTCCAGACGGTACTCGAACTGGTACCTTCTGAATGCTAGCCAGAAGCTCTAACCATCGAGCCACCAGAACTCAGATGGCAGAAGAAGGTTAGCCTTGTTGTATGACCATGATCAATTGAGTGGACGGAGCTAAAAGGGGTAGTCCTGTTTGGTGAACTGTGTTAGCCTGCTGAGACTGTACCACTCACCTGATGTGCATCCTTCAAGTATCAACCGAAATGGTCGATAATTGTCACTGGTATAAATTACATGTACATGTAATTCGTGAGTTGCTTTCAGTTTAGTTTATAATGAATAATGCTTCTTTGGTAACCTTTCCATTTTATAACAGGCAGTTACACCCTGAAGATGACTTTTTTAATAAAAAAAATTAGCCTGTATCGTTAATTTCGATAATTTTTTTTTTTTGCTTCAAACATTTAGGTTGAACTAATCATTTAGCACAAAAGTCCTTAACTCTATCCTACACGCAAAGGTTTTCCTTAAAGCAGTAAAATCGTCTTGTGTTAGCCAGAGTACAACAGTGTGGACAGAGAGGAGTTAAGCATTCCTTGAAAGTTTTCTTCATCCGAAAGTTTCACAATGTTTGGCTTTAATTTTAAATTTACTATAAATTTACGACGGAAGAATCAAGTAAAGGTAAAACCATTTGGAGCATAATGGTAAACTTACCTCGAATCCCGCCGAACTCAACTTTCAAAGATCAACACGAAATAATCATGATTCTTATTTAACTTTATTGTCAGAAGTAATACTAATGTTTATTTGTTGTCAGTCAGCGTGTGTAACCTGATCAGTCTCAGCACGGTGACAATCTCAGGCCGCCACATCGGCTGTTTATTACAAGGAGGATGTTAAAATTAATTAGTTTTCCCCAGTATCAGTTTAGTACCCAAGGTAAAATTTAGCATTGGAATGCCAGTTACTTTCTGTTATACCTCTAGGTTTTTCGCATTAATGCAGTTCCCTATGCTGACTAATGTCTGCTAATTTCTAGAGTTTGATGGGCATGTAGTGATTGGAGCACCCAACAAAAAAAAAGAAGTTCGACCTTCCACCAAATAGGCTACGTTAAGCAGCATGTGTCGTTTTATTTTAAGCCAATTTTATTTTATCTAATTTTTTCTTCCAGTTGAAATCTTGAGTGGTGCTGATAGTGATGGTGGTACCCATGATATTCAGGATGGGGCAGACGTAACACAAAAGGTGGGACAACGAATGAAACTTTGCATGGTGGATTGCTATACAACTTTTAAGTGAATCTAACACGAGAATCAAATTCAATGAAAACTTCTTCAAGTGATTAGAAATAATCTTTAAAGCTCTTAGATACCTCGCTTGTTTTTTGAGATATTCAGATACATTGATATGGAGGTATTCTTTTTTTTGTTACAGCAGTCCAGTCTGTTTTTAACCAATTCAACAAAATTACTTGAAATGCTGCGTGTCAATTGATCACAATTCGTGAATGGGAGTTACTCAACTAAATGTGCCATTATCGTATTAACATGACTCTCTTCATTCCTGGTCGTACTGTCAGAATGTTTAGTTTGTATTTTTGTTCAATCGGTAACATTTGAGTGTTACGTGTTCGATTGCCATTAAGTGTACAGAATGCCCACTTTCAATCGATGTTTAGTTTTATAATTTTTGGCAAATTACAAAGTGACAAGAGATTTCGTTTAATCCCCTAAACATAACACATTCACTCATGAAATCGAAGTGCTGTTTTATTAGTGTGATCCCACTGAGCATCGTATTTCTCCCACTTTTATTAATTTCATTAAATCCACAAAAGTTTATTTATTTCCAAGTTTTCAACCTGTTAATGTAGGGCTTAATCATATAGTAGTAGGCTGACGTTGTACTGTTATCTCGAGGTATTTGACGAGGGCTTGTGGTTTTTCGAACGTCAGCAAATCCAGTTGGCTTTTTGTTAGTGATGGAAGAATCTGTGATCTTGGTCATGTACTGTACCAGTACAAACTTTTGGTAAAACAACAAAAAATTGTTTATCTAAGCTTTGTATTTAGTTCGTGTCTTACACAAGATAGAATGGTCTTTAGTTTATGGTTCTCAACCTGTTTGCTTCCAAGGTCCCATATACCCCAAGCAAATACTGTATTGTAAGCCCTACTGGGTACATAGTATTTTTTGACCCATCTATTCATTTAGCCATTGTTCAAGTATCAAAATCATCCGTTGAACGGTACACCGTTGAAGCTATAGACTTCCGCTGTACACCTTTGAAACGCCTAAATGGTGCCATGATTACATCGTTTCCATTGTCCTTAGGGTTAGATTTTATCCCTATATTGCCTCGAGAGAGGGAAAACATCAAACGTTTTCTTACTGAAATGCATGGATGAATATTGAAAGAGAAAAGTCTTTTAATACAAATCGTCTTTTGTCGCTAGATACGAGTTCTCAAGCCTTAGGTTGGTTTGTGAAATCTGCTGCCAACGGTCCTTCAGAGCGTTCTAATTTTCGGAGTTCTAACTTCCATTTCACTCTCAGCGTTCAACAACATTTAATCGTTATTAGTAAAATAATGGAGATGATTGTAAGTATCTCGTTACCCTGATTGGTCGAAGTGGAAAGCTTATCTCGTTTAAATAACGTCGGGCCAGGGGATTAAAAATTTTAAAATGGCTGCTCCATAACTCGTTTTTGTTAATTATGAGGAAATATATAACAGATAGCAAAATACCACTCTGAATAGAAATAAATGTGGAAATAAATTTCGAATAAACTTTTTCTAGGTTAGGTATAAGAATTTTGTCAATTCGAAGAGCCGCTGCAAACCAATCATTGTAACATCTGGCCGAGCTAGTTTTAACTCCAAACTGCTGCGTTTTTATTTCGTAAGGATCATTTCTGGTTTGACGTTTTATGACGAGGATAATGTATACATGTTGCAGTAATTTCAATAATTTTCTTTGGTTTACCGTCCCTACAACCTCATTGAAGCTTCCTTGTCGGTATCTGCCCTCAGGAAGAGAAAGACTGATTCAGAGCTTGATGCCTGAAGGTCTAGAAAAGAAAAATATGTGGATATTCTGTGAAATTTGAGAAATCCTGAACGCTTTTATTAGCGTTAAGTTGTAACTTTACTAGCACTGTAAGTGAAAAGTGAAGGTAATCCTTGAAACAAGAGATGCTGAAATCCGAGCTAAGATACGATTAATGACCATCTCTTCTCTCAGGCCTGATACAGTTAGCTTTCAAACTCACGTGCAGCACCCGTTAAAGCCTGTGTTACGCTATCACTTCTCTGCAGTTGATTGTTTTACTCATAACAACACAACATGACAGAGTCAGGAAGGAGATTCAGTATCTGAAGTTTCCTCTTAGGTCGAAATTCGTGTTCTTAATTTATTTTAAGGCACAGAAAAGACGTGGTGGGTGGCCTAAGGGAAAGAGAAGACGACAGGTTTTGAGAGATGATAATGCACCGAAGCCTCCCATGACTGGTTATGTGTGGTTTTTAAATGAACAGCGAGAGATAGAACGCAAAAAGAATCCCAGACTATCTTTCCCTGAAGTCACCAAACTTCTTGGAGCAAGGTGGAGCAAATTACCTGCTGTAGATAAACAAAAATATTTGGACGAAGCCGAAAAAGATAAAGAACGATACAGACGAGAGCTTCAAGAGTATCACCAGACTGAAGCTTATCAGAATTATTTAAAAAAATTGGAAGATAAAGAAGGTACCGTAAATGCTACTCTTCATACGAAGGACAGACTACACTTACGCAGTTTCGCCCATGTACTATATATGTGATACGCGCTTTGTTCCAAGCACAGAGGAAGCAAATTAGCATTGGGGGGATGAGTATACAAATCCGTAAAGAGTCTGAAGCGAAAATTTTAGGTTTGTCTTATTCGAAACAACTTTTGAAATTATTCTTGAACATCTTCTGCACTATTTCCATATTTCACTTCGTTCTTGAGATATTAAGATATATTTGATGTGTAAATTACACCTTGCATACGTAACAGAGCATAACGAGTTATTAAAAATCACTCATAGTATTGAAAATATTATATTGAGTCGCTAGAAACTTTGTCTGTTTAGTGTTATGAGGCAAGTACACCCACATAACTTCAACAATAACTTCAACAATAACTTCCATAACTTCAACAATATTGCTAATTTTACAGTAACTCTTTATGCAGCGTTACGTGTGGAAGGTGCTATTTAGAGATCTTAATATCTCAAGAACGAAGTGAGATCTGGAAAAAGTTTAAAAGATGTTGCACTATAATTTTAAAAGTTCTTTCAAATACGACAAACTTAATTTTCATTGCATAGACACTTTAACAATTAAGATATAAATCTTTCGATGACCTCATCGAGTAGATGAGAGAGTTAATTTCTTTGCAATGGTGCTAGCTTTCCTTTGAAACAACTATCAGTCATAATCCCGACCAACCACCCTCCTAAAACTATCCAACTAAGGATTATTATCGAGTTTTTGCTGGCAACTAGTGTTCAATAACGGAGTGAACAACAAACATAAAAATGAAGCACCGAAATGAAATCTACCATACCGTAGCGTGTGAAACATTTTACTCCTTTGTTTGACAAAGTTGTTTCAATTGACAGTAGCCTATAACGTCTCGTGTGAATAAAAACAGACCTAAAACTCAAGAAAAATCATCTGAGAAGAGGGGAATTTTAACAACAGGCGTCATTTTCCACAGCGTTCTCATTACAATGACACATTAATGAACCCCTAAATTTGTCATTGAATAGGTGATCTAATAAAACAAGGCCAATATTCCAATACCGCGGAGGAAATTGGGGTAGGTAAACAACAGTCGAACTGATCTATAAATCAAGCTTTTGATCTGTTTGTCAGGGACGCTGAGTTTTTGTCTGACGTGAAGTTTATTTTTTGCAGCTGGTGGAGGTGGAAGATGATTTGTACTGCAAGACATGCCACCAATACTTTAACTCGTTACACAATAAGCGCGAACACATGTTAGGAAGAAAACATTTGCAAGTGGTCAGCAACAAAGTACGGCAAGAAACACCGCAGAATGAGGAACAAGAAGAACAGTATCCCGGACTTAATGTTCCAATCTTCACAGAAGAATTCTTGACTTACAGCAAAGGTACACCATTTTCTAGTTTTGTAATGTTTTCTAATTTAATATGGAAACTTTCAAGCAGATTTCTCAAAATCATTAATAATTCATGAGTAAATCGTTCAATAAGACGCGCAGAATTGCACAACGTGTGAGCGAACTTGAAATACCGGGCAAATACTGGGCAAAGGACTTGAACTGTTCTTGGACTGAAAATAATATTTCAAGTCCTAGGACTTGAAATATGATTTTGAGATTCATTCAAAGGCTCTAAATCTCGACTTGACCGAGTTTTCAAGTACTTGAGGCGTACTACGAGGCGAAGCCGAGGCCTATTAATATTACGTACAGTACCATAGACGACTATTTTCAACCAGATGCCAGAGCATGTTGTAAAATAAACTTCGTACGTACATTTGCTTCTGATACCAGAAATTTCGTCCATAAAAGTACGTAGTTATGCACGTAAAGAGGAGATGTAATCAAACTTTGGTTTGTTTGATTAGAAAGAGCCGATCATGAGGCACCCCACTGTTTTGCTCTTTAAAAATGCATGTTTTACTCCCACGAAGTTCCTTCACTCGAAACGTCAGTTTTACTATCAAGAATTACGCCGTTCCCTGAATCTTTTGGTTTTATGCACGTCGTCCAACACTGCCTGCGCAGCCCTCTACTAATTCAGGTTATTTGGAAATACGAAATTGAACTGGGACTAGTTGTCAAATAGAAATCCATTTTCAATTTTAAATTTGTTAATATCCCATGAACTGGCTGAGTAGAAGAATGAACTCGGGTGGAGAATAATGATGTTAGTTGCTACTCCGAGTGACGAACCATACCGGA
>JBAHVQ010000516.1:242077-258104 GCA_036872915.1 Nanipora kamurai
TTGACTTATTTCAATACATCAAAATTATCTCAGCTACCATCCCATCCCGGCTAACCGGGATCATGTAAACAGGCTCTTAGTAACGTAAAGACGAACCCATGAGCAAAGTAAATTGTATACATCAAACAAATAATTAGATTGTTTTATTTACATTACTTTACAATTCATGCATATCGGCCTTCGACATGACCCCCATTTCTTGCAACGCAAAGCATTGTTCTGTGGTTAGTTGAGCCATTCGTAGTGGAACTTCTAATTCCTAAGTTGCATTTTAACTCACTTGGTGTGGTTGTTCTAATTACAAGGAAAATTCGAACGCATTTTCAAATCCCAGGAGCATCATAAGTTGCACAGGCATTGCAATGCTAATTGCAATGGATGTTATGCAAATTGTAGTGTTTGCAGTTTATTTGAGACCCCCTGTAGTTGGTTTCTACTAAAAGTTCTAAGTAGTACCAAAATAGCAAAACACTTCAAGTAAATGGCAAACTTTTTAATAGCAGACATGCATGTTTCGGCCAATGGATATGCCATCAAACGTTCCAACATTGTTGTACAAAATCAGGCCCTAAATAATATTGAAAGGAATGCAAATTTTTGCCCAACATACAACCAACCAGAAAATAGGGCATGATTTTATTCTAGGTTTCCTTATTGGTTAGATATTGCATAGAATTGCCATTCAGTGAGTCTATCATGGTTTATGGCCTGACGTTGTGCAACTGTGTTGGAACGTTTGGCCTCAGCTTTACGAATATGCCACGTAATAATTGGCGTCACTACAATCCTTAAAGTGATGTCGAGAATGCGTCACTAATAACAAGAAATAATAGTAACCCTCTAACGCGTTATTTCCCCCCCTTTGTTCTTTGTTCTCTCTCAGTTTTTGCTCTGTTCTCTGATTTTTCCCTTTGTTCTAGTCGTTTGATGTATTGGACACTCGGGGTTAAAGCGTAAAAAGTGCCGCTAAGATAAGTAGTTGGTTCGGATAATTAGAAGAATTACAAGAGCAATCTAACAGTTATTAAAGACAAGATTGGTTGGACTAGTCGGAACATGAAAGGAGCTGTTAAGATTATCATGAACAACTGCCGTCGGCGATGTATTGTGCATTAGAACCGCTGCGAGAATGTTTTGCTACAGCAATCGGGTTAAGTTGAGTGTTCGATAAGACGGGTTTGAAGACATGAGCGTTCAGTTTTGCTAATATCTATTTATGGTCGAATCTTGGACATGAAATTTCGTAAATTATGTTATTTCACGTAAGGTCTGGTATATCGCCTCTGCTCGTGATGAAAATTGCGGGTTTTCTTTTAGTTTGGCAGATAACGATTGATATATCTGATAATCTTGAATTGGACTTTTAAGTGGCATTCACCCGTTTTCCCAGAAAAGGCAACCTCGACCAGATTTAGGGTTGATCAGATGGAGAATTTCAGCCAGGTTAACCGGGCTGAAAATATTCTCGATTACATGGGAAATTTCAGCCCGGACTGAAATCGAAAGTTAGTCCAACTGGAAATTGCCAGACAGTCTTTGTTGTTTTCATATTTTGGCATAGTTCCCACACGTTTTTTAATTTTCAACGAGGGTGAAATCTTGTTATGCGATTACGTGGGATTTTTCAGTCCGCGTTGGAATTTTCGCCACGTAATCGCAACATCAATTTTGAAGTTATATATTCGTGAGCCCGGGCTGAGAAGTCTCCATGTAATCAGCCCCTTTGGTGAGGCTTTTTTGTTTTGACCGGAAGAGTTGGAGGAACCGTAGTATCACTATGGTTTAACTTTAAATTTAGAAATTAGAAAATTTCTCATTTAAAACGAAAAACCATTTCAAGAAGTAGGCGATTTTGGAGATTTTATTTGCTGCTGAAATAGAATGGAATTAATACAGAATTTGGTGTAACTGAAATAACGTAATGTCCTATCTGAGAGTTTTTGGGTGTACATTGCTGTCGTAATCTTTAAATCAAGAAAATGAACATTGCCATCGGAAAAGGATCGAATGTGAATTAAAAATTTTTATCGAAACTATTGAATTCGAATAGCACGGAAGCAATGTCACGTGGACTGATGAGAACTGATATGTCATTGACATAACGAGTGCAAAATTCTTATGATGCTCGAACTAATCAACTAGGAAACAATAATATTTTTAAATTTCATCAAAATTATGTTGGCTAAAACCGGACCTAGTTATGATCCAATCTAAACACCATTTGCTCATGTAGACGGAAATAGACTAGCCACGTCCTGAGTAGTGCATAAAATTAACTTTAGCGCCAGTTGCAATCTATGCAGTTGATTAAAAATTTAGACCAAGAAAATGTGATACAAAGAATAATGCACAGCAACGTCCTCGTAGTAAACATTATATATATATATATGCTCACAAAATGGTTTATTGTCTATCTCACTCAGTTTGCCTTACGCAGTTGTACTGCTGACATAACAACCATTAACACAGTGCCTGGCTACCATCAGCAACTGTGGACATCTATTTCGCCCTATTGGCGCTGATGGTAACCATTAACTGCGTTAATGGTTGTCATCTCACCAGTACAACTGTGCAAGGCAGACTGAGTGAGATAGACAATAAACCATTTTGTGTGTATGTGTATTAAAGCAGTGCGGTATATCCCACATCTTTCTTGTATGATTGGGATGTTTATACCTAACTTTTTTATCAGCTACATTGTGCTGACGAGACCCAATAGGGAGAAACAGCTGTCCGCAGTTGCTGATCGTACCCCAGACACTGCATTAATAGTTGTCATCTCACCGGTACAACTGCGGAAGGCAGACTGAGTGAGTTGGAGAATAAACCATTTTGTAAGCTTGTATATTATAGGAATGCGGTATATTCCACATCTTTCACGTACGATTGGTATATATGAAAAATGATGTGACAAAAAGAAGATAAATGTAGAATAACCACTCATTCGTTTCAAATAAATAACATTTCATTTCAAACACAAAAGTTTTCGCTTCTACAAGCTCTTCAAGTGTGAAATCACTCGAGTGGTTAGGTTCCTTTTATGTGTACATTAACGTCAACCTATTGTTATGTTAATTATTTTATCTATTTACAGAATATTTTTCTGGCATTGCATCATCACGTATATACGACTGTTTTTAATTTTATAGCTATAGTACTGAAATTATTTTATTAAAATGTTTACCAATCTGTTTTTGCCCTAGGTGGCGTTCAGGTCGGGTTTAAGAAGTCCAATTATCTATTTTCCTTTTGACTCTATGATCAGTCTACTGGAATCCTTGCAATGATATATTTGGGATGTGGTTTAAGAAATCGAAGTCATCTCGAATAAAACTTGGTACTTCGTAACAAAGAGGTTTGAAAATAATGTCAATAAGGTTGCTTTATCGGTGAGACGGTGAAGAAGGTCCTGCTACTATCGGTCTGAATGGTACGTCTATTGGAGGAATTATTTTTACGAATGTTTGTTCTTTAATTGCAGTCTTGATTGTCGAGGATTTGTGAATTTTCGGTAGCCCATAAAAATATGACGTTCTCCATGGAAGGTTTTGTGTATAGTCGATTTTCTTTTTGGTTGGTTCGTGTTCGTATTGTTTTATTAGTCTTCAGTTAATCTTTTTCATAACCAAGTCATCTTTGTTTTCGTCCAGTTGAACGGACGTTTCGGTATCCGAGAGAATTTCCAGCATTTTGTCTCGATAACAAGACTTATCCATAATAACTGTTGCTGCTTCTTTAACCGCCTGTTTACTGATTATTGAATCATCTTTTTCCAAATTTTTGAGTGCCGCTCTTTAGCATGAGGTAACGTTTTTTTGTCTGAGCGTGGGATTTTCTTCATGAAGGTTTGAAATATTCTCTAGAAATAATGTAAGGTGGCGATCGTTTGGCAGTGGAGGAACGACATTCGATTTGTTTCTTACTAGCGTACTATCTGGTTGTTGTTCATGACCACTGAAGTGTTCAAGCAACTGTAATTTTCTTCCAAATTCGTGTAAGTCATTTTTTGGTTCTCTTTTATTTTGTTTGGCGTTGATGCAAATTTCAATACTTTTCCTAAGCGTGTAATTCGGCTGTCACAAAGTTCTGTTGAAGAAATATTACCTTTCTTTGGTTATGAAATGGTTGTGCGCGAACAAGTTCTGCATGTGTTGTCTTTTTATTAAAAACTACGTTTGAGGAGCGACTAGAAGGACGTGTTTGTTGAAACTGTGTAGTTGATGGCCGATTAAAGGTTGCTTTTGTTTTCTCACCATTTTGTCGTGTATGCCGAAGTGCGTTGTTGTTGTTCTCGACGTAGAAAGTTTGCGGTGATCTGTTGTGTGGTGGAGAACGTCAAATTTTTATCAATCAAAACTACAACTAAAGAACAAAACTCAACATACGTAAAAATAATACCACCTATCAGTGGTATTAGTTATATATCATTGGAGACTTTCTACAGCAAATTCTTAACCAACATCGCGATATAAATAAAAAGAAGCAAGAAACGCTGCAATCATGAACAACAACCACCGCCAAAATCCAAGACGACATGTCCGAACATGTAAACACAAGTCACAACCTGTCTGTCCAAGAGCAAGCTTCCCGACAACGTCAGATCATGGCCGTCTAGGCTAAGAACTTGAAAAAATGTAAAGAAGCTTATTGGCATGCATGGTTTAAACAGTGGAAACACTGCTATTATTAAGAAACCTGGAACAATAAAGAAATGAGAGTCTTGCCAAAAAGTTTTTCCTGAAATTTATTCCAGATGAATGTAATGAGGAAAAAAACAGTAAGACAAAACTCTACTTTCGCAAGATTTCAGTCGCAGATAAATCTTCTGAAAATAGTTCAGATCCATAGGTCACTGAAGACCTATACGGACAGGAAGGAGTTAAGGAGATAGGTTTTAAACCCTTGTGAACTCTTTCCTGTCCGAGGACTTTCCCCTTCACGGGCAAAATCGTCTGGCGTTAGCCAAAGTTAAATAGTAAACTCTCCATAGGTCACTGAGGACCTATACGGACAGGAAGGAGTTAAGGTAGGAAACTGGACTGACAAAGACCAAAGGAAGAAAGGAGAAAATGAAATGAAAAGATTTCATTTAAAGTATTTGGGGGGATTTTTACATGTAGAGTCTCGAAACGAGATTACAGAAATCACATTGGGTTTATATGGATGAAATGTCATACTAGTACGAGATTTTCCGACATTGCATCAACAACCAACATGGCGTCAATGGAGTTGTTATTAATTATGTTTTCCTAGGCTATTGCCAAGGGCGGCACTACCGGTGTGGCAGGAGGGGCATGTGCCCCACCAACTTTCAAAATTTCCCGGGGGAGCATGCCCCCAGACACCCCTAGTTTCTCGTGCATTCGGCACTCGTCATTGGTGCTATCGCGCCAATATTACTCATATTCCCAGTTATGCCCCACCAAGGAAAAATTCCCGGCGCCGCCCCTGGCTATTGCTGCCATTTACCTATTGAATCAATTACAAACACCATTAAACATACAAACTAAACGCAAAGTTACGATGTATGTGTTACGTTTAACTGCAAATACGAATTAATCGTGATAACGCCCTACATTTTATACCTGAACGAGCTCTAGTAAGCCATTTGTATGATACCAGTATGGCTTTTCATTCCGGAATGAAAGTTAGAGTACAATGGTAGTAGTCTGATGTCAACGGGAAAGTGGTAATGCGTTTGACGCATAATACTGCTAATGTAAACCGTTTAGCTTTGATAAAATTAATACGCAAAAAATTACGTTTTCGCTAAGTGAATCAGTCATGTTAAATAAACTGTATTGTGCTACACTGTAATACTAGATGGGTTTAATCATGCTTAAAACTGCATGTGAGAACCAAACGTCATTTAAGTCAGCTAACGTCATCTCGGAACAACATATCTTCGGATGACATAAGCACCTATATATGTAATTTTCTTTCTTTTGTGTAACTTATAAATAACTATTTATGTGTTTGAAATGAAGTTGTCTTATTTCACGGAACGACAACGGGACGAACAGACAAACAATAGTGAGAGTCAGGGTTGTTGAGAGTAAGTCACAAGAATTTGCGAGTTCTGGACGACGTATTCTTACAATACAATAAACCATTTTATCCTTCAAATAAGGAAATTTGAATTCGGAATACATATTGCAGGCCAAAGTGAAGTTACGTTCATTCTGACTTTGGGTATTGCGAGCACGCTACGCACATCGTCACGAGCTTTAAATTCCATTCAATGAGCAGTCAGGATTAGATATCCTTATATATCATCATCATCGTCAGCAGCAGAAGTAGCATCAACATCGCTATCAATATCATTATCACTATCATTTTACTATCATTATTTTAGTATCATTATTTTAGTAGTATTAGCACGATTTGCCAGTCAACAATTACAACATATTTTCCTCGTCCATCAGCGGAAAAACAAGATTGTGGATAAACGTAGCTCCTCTGGGTGTTCTTGTATAGAAAGATGTCCTTGCACGACGCTCAGTCCATGCACCAGAAATATCACTCACGACCACCAAAAGCTAACAGAAAAGCTTTCTGAAAGAGACTTTACAAAGTGCCAATGCTTCCTTGGAATGTAGAGCATCTCTCCAGGTTTGAGAACGCACTCCCTATAGACAGCAGTACGAAATGCGGGAAACTTTTGTAAATCAGGGTTTTCTACGTCAACCTAGAGAACCAATCAATCAACCAGTCAGTCAGGCAATATTTGTAATTCGATTAAAGTAAGGATAGCGGTGACTTTAAAACGAAAGGTGATTCCCGTATGTTTCGCTAAATTCTGGAATGGCTAATTTCAATTACATTTTTGATGGTTGGCAATCATTATCTGGATTTTAACGAGCGCCATCAATTTAATTCCATTAGTCTGCATATTGTAAATAATAGTTTTCAGGAAGCACCGAATGTCAATTTGTTAATATTCCTCTTGACGGAAAGTTTAATCATTACTTACCTTGTAAACGCATTTTACAAGTTAGTCACACAATTAAAAAGACGCTGTCTGCCTCAAGACTGAAAGTACGCTATGTGGACGAGGATTAACTTAACAAGGTTTAACCAAATGCCATACAACTGGGGGCTATAGACTCCAGAACAAAGCAATGCCATAAGTCATCGTCTTTCGCCGGTAACTGATCACAGGCTCAGTGTGAGAGATCTGATAGAGAGACAATACGCAAACGTGTCAAAAAACGACTACCCCTTAAACCCTTGATGGGGAACTCTTTTATTTCTAACGATTTAAAATTTCAATATGTTTGTCCTTAACTCCAGCCTTTGTTTGGTTTTAGGGAACAATCGTTTTAGATTGGCAATCCTTTACCAAAGTGAAAACTAAAAAAAAAAAATCTAAAAAGATTTAAGTTTCGACCGATTTTAGAGTGAAAGCTATCTTTCCCACCAAAAGACGAATCATTTAAATTGGCTAATGAAAATCAGTAACTTTAATGATTGAAATTTGAATCTTTTGAATCAGGAAAGGATGCTCTATTGCCACGATTGTTCGAGCTTAAACCCCTAATCAAACGTGCACGCTAATCACAGCACGTTTTAGCTTGGGTCTTGTTTGACCAACAACTTGCAATGACTTGCATTGGCTTGCGAGTAATTTTAGCGCGTTCAAGTTTCACGTCAAATTTTCACGTTTTTAAGAGCGATTCTCAAACAAACTATGAAATAGTACTGAAGGGCTTTTTACACCCAAAACTTTGCTGTAACTTTCTCTTTTGATAAGAGTTTTAATCTTCATACAACACCTGGAAATGGCCAGTTTGAGCGAAACTCGAATTCCCTCACAAAATAAATAAACTAACTATAAAACAACTGTCATGTATCACCAAATTTTCTATAGGGCTGCTGCTGCCCCGGCCACTAGACTACTGTGATTAGTTGTCATTATTTAGATGGATCAAACCGAAGATAACTTGAGCAATCACATCTTATTCGTGTATACATTCCGCCTTCGGGTTGCTCAGTGGATATTTTTAACTGCAAGATCGTCAGTTAATTTTGTGGTTACCCGAAAATCACATCGTTACACTAACCAATTTGCTGGCAAAGCCCCCTTTGCCTAGAAGCTTAGCAACTATTTATAATCAAATAAACTTATTCTTTGACACCAATATCAGGGTTCTATTACTCTCGTGAACATTAGAGTTTTTAAGGGTTTTATTAGTCTCCTTTGTTTTGTCTGCCTTCTTTACTGTCGCCGTCTGTCTCTTAGTCGGCTTATCATTCACTAAGTTCGTACAGTATATCTTTCTATTTGTAAGAATATGCGACATAATGTCTGATTCACCGAGCTTGAAGACGCGAGGAGCAAAGATTTCCCATTTTGATGAGAGTCAGATGATCTACTTTTCATGTAGGTACTGCTTATGCATTTAAATAGAATTTAGGATTCTTACTGTTAAATAAACAAGACCAACATACAAGTGCAATATCTTTAGTCAGTAACAATTGGTACAATCCCTATTTAGAATGTTTGTGATAAGTAAAAGTATGTGAATATCATCAGACTTTAAAACCCCAAACAAAGATTGAACTAAAGTATTAACCAAAAGAGATTTTGTACAAGTGATGAATATAAATAACATATTCAGCCTGTGAATCCACTTCAATCAGGGCCCAGTTGTTCAAAGGATGATTACCACTAATCTTGCATTAAAATATTGTGTGGCATGTTCTGTTTAGTGATTTATGGTAAGTTCAAACTTTCTAGGATTAAACCCTATCTATAATTTTGTATGATATCTGAAGAAGAAATAATAAAGTGCCACTAACCCCCAAAAAATCTTTTTTGTGATTTTAAGAGTTCTCATTCAATTACCTAGCCTAAGAGAAAAAGACTTAGTATTGGATGTATGTTGGATTGCTGTGCACTGTCAAAGTTGGAAAAATTGTAATCTTCATGTCCCATGGTGGAATAGGAAAGGGAATGAGACTATTCCTCATATGATGTACATTTAACACATGGACCTTGTCTTTGAAAATGTGCATCAAACCATTCACTTAGGTTTGATGTATTGTTGCATCCAGCTTCAATACATCTACTGTGCATTTTGGTGTTTTCCGTAAATTATACTATTAGTTTCATACAGACTTTTGAAAAAGAGTTGGTTGTGTTACCTCATATGAGGAATAGTCCCATTCCCTTTCCTACTCTGCCATGGGACATACAGATTCCAATTTTTCAATTTTTGACAGGGCACACAGGAAATCAATGAAAGGTCCAATACTAAAAACATATTTACTGAGGTAGTCTGCTCAACAACGACTCTTAAAACAGCAAAGAAAATTTAAACATCCTTTGCACCAGTACAGTATGAGTATTTCATGCACAGAGTTTTTACAAATCCTGGATTAACCTGATTGCCTTTTGAACTACTGGGCTCAGCCCAAATTTGTTCTGCTTGCAGATGGACCTTCTTAGTTATTCAAGACTAAGAATATCCTGAAGTTACTGTACCTCTAGACATTATATCTGCAGCAGTAATTTGCTAAATGTACAATAATACTGTTTACTGTGATCAACATTTGGGACCACATTTGCTTCACTATTTTCATGATGTGCTAATAGAAAATTCTTTGGTAGGAAGGCTGGGCAATAAACACCTACGTCTGTAGTCGTATTTACAGTACAGTAATTTACTTAGGCATTTTTCTGAGCTACATTTTTTGCACCTTATAACAATCATTAAACTTATGCAAAACATCCCAACCCTTTTCCTTTCTGTAGCTCAACTACCCAGTAATATGGCAGAAGCATTGGTGGCAATTTTTGCCATTTTATGAGCATTTTCTTTATGCAATATATTAGATTTATAATAAACCATGTATTGGAAATTAAATGCATAAACAGGTTTCAATAGATCAATGAATTAGATTAAATAATTCATAATTTCTTTGGAAAAATCTGGAAGTGAAAGGGATATACAATGAACATTACTGCACAGCCTCCTAAACAGTAAATCATTCTGCACTTTCTTACCTGACTTGTGTTGGTGAGTAGAAAAGAGTCATGAGGATAAAGCTTGTCAGTCTCAGATGTGGGGTAAATGCGAATGTATTTTTCTCCAACAACTTGTGCCAGAAGGTTATGGTAAGGATCATGGTGCAAAGGTGACACTGTACCCTGTGGACCAAACCAGGCATTGATGATGACATTCTCACCATTTCCATTGCCAAGGCAACAGTAATCAGGAATGCATATGTCACTGGCCAATTCAGGAATTTGATCAAACAACTGATGCTGTGCTAAGTATCCTATGTTACTTGGCTCATTCATACGTATGCTCTCTGTCACATAACTATCAACAAACTCATTTATTGTCATAAGTTTTTGTGTCCATGACTCATCAGTGTAACGAAAACCAATTTCAACTGGCACAGTTCTATGCCCAGCAATATCTTTAAGATGGGTGAAACTCCATGGTCGAGTTGTCATAGCAGGCCAGTGGTTCATAACTCCTTCTAAAATGATGGTTTCTTCTCTCTGCATAAATCTGTCTTCAAATGTTCTCAGACTTGGGCATTTTAACTTTTTAATGCAGTTTTGATCTTTCAAAGTACATTTAATCATTCTTGTTTTTTTATTTGGCAGATATAAGGTTTTGTGATCAGTATTCATATGCTTTGGTTGCTTTTGTTCTATTTGAAAACTCTGAGATTCATCACCATCAATGTGACTGTCAGTACATCTAAAGGCTGTTTTCTTAGAGTTTTCACATGGTAGTTTTTTCTGGATGTAGTTCCCAATGTCAGTGAGAACATTATCCATGACTGGGCATCCTAAAAGAAGACCCATATCACATGACTTGATAGCTTCTTGTAACCTTTTGGCACTAAACAGAGAAAGCACCTTCAAAATGGCAGCATAGGAATACATCTTACGCCATTCAATGTCCACATCTTTCCAGTAGCCAGTATTAATTTTTTCCCAGCTGATATCAAGCACTGACTGGCTCAAGGATAATGCCTGACTGGGTTTGTTCTGGGCTAATACATGGCAGGCTTCCTCCAGAAGGTAAAATAGTGGATCACCACATGAAATCTTCATTGTAGAAAGTTCATCAGCAGAGCTACTTTGATTGAAGTCTAATGCAGGAAGTGTAGACATTAAAATTGCCTTTAAGGTCTCATTGAACTCCATAATCCAATTTAACCACTCGAGGAGAATAAATTGAACTTCCAACCAGCGGATTGTGTGAATCTGTGACAGGTGATCAACAAGGGGAGTCAAGAATTTCGTTTTAGGTATCCCCCTTCCATAAATCCTGGTATGTTAGTTAAAAGTAAAGATGAGTGATTACACGGATGGGGAGTTGAAATTTATAAACTGGTTACCAATCTCTTATTTCCGCATCCAGAAAACATGGATTCAAAAACGAAGACTTTAAGTGAAAGCGCTGATAGAATTTTTAACAAACGTTTTAGGTTGAAATCAGTGGATGATGTGTACATGCTGCCATGCATCGATGCCATGTATTCGACGGGACCATTTGACGTAGCTGTGCTTGTGAATGTGAGAGATGAATTGAATGGAATAAAGACTTTACTGAATGACAAAGACATTGAACGGTGGAGGCGCCACACCAGTCAGACTAATCCTTGTGGCCTTGTGGTAAAACATTTGCGAGAACATTTTAATCCAGAGCTGTGCACCCAAGCGTGGGCAAAGTTTTATGAAATCATTAGTACTTTCAATGTTATTCCAACAAGGAGCATTGAGAAAAAGCAGCTTAATTCATTCCATCTTTGTGAAGCTCCTGGAGCCTTCATAGCCAGTTTAAATCACTATATCAAATGCCGATTTGAAGAGATTCAGTGGAATTGGCTTGCATCATCATTGAACCCTTTTTACGAAGGCAATGACACAAAGAGAATGATTGAGGGCGAGAGATTTATCCTAGCAACGGAAGAGCATTGGAATTTTGGTGAAAATTATGACGGTGACATAATGAATTGGAGTAATCTCGAGCATCTACAACGTGCCATAGGAGAATTAGGAAATGCTGATATTGTAAGTATGAAATGGCGCATTTCTGAGAAACATTTCATGGTGACAGGGGCAGAGTATATGCCAGGCTCCTCAAGCTTGTTAACCCAGAAACTTTATCTGAGCCCCTGATAGGAATCAAACCTGCAACTTTCTGATCATCAGTGAGGTACTCTAACCATGGAGCTACATGGACTCAGATGGTAGAGCAAAGGTTGCTATTTTTACTGGTTCGTAGTGACATGTGTACTGCAGACTGCAGTCAAAACAAGTCATGTAATCCATATTAGTTAACTATACTGGTAGATGGTAAGATACAAGTTCACGGCAACCAGGTGAAATTTCCAACGTACCAAATGCTACTCTGTTTTTTCTTACTCTGTTTTTTCGTAAACCCATCCACACTGACAAGTATTTGGCCTTCAATTCTCACCATCCTATCTGCCATAAAAAGTCCGTAACAAAAACCTTGTTCATGAGAGCTGAGTGCTTATCATCATGCAGTGAATCTAAGGCAAATGAGTGAAAACATGTATTTGATATCTTGAAGGAAAACAACTACCCTAAAGATTTTCTTCAAAGCTGCTTAAAACCAGTTAGTCCATCATGCAAAACCACTGAGAACGATAGTTCGATGATGGGTTTTGCAATGTTCCGTATGTTTGTGGTGTTATGGAGCCAATCAAGAGAATCTTATGCAGTTACAACATCAAAGTTGCCCAAAAACCTTATTTGACATTGGGTCATATTTTTGTGAAATCTAAGGATCTTGTGACGAAGGAACAAAAGATGCACGCTGTATATTCTATCCCGTGCAATGATTGTGATAAGGAGTACATCAGACAAACAAAATGTCAGCTTGGAACATGCTCAAATGAGCACCAAAAAGCAGTATTCTTTTCTAAAAGGGATAATTCAAACTTGTCGGAGCATGCGTGCCAAACTAATCATGGGATTGGTTGGGATAATGCTAAAATTATCACAACAAATTGCAGATACCACCAAAGATGTTGTTTAGAAGCTTGGCACATTAACAGCATCCACGCTCCTTTGAACCATGACAACGGCAGACTCCTACCAGATGATTATTTGGATCTCATCAATAGATGAGATCATTACTCAAAGTTGAGTATAAGAGGAACTCGTTACAATGCTTAGATCACCGCTGATGAAGACACTAGACAGGAGACTCGAAATGTTGGGTCGTGAACTGTAATTTCTTTAAGTTACGTTCATAAAATCTACAAACCAGAGTAGCATTTGGTATGTTGGATACTGGTAGATGTTGTGCAACATGTAATAGCTTGGTGTATGTGGGTTGGATATACCGGTACAGCAAGCTACCACATGTTGCACAACATCTACTGGTATAATCTTCACTGTAGTGTTGTGGTTATCATCCATGAATACTGTGTGGGGTTGTGGTGGTTCATGTCTGTTTTGAAGCACTTTTTACATTTGTTTTATTTCAGTGCACAAAATAACAGCTTTTATTTCATCAAATCATCAAATTTTCATTGACTACCTTTTTTAAAAGCAGAATACTGGCAAAAAGATATTTTAATGCATTAACACAATTTAACTTCCTATTAACAAATAATGTAGTTACTATAAAATGCAAAAAATGTAACTGGTTACATCAACAAAACTTCAACTTTAATCCAGATTGGTTTATTTTATCTAAATAAAATTGTTTGGGAAATGTGTTTTTTTGCTGGCTAAAAAGCACTGACAAAGTTGTCTTTTCCAGGTTATCTCTGATTTTTTCCTTGTAGAAGACCATTATTTTGTGACCTGTTTTAAATGAACTTTTTACTCTTCTATGTTTCCCTTCAGCTTGTTTTGGTAATAGGATAAAGGTTAGGATGAAGGTTTAGATTAGGATTACACTTCAAGTCCAGTTGGCCAGGCTTTTTTAGTAGACAAGTTCAACAATTAATTAACATTTCAAAAGTGCACTATGAATAAAATTTTTCAATTTTTAGCATATACTTGTAAGGAAAAAAAGGGTTTGCAATAGCTGTGGGATGCTTAGTTATTCACCCTACTGGCCAAAAATTTATGATATTCCTATTCATCAGGAAACGGGTGAATTAACCACTACAGAAAACTACCGTACAACTTGTGATTGGCTGTATACAATTACAAATTACCAATAAGGTATACAATTACCAATTATACAGTTCATGCTGGTTATGCAGAGCCCAGGTCTTTTTGGGTTTTTTTAGAGCAGTCAGTTTGTATCCAGATCATCATATACAATATTTTAACAAGAACGAGCTTGACAAACATCCTCTAGTCGTCTAGTATTTACCAAGCTCCCACATGAACCAACTCTGTGTTCAGCATTAAGTATAAATACAGTATTTTGTTGGATTGATGTTCTGTTGCATTGGGGACAATATCATTTACCCTGAATTGTTTTTTTACAATGCTTGTCAAGGAGGAAAATGTTGAGAATGCCATGTGTCATACCTCTATGAACTGGAAAAAAATGGATCTTTGTGCAAAATTGTTGCAATGGAACAATCAGAGGGGAGTCTTAAGTGTAATATGAAAATATGTCAAAATTTAAAGAATTTATTTACATGATAGACTAATGTTTGGTTATAACCTGCAGCATCATTGTTGTGAAAATGACATTTTTAACACCAAGTATATAGGTAGTAGGAGGAATTAAATTACATGTGACAGGGTTTGAATTAGAAAGTAAAAGCATATTCCCAAAATTTTCATTGGTTTTTTAATATCGTTATCCCTTGAGCTTGCATGTAAAAAATGCTTTTGAAAGCAGTAAGATGTCAATAAAATTTAAAAATCTTGGTTATTTGAATTACAGCAATGAAAAGGTAAATTTAATCAAGGTAAACAATCACAAGTAACATAATCAGAAGGAATTAAAGACTTGCCCCTCTTGAACAATGTAATCTATGTGCAAGTAATATGCTTGCTGGCAGCATGTTGAACAAAACAGCATTGCCAATAAGGCAAGGTTGTGTTTCCAATGGGCAAAACCATGTTCAATGCCGTAGAGATTTTCATAATATATTTTGAATACATTCTGAAGAGTGGGTCTCTATGGCTTGAAACAGCACTCTTACGTTGTCGACTGACACAAACTAAAAAACTCTGTTTATCCCCTAATATACGTATCATATCTAAACTGTCTAGAATCAAATTACAAGTCGCCACCTATATCCTATTATGTAATTAAATTAAGTTGAATCAAAGTATAATCAAGATTAAATCAAGTATTAAGGTAACAAATAAATTAATTAAATAGTTATATAATGTTTGGCTCGTAATGGACTGTCCGAAACAGGTTGAATAAATAAATTGATGTTTCTTGCAATGTTGGACCCATGGCTATTACATTCAAGTGCAAGAAACTTATGTATTTTTATCAAAGAAACCCAGAACAAATGCAATGAAGCGCAGTATCAGTTATCGAGCTGCCAAGGTCTGGAACACTTTGCCATTAGATCTTAGAAATACGTTTTTATCAACAGAAAATTTTGAGAAGAATCTACAAGAGGACATGCGTGATGAAAACAGTAAAATTTTTTCGTATTTAAGTTATAGTAATGTAGATAATTAGATGTAGTTTTTTATTAATTTTATACCATAATTTGTAATTGTTAGTAATATTATAGAAGTAGTTAGTAGTTTTATATGTAAGTAGATTAATTGTAATTATAAAGCATATAACATATTGGATGCACGGCCCTATGAAAAGCAACAAGAAATCCACCGAGACTGGAGTGGTCTCATAGGTAGGACAGCTTCAGGCGAACCTAAATTACCGAACTAATTAGTAGCAATGTTGCCGAGAATTACCCTCACCGATTATAGAACTACGGTCACACAAAAGTGGAGAGATAACCTACCTGGAGCGAGACAAATACCTTCCCTGATAACGTGCCGACCTGAGCCCTGCCTCGGCAGGGCTCAGGCCGAATGTGGAGCCAAGCCAAACACCCAGGACTGATCGGACCGGAACGCCCGGTGACG
>JBAHVQ010000516.1:269193-309325 GCA_036872915.1 Nanipora kamurai
ACTTAATACAACCGTCCAACAGAGCTACAGGATAGCCATTAAGAGAGAAAGTGTGTTTGAGTTTTTCCATTTCAGAATGGAAAAATACGTAAGAAGAGGAAATGTTAAAATACCGAGATATAAGTGAGAGTAACAGATCTTAAATATTTATCTTAAATTTTTGGAATATGTTTTATCATATATTTATTATGGCGTTACACTTAAAAGTTTTAAGCTGGGCTTTAATCTTTATTCCTCGATTACGTTTTCCACCCGGAAAATCGATTGCCACTATTATATTTGCAAAATTATTATACTCAAACTTAAAAGAAGGTACTTCCCTTCTAATTCCCAATCCAAAATTACAAGTACAAATCGATAACTGTATCCCTACAACCTGGTTTCATTTACCACATTTTGGTAAAAAAGGTGAAGGTTTGGTTAAAACGTGTATCAAGAAAATTCGTCAGGCCATTAATAAACCTGTCAAACTTATGATTATTTATCAAACCAAGAAGGTGTCTTATTTCTTGTCTAACAAAGACAAAATTCATGATCTTTCATGCAACAATGTCGTGTACGAATTTACATTCCCAGGATGCAACCATCGCTATATAGGAAAAACAGAACGCTGTTTGGACAAATGCTTATCTGAGCATTAATCCGACTTTGAAAATAGTGCCGTGGCCAGTCACTTTATCAGTTGTGGTGGCCGCAAATACCTCGTCAACTTAAATAACCTTAAGCCAGAGCCAGCCGACAATTTGAAGAAATATAAGATAAAACATATTCCGAAGAGGAACATCTTGAAAAGTCAGAATACGAGTGAAAATCAAGACGAAAGTTGAATGAGTAATATTTCGGTTTTATTTCAAAACCATAATCAGACCAATTAAAAAAAAAAAAAGATACTCGATGTAATTTTAATTGGTCTGATGACGGATTGTTCGTCTTCGGAATGTATTTTATCTTATATTATCAAATCCATGAATAATTAATGAGAGCAGCATGCAATCAAGGCGAAGCATTCAAGTCACATGTACACCTTTGTAAATCTCAATAAAGATCAACAGTTGGACATGAGTGATCTTTATCAAAGTTAAGAATACTAATTAGCGTTATTAGTATTCTCTGTCAAAGTTAAGAATACTAATAAGCTTCATTCTTTTGTTCATTTGATAAGTAAGTTAAAATATTCCCGTCCGATCTTTATGGGCATTTAAATGCCCATAAAGATCGGCCGCTCATATTTCAACTATTACTTATCAAATTGATGAATAATTAATGAGTGCAGCAAGCAATCAAAACGGAGCATTCAAGTCATATGTATACCTTTGTAAATCTCAATAAAGATCAAAATTTGGACATGAGTGACCTTTATCAAAGTTAAGAATACTAATTAGCCTTATTAGTATTCTCCATCAAAGTTAAGAATACTAATTATCACGTATTTACTGGGCCCGAGGGAAACATTGTGTTTTGTGGCCCCAAGACAACAATGTTGCCCGAGGCGAAGCCGAGGGCAACAACGGCGGTCGAGGGGCCACAAAACCCACTGCTTTCCCGAGGGCCCAGTAAATAAGTGTTTTATTATATACCAATAGTCAAAGAAACAAAGTAAAGAACAAGTGAACGAAAAAACATGAAATATTTTATTGTTAAAACGTTAATTAAATTAAACACTGCAGTTACTTAAAGCAAAAATTTAAATTTCAATAAAGTTATCAAATGTTTAAAAAGCATCCAATTTATGTGAATAAGTACACAACACTCAAAACAATTAACAGTCAAAAGTATAGACAACTACTTGCTATTAAAATTAAAGGTGACATTGTATCGTGCAAGCCCATATCGTATTGAGTTAATAGTGCTCTTACTGTACAGTGTTCCGTCTTTTTTTCTTGCATTAGCATAAAAGTGCTTGAGTAGGTTGTCGAGTTCTACTTTGTTTATATTTTCAAACTCCGAAGGAAGTTCTTTTTTGGCACAATATTCTATTAGTATTCTTACTGCTTGTTTTGTTGCATTTTTGGTTGATTTTGAGTCTTTGTCTGCCAGCATTGACTCTATATCAACGTTAGTTTTGCTGGCAAACCTTTCCATATTCGCTTTTTGTAAAATAGTTGAAAATACGAAAATAAAAATGTCTAACAAACGCGCGCTTTTAAGGTCGTCCAAAGGTCGTGTCTTCACGTGATGGTGCACGTGATTTTTTTTCGTTATTCCCCGGTCGATAATGTATTGTTTCCTTCTGAGAAGGAAAGAGGGAGGGAAGGAAGTTGAGAGGGAGACAGACTAATTTGAAAAAGAGGGCTTTGACTATTGGTATATAATAAATAGCCTTATTAGTATTCTCTATCAAAGTTAAGAATATAAATAAGCTTCATTCTTTTGTCCATACGATAAGTAAGCTAAAATATTCGCTTCCGATTTTTATGGACAATTACAATGGCGAGTACGAAGCACGAGCCAATGTACAGTAAAATCCCATAAAGATCGGCCGCTCATATTTCAACTATTACTTAAATAACCTTTTTGACAATCTTAACAACTTTCCACTTCCTCCATCTAACACTTCTCTTACTTTGAAGAGTTTAATAGCTAATAACATTAAAATACTTCATTCTTGTAAACCTAACAAATACCAAACTACTCTTGCCATTAGAAGCTTTATTTATAAAAATTCAACTGGCCAGAATTGCACCACGGCCTCAAAGCGACCAAAGAACTAACACTCTTCCCGTAATTAACCAACTAACTTGACAATATACCAGCTGTGCTATCACGACATGCTATTTAATGTCTCTAAACTGATGATGTCATCGCATAATGTTATATTTTACTGACCATGTCATCGCATAATATTAAATATGGGATCGTGTCTTGCTTGTCATTTCAGTATAGGTTTGACAATGAGTTTGGAATAAACTCGGAATATCACCTTCATTCAACCTTGTCTTGTCATTCAACTCGAATCTTGAGTTTATAAGATGATTTTTTGAGGAATTTGTTTTACTATTTACTTTTTGAAATTGTCGGCTGGGAATGTATTCTGGCCAACTAGGATGATTTTAGTTATTATGGGGAGACATCCGCCCTAGAAAGGATTAAACGTGACATGTTTTTGAACTTCAGGTTCGCTTAGTAATTTTTATTTGCCTTTCCTGCGATCAGTTTATATTAAATGGTTCACCGCTTGCGGACGGGAACGGTTGTTTGCCGACTGAATTATGGTGAACTACGAGGTGTTCAATCTCCTTAGCCACGTAGCCACGACTCTAACTCTAATTCTAATCTAAACAATCCATTCTCACACTCCTTGCTTCCACTCCATTCTTATGTAGAAAAGCCTAAGTAGGCAGCATGCCAGCCCGTAAAGACCGCACATATTCTGTCCCTGTTATAGTTAAGATCTGTACAGAATAACCACAGCTTTTTAAAATCCAAGATATATGTATAAAACCAATATAATTACAACAAAAAAACTATTACTGGGGCCAAAACAATCTAAGAATAGCTCAAATCCCTCTTAAATTACCTGCAGACAGTGCAGTACCATAAATGATTTAATAAATGACTGGGGCATTTATTAAATGTATTCAATTTTGGAGGAGCGTTCATTAAAGAGAAGCTTTTTACTTAGGGCAAAAGAATTTTTACTTGAGAAGAATTCCGTCTCTGCTCATGCGTGTAAACAGAGAAATCGGGAAATTGGTGAGACCGTTTCTGGTGTTACCGAGCAACGAAAAAAAAATAGAGATAATTTGCGAACATTCTCAGCAAAGCTGTTAAAAATGCCGAGAAGCGATACACGAAGTTGAATATGAACTAGGATGGGATGCGATTCCCGAACCGTTTTCAGTTAAATAAGATTCTGGATAGGTTGCTCATCACAATTTCGATACTGTTGTGCATATCTCATGGTTTTTTCTGTCCTTTCCTTGTAGTTCCGGAAGGCGCTTAATAAATAATTAGATAGGTTTCCCAATTTTTGGTAGGGGCATTTAGAAGAGAAGTGTTTAACAGAGAGGTGGTTTAACAGAGAGGACGTTTAATAGAGAGAGCGCTTAGTAGAGAGAATCGTTTATCGGAATTTGACAGGGGTGTATATTAGATACGAGAGGTCTTATGATCGTAAGAATCGTAAGAATTGGTGACGATATCTGTCTCCGGCCGTCACAATCTTTACGATCTATGACAACATGAACATATGGCATCCCAGACTGTCCCCGAAACATATCGGAAGAACCGGAAGTATTTCTATTTTTTACGGTTTTCCTTGACTGTCGCCGACTGTCGGCTATTTTTGTAATATATGAGAACGTCATTTGTATCAATGCGGGATGTGTATTCCTTTCGGTTTTGTAAATGAAGCCGCCCTCATCCAGAATCTTTTTTTCCTCTTTACCTTTGTTTTGCTTCTTGTGGTTGTTAATTTTCTGATCTTCATTAAAAACCGCTAACTGGAGAATTTTGCCAGGTAAAAACCACTCTTCAGTGGAAGCAGCCATAGTGTCGTCCTTTTCATATTTGGCGGATAATTTCTCACGCATCCGTATTCATACGATTCTTACGACAAATGAGAAGATTTCTGTTTGGATTGTCCGAAAAATTGCTGGCATCGGGGACATTGCACGTTGCCGACTCGTACGATTCTTGTAATATATAAAAGAAGGCTTTAGACAGTGGGCGTTTGTTACATCTTTTACGGTATGTCAACAGTGGTGTACACAGACTGTTATGGTTGTATCCATAACAATCTAAGAAAAATGAACCAAACCAATACTAATGTAGGCAAAAATACTATGAGCAAAATATCTCAAACGAAACATACTTACAAACGACGTGCGATATGTAAACCCTACACATAATCTATGGACTGTTGCAGTCAATATCCATAGACAATAATGTCACAAAAGGAGAAAAGAGCAATCACTAGAATGAAAACAATTTAGTAACGGTTCAAATCCTAAACCCCTACCCTCCAAATGAAGTGGAAAATCTGTTCTCCACACATTGTGTATAGATAGTTACTGTCAATCTATTGACAATTGTCACCATACCACATCCCCTATGAATTAAATGCAAGACGTGCAACCAACACATGGTCTATATTCTGTTATTGTCACTACCCATAGATAATAACATCCCTATAAGGAGAAAATATAATACGATCAAATAATTCAATAGACCGTCTCCCCAAGCGCAAAGTAATCACCCCACCGCATAAACAATCAATGGTTACAATCAATATCCATTTACAATAACCCAAAGATACCAAATAATCCGAGAAATAGACATTAAAATACAAGAAACCTACTCTACTCCTACTCTCTGTGACTTTCCAGTGTATCGTTTTCATAAGCCAAATAATATGGAAATACGAAAGCCTCATTAAAGTAGGAATTGTGTAAAATACAATAATAAAAATACAAAGGTGGGTCCAAAGACATCTTTTATCATGTCGACAACAATCCAAGGAACATTTTGATATGAAAAATGTCAGTACAGCACTATACGACTCCAAACTAAAAAATATTGATGACCCCTTGGTTAGTTAATGACGAAAAATGTAAACACTAATCCCCAAACATGGTAAACAATTCACTCAAAACGGTCAGAAGCTGTTTAAAACAATTGACCACTACAGAAACCCAGAAAAACTGGCCTCCGAATTACCTGTACGAGTTGCGATTGGCGGATGAGTTTACAACGACCAATGATAGCTCGCGCTAGTTATGCAGAACCCAGTCTTTGCGTGGTTTCTGAAGTGGTCAATGTGGAACTATACCATATGATGTATCAGGTGCTTACTATCTGTCAAGAAGGTGAGAACTACTAGTTCAACTCCGAGTAGGTACTGTTTTCAAGGGAATTACGGTAAAGATACCGTTTAGGCCTGCAGATGAACTTTTATTTACTTTCTGTCAAGAAAATTCGGCTCAGTAGCTTGGTAAATAAATGAGCTATAGTACCTACAAAACTCATTGTCAATTCATGAGGAAAATCGAAGGAAAATCATAAGATTACCGCAACATTATATGTGATAACGACACGCATGTTTTTCTCATCAAATTTTCTATACTTAAAAAAAGATTATAACGATATAAAAGAAGAGTGCTGCGTTGGCAGTGTTGAACCACTTGTATAAGACGAAAGAGTAGGGAAACTGCGGAGGATTTAAGTTTGTGAAAATGACGTTTTGAGTGAAGGCCCTTCGACCACGTTTCACTTCGACGAAGGGTCCCTGAGCTTGAAACGTCAATTCTACAAACTTCAATTTTCATCAGGTTCTCTACCCTTTGGTCTAACACAAAATTTAATGAGAGTGAACGGGGAATGCTTTTTGAGTTATTTGAAAAACTCATGATGGTGTGTTTCCCCAAATTGCACAAGAAACGACGCTATTACTTAGGGCTATTTATATAGCAAACGGGATGAGAAGTTAAACGGGATCTCGCCATGCGTATATTTCTCTATTGTTTATCATGTTACGTTTATGTTGAAAGAGAGTTTACCGGGACGTTTTTCATGCCATCCCGGCAAACCGGGACAATTTTTACCATGTAAACACTTCGTCCGCTTTGCCGGGACGATTTTTGTGCTGACTTTGCAGAAATACTGCTGAAGAGAACTAGCACACCTGGTGGAAATGATTCCAATGAATGTTGCTAAAAATGCAAAAGAAATTGTTCATATCCTCAGATGAGATGATAGGTAATTTACATATTTGTAGGAATCCAATACATATTTGCATATTTTTAGGATTCCTAGGTCGATTGGAAATACACAAGACAACGATTTCGAGGCAGATAAACGAAATGAAAAGTGAAACGCCCCTGGCGATACCACATGATATCGTCTCGCGATGTTAACCCGGGATGAAAAACGTCCCATCCCGGCAAACATTCCGTCCCACCTCCCATAGAAACAGCACCTTACTATTCTCAAAATCGTTTAAAATTCATGAGTGAACTCGGAAATATACAATGCAACGGTGCAAGCAATATTGAGTGAAATCCTGAATGGCATACACATCAAAAAGCGCACGCTGTTTATCAGGTCTTTTCAGAAAATTGCAGCGACACCTGATGGCACCATGATGGCAGCAGAGTGCATTAGTGGCGATGCATAAAAAGCGTAAGGTAACATCGCCTTGTTACGGCACCGACATTGATTTTATTGTAATATCGAATGACCTGTTGAATCATGCCTGTAATTTCATGCCAGCTTATTCTATTTGAGCGGTTGCTATATCGCAGATGTCCTTGCTGAGGGCAACGGTTCTGTGAAGAACATACACATTGCCAGAAATTTGGGTCAAAATGGTGGATGCAAGCACAAATTACGTCATTAATGGCAATGGAAACTTGCGTAAAATTGTATAGGGATTCAAAAAGTTTCTAACATACAACAAGTACGAGCTGGATTCCCCTTTTGCTCCACTCGAGACATATTCAGCAGTGATTAAGCTCTGCTTTTGACATAAAAATAACTTAAAAGCCATCGGTCTACTTACTTCCCGAAATGCATTCATTTTAGGCTTGTTTGAATCTCCAGTAGCCGTTGCTTTTCTCACAATGTGGTATATATCAGGCAAATGCTTGTTGATTTGAGAAAAAACCCTTGACTGAGTCAAATAGCTCCAACTCACAATCAATACCAACGAGTGCGATGTAGTAAAGTTCTCCTACAGGCAAAATTTTTTTTCGACGATATGAAGTTTTGGTATCATTTCATACATTTCGGTAAAAAAAAAAAAAAATTCGGTTTGGTGATTTGGTTTTATTTTTATGTCTGCTTAAAGTTGCTTGAAAAGCACTTTTTAGTGGACCACTTCCGTGGTCACCAGGGGCCTGAAACAAGTAAATTTTGTGACGTCATGCAAGGTACTCGTTGTTTCATGTATATTCAGTGCCTTTCGACATCTGAATGTACTGCGTTCTTTTGCTTTTTTAATTGAAGAAGGTAAACAGCTGCGTGGCTGCTCATTGCACGAATAAATCGCCTCTTAGCAAAGGCATAAGTCTTCATACTATTCCGTATTACAACGATGACCGTCCTGAGGCAAAGAGAAGGAGGAAAATCTGGGTTGACTTCGTAAAGGCCAAACGTGTATTCGAACCTTCGAAAGCTTCGACTCTATGTTCGGCTCACTTTAAACCCAATGATTACCGCAGCAAGCTTTAGACTCCATCTCTGCAGACAAACAGCATTAAAGCCCGGTTGCTGTGTAACACACTTGGCATCATGCACACCTTCTGCTTCAAGGTCAACTTCATCACCAATTCACAACCTTCCAACTCCCTGCAGCAGTGGCCTTCGTTACCTTTGGTCGAAAGTTCTATCTTTCCACACTTACATCTGACAAAAAAATAGAGCGGGGGAGCATACAAATTTGAATTTTTGAATTGATTACTCATGTTCACGTGTTCACTTGCAGTAAAATTGCCTAAATTGTAAAATTGCAAATAACAAAACAAACACGATTTCAAGCTTTTTAGCGACAACTTACCGCGCGCTTGGTTCTACTAAACCATTTAGTCGTCTCGCCGGCATTTCTTCCTTCTCTAAGCGTTTCATTTCTTGACTGTTGTAATTTTCTAGCCACTCATCGTTGGCCAAAGGCTCTTCGGAATATGCAAGGCCTAACCGCTCTTCACTATCCGAGTCGTCATTCTCAATATTCGAATTTTCGCCTAGTTGTGGACATTCAATTACATAGCCAGGGATAAAATTTATGTCTGAATAATCGGAATGATAACTTTCATCGGAATCTGTATCGTGGTTAGACATGATCACCAGATAACCAAAATAAACTCGAAAGTGAACATCGAGCACTAGCAATAAAGTAGATCAAAGCAAATGCCGACTACCTTGAGTGACTTCAAAAACATACTAGACCCAGGCTCATTGTGTTTACAAGATACGACAGCGCCAGGTCATCGCGCGCTAAATTCAAAACGTCGTAAAATTTAAACCAATTGACCAAATCAAATAATTTTTTCACCGAAATGTAAGAAAAGATGTCAAGATTTCACAAAGCAAAAAAAAATCATTTTGCCTATAGGAGCACTTTAAAATCATTCATAAAACAGTTCATTTCTTCCCGTGATCATACTTCCAAAAACTACTTGAAAATTACTAATTTGTCCACTGTTGAACTAGTGATCTCAGGCCATCTTTGTGGACTCACTGGAGGGAAAACATTGACCAAAAAGCTTTTTAAGCTCTTCAAACGGCTGCCATATTTGTTTTGTGAATACAAATTAGTTCCAGATCTTCTCAACAAGCGCGGCAAATAGTATTTTCAGCGGAAAAAATAAAAAAGACTTTTTAATAGACATCAACCAGTACCTGGCCGCCATTTTGTTTACGTTGAATATTAATGAGATAAGCAATTCGGCTGCCCGAAGAATGCGGGAGCAAAATGTCCTCAATTTCTGGTGATGTGTATCAGTTGTTTGTTTGTCAATGATGTATCAGTTTGATATGACAGGCAGATACATTTATATCATCAAACTCATAGTAAGGTGAAAGCGAGAATTCAAATATCCAGTTTAGAATGTCTTCGTTCGAAAAGCCATGTGAAGAACTCCTTTTTCACGTTCTATCAGGGTCCAAAACAGTCGGTAGCAATATACACACTTGGCCTTCGGCCTAATGATTTCATTAATTATTTCCTGTTTGGACCCCTGATGAAACATTCAAACTCGCTCTTTATATACATACTATATAAATATTTTAAAATCTTTGATAAATCTTTGTTTCGGAAATCTTGGCTCACTATTTGGTCGATCCAACTTTGTTTTTCTTTCTTTTTTTTAATTAATTTTTCCAGTGGTTTTGTGTAGATTGGTTTCTCAAAACGTCTTTGTATGATGACACAAGTTATGCATGAGATTAACTGTTCTGCAATTACAGTTGAGAAAAATTTTCGTGTACATTACCTCAGTTTTAAAAAATTGACAACAAATTAAAACTAAAAACGCCGAAATATTTTTGCTCTGTATTAAGATCATCGCCATAGGTGAGTATAATCAAATCATAAAATAGAAACAAGGCTTTCAGCTAGTTACCACATACGTTTTTGTTACTGTTATTTATAAAAAATATAAAAGAAAGAATTCTCAATTCTGATTGCCTGAGAGCAGTGCAATTTCGAAGTTACACAGAAGAGGTTCTTGAGTACTGAAAAGGGTAATTCTGTACAAATGTTTCGGGGCAGAAGACGTCTCAACTGTCTAATAAACCCTGTAACTTGAGGAGACTCAATCAAATACGACTTGACGATCATGAAAAAACTTAGAGAACTAGTATTTGGAAACAATGACTGTAGTTTCCCAGTATAGTTTCTTTAGCGACGAGTTTTCGTCAGTCGCTTACTCACTTTCTAACCTAATTTTCTCATGTGTATTATTAACTGGTATTTGCATGTTTTCTCTCGGCGATTAGCAAAATATACAAACATGGGTATTTCAAAGACCACAAATAGTACTCATCCTTTGGAATCGTGCTATTTTGATAAGCCAATGCATTTTTTTCCAAATTGCATTCAATACCATACTATTACTCAAATAATGTTGTTAGTACACAAATAATGTTGAAAATCGTTCATCGTAACAAATATACGGAAACTAGTCTTAAATTTGAAATTAATTCACCTGTCCATAGCACAATTGCCTTCTTCGCCCATCTCGCTACATGACGTCGCCGACGCAATTTGACGTTTGGTAAATGGTCGTTGCCATCACTTATCGTCCAAGATATTCTTAACCTCGTTTTATATTTTATTTTTCCACATCATCCTCCACTATAACTTTACTTCGTTAGCTTTTTCTAAACCCGTGAAATGACCATCATATAATACCCAGCCACATGTATTTGCTTTTGTCATAACGTACAATTTTTACTCGGTCTCTTCAGCCGCATCGAAATTTTTGACTGGGGGATCGTAGTTTCGATAGCCAACGAGTATTTTGATTTAATACAGAACAACAGTAACGACAAAAGTTTGAATCTTTATTCTCTAAAATGCAAAATCTAGTTTTGTATTTAGAGAAAAATGTTTGAATAATTTCTACTACGCCCCTCCAGTAAACTGAGTGCTTACGGCAGCCTGAGTTAGGAGGATATTTGATTCTCCCGACTTTCTCAGTTGTAATTCTCAATTATCATTGCTATAAGACAACTGTAACCTGAGTTAACTCTTTTTTTTTTCACTTTCCAATAATCATTCGTATTCCCTAAGAAAATTAATAGCAGCATTGACAAGAGTTTGTTCAGTATCCTTATTTCCAGTTAACATATCAAACGAGTATGCTTGAGTGCATATCCCTTGCAATGGAGATATTTCGCTATGTTATTCCTTAATGAAAGAGAAATCCTGGTACTAATTATAAGAAAAGTTCACAAACGAAAACTGACCTAATTGTGATAGGGAACTTAAGGAAACAAAACATGAGAGGAAGTAGTGGTAATCAATGGTAAAGGGAAATAGTTACAATTCCTCCAGTATTTTGTTTTTCTACTTTTAGTGGATAAAAACTATCATTTTGTTTAATTTTCACAATGTTTTTCTATGTGAAAACAAATTGATCTATTTTTGCATGGTTCTCTATCCCATTCTTGATATTTACTTGGAAATAACTGAACTTTTAAACACATATTCTCCAAAAACTTAGTTGCTGTAATTTCTTTATCACATTTGCCTTTTCCATTTTAATTTTTGCATGGGTAAAATTTACATAGTTGAATCAAGTAATGCTCTAATTTGCCTGTTTTGTTCGGGAAGTTTTTTTCTTATGTCATAATTTCAGTTTTTTGGCATATTTTGTCATGATAAATACTATTTTTGTTGCAAGAAATTTACTTAGCTTACTATTCTTCCCAAAAGAGGCAAAATAGAATATTGGACCCCATAATAGAACGTGTTACAAATGTCAATGATAACGTCCTTCATACAATAAAATTTTTCATCAGTAACTAACATCTAGAGTTAGTTATTAACCATCTTAAGTAAACACAACATGATCGTCAACCATGACGCCCTCCTTACAATAAAAGTTTTATCACAGTAACCACAATGTAGAAATAGTCATTAGCCACCTTATTAAACACAACACAAACGTCAACGATGACGTCCCACATACAATAGAATTTTTCATCATATTCACCACAGTCTAGAAATAGTTATTAATCACCTTAAGTAAACACAACACGAACGTCAACCATGATGTTCTTCATACAATAAAAGTTTTATTACAGTAACCACAATGTAGAAATAGTCCTTAGCCACCTTATTAAACACAACACGAACGTCAACCATGATGTTCTTCATACAATAAAAGTTTTATCACAGTAACCACAATGTAGAAATAGTCCTTAGCCACCCTATTAAACACAACACGAACGTCAACGATGACGTCCCACATACAATAGAATTTTTCATCATATTCACCACAGTCTAGAAATAGTTATTAACCACCTTAAGTAAACACAACACGAACGTCAACCATGATGTTCTTCATACAATGGAATTTTTCGTCAGTCACCACAGTATAGAAATAGCTATTAAACACATTATGGAAACACAATACAAACGTCAACGATGACGTCTTTATTATATTAGAATTTTGTTCGTCACAGTCATTGCACTCTGGAAATTGTTATTAACCGTCCTAACAAAACATAAAATGAACATCAACGACGACATTCTACATAATATAAAATTTTTCATCACAGTCATCACAGTCATGAAATAGTTATTAGCCAACTGAGGATCTATCCTCGTTGCTATTGTAATATCTTCAGTTTACGAATCTTTATTCATCAGTTTTCTATATAGCCTTGTTGCCACAACGTCATTGTCAACCGGTCTTTTCTCTATAGCCATAAGACCTGAACATCATTAATAAGTTATACTATTTATACAATATTACACATCGTAACACTAGACACTTGTACAATTTGACAAGTATCTCATGTTTATGATACTTCTTCTACAGTGAGATATGCTCTTTTCTGAACTTACAACTATTTTAAAGATAGAAATGCCCAGAAATGAGGACCTTAATATTTGGAACCTGTAAAATTTAAGACTGTAAGGAGCAACCTTAACTGCAGCTGTCTCTAAGAATGTAGCTGTGACAGCTGACCATAAAAATGTCTAAACCATCGTCGGCATATTAGAAATGATTGTTTTGTACAGTGTAATACAATATCAGTGCATTACTCGAGACAAATTTATAGTTCATGACGACCAGCAAACGTTCGTCAAGCTCGTTATCTCAGAAAACGATACGTTCGCTGATTGCCTGATATACACCAAACTCCCACATGAACCTACATTTGTGTTCAGCATATTCAGTAAATGCATAGTTCTATGTATACTTACACCGCCATCTATTGATCTGGCTGGTACTCAGGTTTTCCAAAAACGGTGGGAAAAATATCAAAAAACGTCGTTTTTCGTTTTCAATGAAGTAAGATTTAAATTGACCGCTCCAGAAACCCCGGAAAGACTGGGTTCTGGTTTACCAGCTCGACCGATATGATTGGTCGTTGTATACTTTCAGCCAATCACAACTCGTGCAGCTTATCCAAAGCTCTGTCTTTTTCAGAAACTATAAAACATTCACGTATACGTAGCCTTTCCTTTAATTACAAGTAATTACTTCTCCGAAACTATTTTACATTTAATAAACGTCCTTTACAAATAATGCGTACCAAAGTTTGTCAGGAATCACTTGATGTCGAATGTAATGAATACTATAAGTATTCGTAAGGGGGAAAGATTTCCGAGTACATCATATCGTTCCAATTATAAAAGTATGACAACTTAGCTGATAAATACTACTTTTACATAGTTTTATATTTGTGCTATAAAAACGATAGTATTTTAAAACTGCTGTGATCACTTAAAATTCGATGAAATAATTCCTCCTATAAAATATTGGACAATGTAGAATGATTAGATTCGCCATAAATTTGTTTCCGTCGGTTTCTGTTTAAACAAAAGGTAAAACGACCACTGCGAAGAAAAGCGACTGCCGTTACCAACTGTCTTCATAAAATGACTCGAGACTGAACATGGACTCTATATTCTGCCAGATTGCTTCATAGAAGATCAGCTTGCTTTCCACATTATGACTAGGTTTGTGTTTTTTACAAAAAGCACTATCTCCCAGGGTCATCGTTTTCCAACATTTTTACGAAGTTTGACGGGAAAAAGCCGACCTGAAACGAATTAACGCAATGCAAAACATCTAAAGAATACAACCTGGTCAAATGTTCTGTAAATTTCAAGAACTAATTCGTCCGAGTTCAAATATCAGATTAAGACTATTAATAATAAAAACATGCGTAGAAAGAAATCCCCCCTCAAATAAACTCCAATTATCAACACAATATTGAAATGGGTGAAGGGCGAAAGAGTAGTTCTCTGAATGGGGAAATGAAGTGTTATAATTTCTTTGCAATCAAAAATTTCATTCGTTTGAGTAAAAATCTGAAATCAAGCTAAGATTAAAGAATTGAAATATTAAGTTATATTCACCATTCTTCATGGACAATTATGTTCATGTAATAAATGCATCCACACTTTAAAAAACGGTCAAGTCATCGAGATCAAATTTGATGACCTTCTTTTGCCCGTGAATAGCGTGAAACATAATACGGACTTCAGCATTCAACATTAGACTTTTTGAGTCCACCATCTTTTTTTTTTAAAGTGCTAAATTGGCTTATGACAGCTGCGTCGAAAACACTTTGCAAAGTAAAATCGGGAGGTCAAGCTAAATCTAATGCAATTCCCATTTCTTTGTTTCGAAAACCCAATAGGTCTCCTCCTTTTCAGTTTTTCACAGTTCTGAGTTATATTTAGCCAGCTGCAAAGGACCTGTTGGAAACCATGCCTCAAACTACAGCGCCAGCATGTGTGACATCAGTAGCTACCCTCGTTAGACTAATAAGACGCGGACAACTACCGAAAAAAGAAACACACCTGGATCCCTTAGACTATAACCTCGAAATAACCAGCAACCGAGCTTTTGCAGGGAATGAATGATCGTATTAGAAGAGTAGAAAGTCGCTATTAACGATATTATTCGGTAAATACAAAAAAGTCAACCTATACATCATCTTAAAGAGATTAACTTTGAGGTTCTTTATGGTCACATGGCGTACCCAGACAGTGTGCATAACGCAAGCTATTTAAAGGCGCTTTCCCAGGACAAACTGATATTTTCCAAATATGGGTTGATAAACCCAAGTTTCGGTGTGCGATCGTCGGAACAAGAGTTGGCAAAGATGCTGGGATCTTTGTGACGGTGGAAGTTTGACGTGTGAAAGCACGAGTTTGGAACCTTTCTGGAGTTAGTCAACTTAGTTTTGCTAACCCTTACGAAAATTCCACATGACCTCGCACGGGTGATTTCACGTGATCACATGTCAAAAAAAACTAAATATGTTTCGATTTCACAAGTAAATTTTTTTTACATGAGAGAATTCTTCGCACGTGGTTTTTCACATGTTTAATTTTACATATAATTTAATTTAACATCTTTTACACATGTCTTTTGCATGTGGTTTCAATGTGGTTCACAGGTGGGCACTTGTAAAACCATTTTACATGTCCCAATTTCACATGTGAAATCTGGCATGTGGAATTTTCAGGATGAAACTTTTGTTTGTCGTGTGAAATGGCCTTAAGGTTATCGTATACCTTCAGGGGATGCTTTCAGTTTGATGAATTAGTGTCTTGAAAATTCATCGCACATGACTGAACAATCTCATTTTAGAGCCTATAAAATTTTAACCAGGAATACACTAAGGTTTTCTGTTTAATTAAAATCTCGAATTTTTCGTCATTTCGTTCTCCAGTCCAGTGAGCTGGCACTCCAGGAGTTCCACCTTCAGTGCAATTTAATAAATCCGTTTTCTTTATAGAACACCTAGAGACTTTTACGATGGTGTCGGACTTTTTCGAAATTTTCAGAAAAACGGCGTCGAGAACAATTTTCGCAATTTTACTTATATCGCGCATTTGCGATTTCATGAAAACTAACAAAACTTTCCAACGGAAACGAATTTTGACATCATTTCGTAAAGTCGTCAGGAGTCCCATAATGAAAACCGATTTCAAATTCATCCAATTGCACTAAAGTTAGAACTCCTGGACTAGACAACGTGATTACGGAACACTGGAGATTTTAACTGAATAAAAAACCTTTGGCATATTCTTGTATAAAATTTTACAAGCTTTAAAATGAGGTATTAAGTAAACTAAAGTTCCTTTATTTATACTGGATAACCCTATCAGCTAAACTACGCTGCTATCCCCAGAGGTCCAGTAAGGGCCATCCCTCATGGGTCCAGCGTTACTACAGGAGGAACGCGGAGTACATGGAGAAAACCTGCAATGTTTGGTAGAGTCAAACTGGACAACACTCTTCTCGCAGGAATCGAGTGCTAGTCAAAGAGGTGAGAGACACGTGTACTACCCCTGTGCCACCAACACCCGGTGTTCGAATGATATTATATTGTTCAAATATACGCGATAAATTTGCGAGAAGCTACTTGATTTAACCGAAAGCATGCTCTGAAGGGTGCACGATAACCTTCCAGAGCCTATGAAGAGAAAACTAAGTTAGTCTTATTCGAAAGCACCCTTGGAATTATTCTTGAACTTCTTCTACACTTTTTCCGTGTCTCACCTCATTACTGAGATTTTTTTGATATATAAATAACAACTTGGATACGTCACAGTACATCACGAGTTATTGAGAAACCACACATATCATTGAAATTATTCTATTCAGTCATTAGAAATTTTGTTTGTTTAGTGTCAGGAGACAAACCGACACTCACTTAGAGTTTCTTGGGACTTGGTTCAATAACTTCAACGATATTCCTAATTTCACAACAACTCACTATGCTGTGTGACCTATGCAAGGTGTTATTACATATCAAATAAATCTCAATATCTCAATAACGAAGTGAGATATGGAAAAAAGTGTGAAGGATGTTAAACAATAATTTCAAGAGTTCTTTCAAACAAGACCAACTTAATTTTCACTTCACAGGCAGCTTAAGGGAATGAAGAGCACCGAAACTGCAAAGGTAAAAATCGTACAAAAATTTAAGGCGAGCTTTCGAAATGTGGTCTAACTTTAAGAAAATCCAGTATGAAGTTTCAGGAATGGTTTTCGAAACGAAAAATGAATTTGAGGAGTACGTGTTACGTAAAAAAAAATATGGCGGTTTCTCGAGAAACTTTAAGGCAAGGGATTATGGCGACGTTCTAGTCTTATAAAAATAAAGAACAAGTCGATATAGGATATTTACCTGGCCCTCGCTGTTTTCGCCTTTCCACCAATCACCATCCTTATTGATAATTAATATTTTGCTTTGTTTCTGTAGTTAAACGAAAGTAGTCGAAAAAACAGTATGTAGGAAAAATCCTATATATTCTAAGGGTGAGTCACAGCCGTCTAAATGATGCTCAAAAATCCAATACCAGGTAAACACAGCTAAAGTGGACGACTAGCAAACGTTGGTCAAGCTCATGATCTCACGATCATGACTGGCAAGACGTCCTTGAGCTTCTAAGGCTTAGAAGGTGAGCTAAGTTGCAGGTTAGTCATATGTGCAACCTGATCGGGAGCCACGATATGATAATACTGATGGAAACACAATAGTGTCTCACCGGTAATCAGAAGGTTGTGGGTTCGACCCCCGTCGAAGGCTCAGAAACCGTTTTTCTGAGATCATGAGCTTGACGAACGCTCACTGGCCGTCTGATAGACTCCAAGCTCCCACATAAGCAACATTTATGTTCAGCTTTCAACAGTTAAAGTGGTTTGAAATATTTAAATAGTGTATTTTTGAAAAACGTCACAAACGTAGCAAAAACGTAATCATATGATCTTTAAAAATAAAAGCGGAGATACCTTAATGGATATTTCCCTGGGATCTCTGGCGTCGTAATCGAATTTAACTTTAGCAAAGCCAACACCTAGACGATAACAAAAAGAAGCCACAACACAAAAGTTTACGTGCAATCTCATTTTTCAAAGGTTCCGTATGCACAGGGTTACATTCACGGATGTCAAATCCGGATGAGCCATGATCCAATAGTGTGTGTTCATGTATTCCGACTTTGAGGAGTAAATGGTTGCAGTCAAAAGTATTTACATTTATTATTGGCTCGGTTAAACGTCGGAACTTTGATGTACTCCTCCAACATGGCCGCTGTGACGCAACATGCACACACTCTATATTTGTTACTCTAAAACAGTTGAGTAAAAGGAAAATGTCGCGTGGTCGTCATAATAACTGGATCTATTTACACTACATAACTCTATCAATGACAAGTACACAGTTGACACAACAGGTCAAGTAAGGATCGGTAATTAAATCGTTAGTGGATAACGGCGTCAGTGGTTTTGTAAGGACATAAATAGGTATCGTACTCTCAGAACGACGGCTTCTGAAGAAGACACTGGACCGAAGTGTCGAAATGTTAAGTCATGAGCGGTAGCTATCAAAGCTACGTTGAAAACTTTTCAAGCTAGAGTAGCGTCAAATCATGTTTGCCAGTTAAGTTGTGAATTATGCGTAATAAGGCTCATCGTAAACGCACTATTGAGCCCCCCGCGAGACTTATTTATCTTTAAGCCCTCTCGAGGGGAAGCGTAATAGAGCTCGAGGCTTTATAGACAGAGGGGCTTAATAGAGGGGGGATTTATTCAGAACTCACCAAGAGTTAGAAAGAAAAAGAAAGATGGAACGGCCAACTTTAATAAAAAGCAATACAGTAGGGATGTATTGGCCACGTATAATCTTTAAACTGAAACGAATTTAGCCTCATAAAAATGACTTTCCACTGAAACGTTATCCTCGTTGTTCCAGGAACATACTGCGTGATATGGAAATGAAAAACCTTTATGGATTTACTGAAAACAGAACTTTCAGATAACTAAGTTCTGAAGCTGTCCCATATGTAACTAGAAGTTGGAAATGTTGTGATTAAGACAAATAGATTTAAAAAATCCTTTATTCCTAATCAGGCTGGACACATTAAATTATAAGCAAACAAATAGTTCAATAATCCATCAGTTTGTAAACAGACTTCTCATATTTTTATTACCTTCAATCTGTTTATAAATTTTTACTACAATAAACTAATTGTAGGTTTACTCTTAAAACTTTTAAGCACGATAAAGACGTGTCCAAATAATCGATTGTAATTCAGTCTCAACACGATTTATCTATCAGATCGAGAATGTACTGCGATTCTAACCCGTCCGAAGGCATCGTCCTTTCTGCGGATTTTTTGAAGGACGAGGGGTGGGAGATTAATCGAGAGAGGTGTAAATCAAAATCTTAAAGCCCTTGAAGGTGACATTACACAGAGACGGGCAGCTAATTAGAGCGTTCACGGTAATTTACATAGCAAAAAAAAGGTTGATCTTCCTGGAAGCAGCCTCGGTCGTTTTTTTTTTGAGCAACATTTCCTAAACGGGTATTTGAATCGCAACCATCGATTATCGCACGTACCGGGGCTACACGTTCTTCTTAACCAGACAGTATTTTTCTTGGGGCCGGTACAATGGTAAATTGTATCGCTTTTCCTCAGCTGCCGTACCACCCTTCCCTTCTAGCGTAAGTTCGCAACGTTAAATTAATAGGAAATAAATTCTATATTTTTTGTTTATGGTCTCACAGATCTTTCGCTAAAGAACCATGTTAAAATTGCGTTCCATTCTATTTGACTCAGATGAACTCGAGGACTGGTTTTATTCCAAATTGTTTGATATCAGGTTTACCTGTCAATAACACGATCCCCTCAGGTAAATGGACAAGGACTTTTTAGCGAAAATATTTGATCCCATCCGCCATGTTGGAAATTAAGCAGGGAAACTGAGGAGTAGTTTCAACCCTGCTTCCTGCTCAATTTCTAATATGGCGGTAGTTTCGTCATGGAAGAGTCCCACAGAATTACACCATTTGCCCTTCATTAAAGCAAAAGCCATTTTCCATTGATTAATTCTTAGAAGTCCGCCATTTGTGTTCAAAGGAACTTTCCCCAGGACTATTTTTGTAGAAGAACTAGTGAGCTCTATATATGGAGACAACTTCCGCCCCTACGCGGTTTTGCACGCCAGTTTAAGTTTCCTACGCGACTTTTCACTGTTTGGTCATTACCTCCAGTTGAAACACAGGCAAAAAATCTCTTAAAAACGCAAAAATGAATATTTCATACAATTTGAAATATTTTTCAAAAAATATCAGAGCGAGTTACAGAGTATAATTATCATGAAAATGAATGGCAAAACCAACAACAAATCTCGTAAAAAAATTTGGAAAAATCAGTTGAGGAAACCGTAAGGCAAACGATCTCTTTTTACCGGTTGTTTACCATTTTCAAACAGCTAAGCACACTTGCAGGCTACAGAACATCTCTGAATCTTTTTAAACATTCGGTCATGAAAAATTCTTCTGGTACCATTTCTGCTGAACTAATTTTCCGTGGTTGCAAATGTTTCGAAGCCGAACCAAACAGTAAAAGCCGTGTAAAGGACATGATACTGCAATGTACTGGAGAAACTAGATTAGTAGATCTGAACGTGGTATTCTTGCCATCGCACAGTAAAACAATTCAACAGCTGGGCCTTATTTTTAGGCCACTTTTTGATAGTCGGCCAAAAGATCCGTAAATCCAATAAAACAGATTTGTAGGGGCATAAAATGGCTCAATTTGCCCCAGTCACGTGACCAAGCACGCATTCTGGGTCTAGTAATTCTATGAAGAATTACTAGACCTAGAATGCGAGTAATTCTAAGCCCACTTGAAGTACCCTGCTTCCCCTGGCTTAAGATAAAACACTCCAAGAGCAGGTAATCATCAACTTATTCGACTCTGGACCAAGAACTTATGTTCAACGCACCATAATACAACTATCGTCTTTCTGATCATTTTTTTCCACTCAGCCTTGGTCTGATGTCACAATTCGTTTAGTCCTGGACCAGTATATCCAAAAAGGTGGGTTCGAGTCTCAGCTAAAGTCTCTTTGAGAGCTCTAAAAGTAGAGTGCCTTGTACGAAGCGTTTATCGATGTTTGTAAAGTCAAAAAAGAACTGCAGAAACTTTTACTTAGTGAAACTGACGTTTCAAGAAAATGGTCGCTAAAGCCAAATATTACAAGCAAAGTCGGTCCGTCAAATTAATAGACTCGAATTTTACTCTATACCTTACTCGCGCATATGGTAAGACATAAATTCCTGTCTTTAATCTTGTTTGCCTTTTTAAAACTATTAAACAATTTCATCTTTATACCTTGTTAACTGGGTTATCATCTTTATACCTTGTTCACCGTGTTATCATCTTTATACCTTGTTCACCGTGTTATCATCTTTATATCGTGTTCACCGTGTTATCATCTTTATATCTTTCTTGTTCACTGTGTTATCATCTTTATACCTTGTTCACCGTGTTATCATTTTTATACCTTGGTCACGGTGTTATAATCTTTATATCTTGTTCACCGCGTCACCATCTTTATTCCTTGTTCACCGTGTTATCATCTTTATAGATTGTTCACCGTGTCATCATCTTTATACATTGTTCACCGTGTTATCATCTTTATATCTTGTTCACTGTGTTATCATCTTTATACCTTGTTCACCGTGTTATCATTTTTATACCTTGTTCACGATGTTATCATCTTTATATCTTGTTCACCACGTTATCATCTTTATACCTTGTTCACCATGTTATCATCTTCATACCTTGTTCACCATGTTATCATCTTTATACCTTGTTCACCATGTTATCATCTTTATACCTTGTTCACCGTGTTATCGTTTTTATACCTTGTTTATTGTTATCATCTTTATACCTTGTTCACTGTGTCACAATACTTACAAAATAATAATAATAATAATTATAATAATAATAATAGAAATAATAATAGAAATAATAATAGTAATAATAATAAAAATAATAACATCGGCACGCCATTCCCCCGGGATAGCAACATCTTGACTTGAGGAATACAAAGACACAGAAATTCACATCATCGAAATGTGGTACCTAAACGAAATCACCATATAAGTCATCACAGATGCACCAGGAATAATCCCAAACAGTAGTGATAAAAACAACTTGTTTGCGTATGATGTTGCGTCCAGTCATTGGACGTCATCTTGGTTGACTTTTTCATGGACAGTTAGAAATTATGAGTGGTTTTCTATGTTCCCGTTCAATCAGTAAACGCACGTACCACCCCCGATGGCGTCTTTTGTGTCCGGTAAGCTGCAGCCGTTCCATAAGGGTCAATTCCACACATCAATACTTTTTTTTGGTACCTTTCTTTCGCTGGACTTTTTAATGTTTAGATGAAAACTTTTGGAAATCAACCAAGATGGCGTCGGATCGGGATCTGGTGATGCAATTGCAAACAATCTATATCGAGGAATTTCCTGGAAATTATAACCTCCAAGAACGGTAGAAAATTACCCTAACTGGTCATGCGCACCTCCTCAGAAAATACTATCAAATTCGAATATGAGAACTTGACCGGTCAATCAACCTTCTCACCGCAGGAGTCTGAAGCTGACCTCGTGCTTGGGTAGATCAATACAGCGAAGTAAGAACAATGATAATAATATAAACCTTGAGATTTGGATTCTCTTCTTGCTTCGTTTATACCACGTGTTAGACACGTGTCGAGACCAGGAAAACTGACTCCTAGAGTGTTGTTGCGGTAATAATCGATCATGCTCTAAAGAAAATGAAAATGGCTTGGTATTTAGCAGTTTACACTTTGGTTTTTAGATGTTTATAATTAACAATCTGTTACCAAAATATTATTTAAAAAATAAAAAGGCTAATAAAAAAATAAAAATAAAATTGTTGCTTGCATTAGCCAGGTCACGCGAATTTTTTCACGCGAAATTTATTTGTTTTCATTTGTTTTACAGCAACTTAAAAAAACCTGAGCAGAGTGACAAAGCTTGTCTTTCAGCAGCAACTTAAGTCAGCAACTTAAAAAAACCTGAGCAGCGTGACAAAGCTTGTCTTTTGACATCTCTGCGACTGGAGTAGTAAACTTTGACTGGTTTCCAAACCATTCCGAAATTAAACATTCTCCGCTGCGGGCAAAGCGAAATACTTTTGTCTGCCCTAAATGTTGTGAAGTACAGTTTGAATCACTAAATGAACACACATTTTATAAATTTTATGGGCACCTCTAGAATTAAAAACTTTCATTTCATATTTTGTTGCCTTTTTAGTCTTTCGGAACTGATTTCTTCCATAAATTATCCAAAAACGCATCTAGAACCTGAGTGAATCGACAGTTTTCGGACACGGTTTTGATTTGAATTGGCTTGTTTCGCCAAACGTTGTCTATCTCTATTAGACTCTGATAGTTTGCCACTCAGAATGTGCAATTTGTGATAGACCAGTAATTGCGTTATACTGATGTGTGCGATGAAGTAAACCCTAGACTTTATGAAGTACTCCCAAGCAAATAGCATACGGTGGTGGGTTGCGTTCTGAATGATTCGCCGTCAATTTTCTTGTTCAATAATTCACGCCACTCCACGGGCCTAGCGACAAATTTAAAGGGTACGTGACTCGTAAATTAAGATTATCTTATTTAAAAGAACTCTTTAAAAAATGGGGAATGTAAATTTACTGTACTTCCATATTTCACCGAGTTCTTAAGATGTTTAGATTTATGTGACATTCAAATAACATATTTTATGACATCATATTGCTTACACAATACTTTATAATCGCTTATATCTTTAAGATTATTGAACGAAATCATAGGTAACTTGTGTTTCATGTTTACGTCCACAATCAGTGCCACATTTCAAAGACCTAAATATCTCTACATATCTATATATAAATATCTATAAAAAATCTAAATATCTCAAGAACAAGGTGAAATACGCAAGAACAAGGTGAAATACGCAAGAACAGCAAGTTGATATTGCTCATTATTTTAAGAGTCCTTTCAAATTAGATAAACTTAATTTACGAGTCATGCGCTCTTTAACAATTATTCTGCAATAACTGATCCGTTAGTATACTCACCACAATTGATGGAAAGAGTTTCAGCGCTGTAACACAGAACATCCCGTTCGATACAACAATTTTGATATGTTTCACGTTATACTTGTGTCTAGTTGGAAAGAAGAAATAAGAAAAAGAAAAAAAGCTCTTAATATCTTCATCAAAATTTAATTGCCGGTTTTTGCTAATACTCTTGTGGAGTCAAAATTAACTTTAGTAACCTTCAATATGATGGGCAGTACGTTCGCCTAACGTCAATTTTGATGCTGGAAGAGCACTTTAAAGAACTAACATCAAAAACCTTTATGAAAACCTTAAAGTACATGGTCTCCATCAAGACCTGACTTGAAAAAGCTAACAGGGTGAATCTAAATTATGGCTTTGGGAATCTAGCTCGGAACTCACCGTGTTAAGCTACGTTACCATTTCTACGGATATCGGATAAGGGTATGAATAGGGCAAAAATTGCGATGACTGGAAATACCGGAGGTGTTTCCGTATGTACGGATACTGACACGGATGCAGATATGGCACCCAAATGATACTCCTTTTCCGAGTTCTTTTTTCCGTTTTCAGTTGGGGCTGTTCGTAATGCAGTTGTATTTATAGCCGCTGTCATTCAATGCTTTCTGGTAGGTCGGTGCCGTTTTGTTGAAAACTTCTTCGCTCAAAGATATCTCAGATAGTCTCTTATTTATTCCCAACGGGATATTCTTTAATACAGCTGGCGGGCGATTTGACTTTGTGTTAACATATTGTAAGGTGGTGTTTGTACATGTATATGTATATGTATATGTATATGTATCTGTCTATGCATATGTATATGTATATATTTATATATACAAACAACCCGAGGCAGTCTTGAGTTACTTCATTTATTTCTTATCACTACATTTTTTTTTTCAATGATAAATAAATAAATGAAGTAACTCATGTCTGCCTCTGGTTGTTTGTATGGCGCTCTACTTTGGTATCGAGCACTGTCTTCATATGGTTTTGTTTTTAACAACTATCTATATTTATATATATTTATATATTTTTAATGTGTGTGTGTGTATCATCAAGATAGAACTTTAAAAACTTTATTTATATGTATATATATATATATATATATATATATATATATATATAGCTATAGATGCAGATGTGGCTGTAGATGCACATTGTGATAAGGAATTTGTTTCAGCAACAGAATACCAGGGTACTGAGAGCACTTGCGGAATAACTAATCCTCTTGTGAATTCCCAAGAAAGTGTTATGTGCAGTAGCTACAAAATACTTTCCAGCTCAACAAATAATCTAACTCCAACTAACTCCAACAAACTTACTCCAACAAACTAGCTCCAACTAACCAAAAAACTAACTCCAACAGTAATGTGAAAAAGAAAGTCGGACTTTGCCCCAAATAGTGATATTTAACTGTCCTTGATCGGGAAAGCTCTAGGTTCAAAAATGCTGGAATTTTTCGGAAGATTTAACCTAATTACACTGTCTAAGTTATTTCAGAATTATCACCTTAGACTTAAAGCATATTGGCCAGCTGCATTAGAACTCTCGCGAACGAGAAAAGTTCCATCACTTGTCTTTTCCAGAAGTTCTTTCGCTTCATCTCGATCGATCTTCCCCACAAACCTAAATTGAAATGCAAGGAATAGAATAGTGAGTTTACGTTGTCACGTACTCAACGCATATAGAGTACATTATTTCCATAGAATGTTTACATTTACCGCAACAAGCACTTAACATAATAAAGATAAGTGCCCAACAAAATATCTTAAACAGGCGCATAGTAATTCACACATTAGGAGTAGAAAAGAATAAAATTTTATTTAACTAATAAACGAAACGTTAGTTAAATAAAATTTTATTCTTTTCCATTCCAAATGTGTGAATTACTTTGGGCCTGTTTAAGATCTTTTATTGGGCATTTGTCTTTATAACTAGACTACATTTTCCGCCTGACTGTTCAATTGCCACGATATTGAAAAAACATAATAATATAGGATGTTGTGCACGCAGTGTATAAAGCAGAGTAGAAAGTTAAAAGTTTGGTAGACTGCAAAATTTATGTAGAAAACATCTGACGTTTCCAGCAAAGGCCCTTGTTCACAGAGTGAAAGGTCTTGAACAAAAATATGGCCCGACCAATAAGGACGCTGATACAATACTTTTTCACCGGTGAATTAGATCGTCTGGCCAATGGACCTTTTGCATTATAGCAAAAACCGCAATGCATTGTGGTAGTTAGACAACGCTTCACTTCGATAGAAAATGGCAGACGGCAATCGGTTGTTCTGCTTACAAGTCTTGGAAACAGATTTTCGCAATGTTTTCTCATTCGATAGCGGATATAGAACAGCACTGAAACATCTGGAACCGTATTTTACAATAAATACAAGATGATCACTAGCTTTTTTGTTGAGAAATTAGACTTAACGCAAGTACAAAGTCCATTGCTATTCGAAAAGAAGCATGTTTTATGGAAGGACTACCTGAACGTTTCCAGGTAGTTAAACTCAGACGGCTATACTGATTGAAAGCTTTTGTAATACAAGTGCACTTTAACCTTCTCTTTGCCAGATCCCGGCCAAGCATTTTGCGATCAATATTTTTACAGCAATTATTTTTCGTCTCAAAGCCGAGTACCTTATCCTTCCTTCTCACGAAATGTTTAACGAAAAATTCGCCATATCTTAACTGGCTCCCTAGTCTATCTTTCTACTATTTGCTTGGACCCAAATATAATTGCTTTTTGGCGTGTGAACGTTCCAATGGTCATTTTACTCCAACAGAGTGATAAACTTGCATTAAATTTTTGCCATCGACATAAATTCTTCGGCCAGCGTTAGATTGTAAACGTCCTCAGTTTAAAATATATTCTGAGTCTCGAATCGACCTTAAAAAAGGGAAGAACGGGTATAATGACTTATCTTTGTGTCAATAATGACTACAGTATTGCATTTTTTAATAGTTATTTGTGACCGATACAAAGAAAAGCAAATGAAATATCTTTGTAGATTCTAATTAGCTTAGAACTTTATAGCTCTAACCTAATTACAAGTCAGAACAGTATTATTATATATCATGTGCAAACTTGCCATCTTCATGATATTTATTATATATCACTATAATCTGTAGATTAATTCAATAACGTTATTGCAGTGTAACCATATTTCAAGCATGTCTGGTTTCGGGAAAACTGCGAGCTGTGTTTGGAACCAAAAGTTTGAAATCATCAGTACAGAAATGTTAACAGCAAAATATGCAATTTACTGTATTTAGTTGCTAGTTCTCCAGGCACTAGAATAACTATGATGACACACCAAAACAGATAAAAAGTTTTCCTGGGGTTAGAGGTCTTAAATTAGAAAGTTAAGCTTGGCTACTGTCAAAACTAGCAATACTTGAATTCTTGTACATACCTCAGCTTTAGGCCCAATAGGGTAATTGATAAATCCTGAATCCCTGACCATGTTTAAGAAGAAAATCTTTAATTTTGTTACCTTATTTACAACACATTCTCTTGTCGGTTACCGTTTTTAAGAATTTAATTCCAAATTAAGGATAATTTTAGGTCTGGTGCAGTTCTGGAAAAGGACATATTACATAATACATTTGGCCATAACCACACTCTGCTTGCGATAAAAATACCTAAATAATATTCCTTAATCAGCAGAAAACCGTGAAAATGATACCCAATCCAGCATCCTGTCCCACTAAGGACAAATGTTTTCCAAGGCTGTGATATTAAGACTTTGATCCAGCACTCAAATTTGTTGTTTGCACAAAATTAAGTTATATGATAGTTATATAACAGCAAGTTTTTTCAGGGAAAGTACACTGCGAAATACAAAATTTTCACGGTTACATGGAGATTTAGTCCTTATACACCTATTATCGCATTGTCAGTATACAAACTGTGTGTTTACTACCCACATCCTGTATTGTATTCTTGATTCTCTTAGATAGAAATACATTGCACAAAATCCAAGGCATACATTTTAAGACCATTGGAAAAGTATATATGGTACACATTCATTGTAGATAATAATATTTGTTCACATACATCAGGTCAAAAACCAACTGATGACAGTCACCAAAAACCAGAAATTTACAATCACTGAACAACAACTACAACTTTAAATTACAGTAGGTCAACCATAACGAATATTTGATAAAAACTGCATGTTAGAATGTTTTTTGTGCATGTAAAAAGCTTGAGGGTTTAAACAATTTCTTTCGGAACTAAAGTGTTTAAGAAAGAAAGAAGGAAAATACAGGTGAAACATTTTTCAACCCTCCTGTCAAGCATCAATCTAACCGGTTTTTAAGTAGATTTTGGAAGTAAAGCTAAGTGATCATGTAACAGTTACAACTAGATCATAAAACCCATATAAAACTAAAATACAACTGAGGAGCTTTTTAACAAGGCTGTCCCTACGCCTCAGAGAATTTACATATCATAATAAAATCGAAATTACACTGCAAGTGTAACCGATTTCTTAAAATGTTCTGTACATTTTAAAAGTAAAATCACCAAAGAGAAAAGAGTTGTCCTCTTTTTCCAATTTTAGACAGCGTTTAATCAATATTAACACGGCTGAGTACAAACATTACATGGAATCTGCTAGCGATGCTTTGGCTCTTACACAAGCTGAATATCAAGAAAGAAATTGAATCGAAATCAGTAATAGAAATAGACCTTTAAAAACTCCGTAAAGAATAAGTACAGCTTTAACTGTGATTGTTAGTACACGTAGGTAACTAAAACAGGAAATTCGAAACGTCTATGCAATACATTTTTACCAACAAGGAATTGTCAATAAAATAAACTGTTGGGTCATGGCACATTTTGTGTAAAAAAACTTGGTGAGAAGGAAAAACAAGCTACTCGAAATTGACAGAAAAATAAACATTGTAAAAATATTGATCGTAGAATAATTAAAATAATTGGTGGAATCTGACAACGGGAAGGCTAAAGCACACTTGTGTTACAAAATCTTTCAATCAGCTTATTCGACAGACTCTAATTACCTGCAAGCGTGGAGGTGGTCCTTCCATAAAACATGTTTCTTTTCGAACACCAATGGACTTTGTACTTACGTTAAATCTAATTTCTCAACAAAAAAGCTAGTGATCATCTTGTATTTATTTCAGAACAAGATTCGAGAAGTTTCAGTGCTGTTGTAGATCTGCTATCGAGTGAGAAAACATTGCGAAAATCTGTTTCTAGAACAATCAGAACAATCAGAATAATCGATTGCCGTCTGCCATTTGCTATCAAAGTGAAGCGTTACCCAACTACCACATTGCATAACGGTTTTTGCTATAATGCAAAAGGTCCATTGGCCAGACGATCTATTTCACCGGTGAAAAAGTATCGTATCAGCGTCCTTATTGGTCGGGCCACATTTTTCACCAGCGAAAAAAATCGTATCAACGTTTTTATTGGCTAATGGTTTTCCCGCCACAACAATTGGGTTCGGCACACTCGCTTCTAAGTCATGTTATCAAATATAAGTGTACGAAAAGTACAAAAGGACAAAGTACAAATGTAAGAAAAGTACACTAAACAAGTTTAGTATGAATAATTCTGACAACTAACGGAAGAGGCAAGTTTACATTGTAAACAATGCACAATTTTAACGAAGGAAATCCGTTTGTGATAATCCGAGTGTAATAAGGTAACAGTATCGTTTATTAAGTAACCAGGTTCGGTGTTCTCCATAAAACTAAATCGCTCGCACCTTGCTAGTTCGTTTTATAATACATCTCAACTCGTAAATAAACATTGTACTCACCCAATTACCATGAAGTAAGCTTTTTTATTTCTAATCCGGTATTGCCAGTTTTCCATGCATATAAAATCAAGCTATGTAGTCTTGGAGCTGCTTTTCTTACTTAAAACAGCAGGGATCCCCCCAAAAAGTTTGGTATGACAATTCTATGTTAAACGACCAAAGTACACCAGCACAGCCTTGGTAGCTCACTGGTTAGAACGTCTCATCGGTCATCAGAAGGATGCGGGTTCGATTTCTGTCTAGGCCTCAGAAATTGTTTTTCTGAGTAAACAAGCTTGACGAACGTACTTTGGTCGTCTGATATATACCAAGTTCCCGCATGAACCAACTTTGTGTTCAGCTATTAATATTACAATTCTGTGTTGTTAAACCATCCTCACATACCACTTGTACTTTGAAAGATCCTCCTCAACAATCATAGCTTCTTCGGGCGTACTGTAATGAAGTAGAAATAACATACGATAAATTTTCCCAGGCTTTAAACCCCACCCAATGACGTTCCCTCACTGACCGTTGAACTTTCTCTTTTTTTATCGGTCATGGCTCCTTAGGATACGTAAATGGGTCGAAATCCAAAAACGTCCATCAACATGACACGATAATCCCTTCGAACCTTCGCCCTGATGTATGTGATTATCCCTTAACAATGCCATTCCTTTGTTGCGATTCGTTCGCCAATGTTGCAGATGTTCCAAAGACTATTCCGACTAAATGACATACATCAGATGGACAACCGTGTGCGACACGGTAAGGTTTTAATAAATTTCAGCCATACGGAGCTAAGCTGATAAAATATGCCAATATGAATACATCAACTATGACGCGCACAGAGAGTATCTTCTAATAGTGAGGTAATATGACGTCAATATGACGTAATTATGACGTTATTTAAGTGACTTTACAGACTTGTCTAGCGTCATATTTATATTTACAAGTATAACATTGAAATTTTAACGATCCATTGTTATGTAATACTGATATCCACCAGTACTTTGCCTATTATTAACAACTTTGACCGCGTTATGTCCTCAGTATTGGGTCTTTGATATTTCTGCATACCATGGAAATTTCCCCCCGGTAATATCTCTTAAACTAGATACATTCTTTCATAAAACTTACGCGGGTGGAACATCTGGACTTTGAACATACTTTGTCGATGCTCTCTAAAAGGTGGAGAAGAAGTAAGTGTAGAACATTACGAAGTACAGTTTAGAACAAGAAAACATAAACAAAGCAAAACAAAAGAAAAATTGAAAAAACGCAAAAGGGGCAAATGAAAAGGAGAGGAACAAAGTGGGATTAAAGTGCGTTGAGTTAGTTAAATGAAAATACATGTGAAGTGAGCTTTACCAAACTGAAATCAAATAGTTTGTAGAGATAAAACATAGATACTATAAAACACGGTGTAACTGTCAGAGCCAAAGTGGTGAAGACAGGAAGGATGACAAGATGAAAAAGAGAGAGAAAAGATGACAAGATCTACAAGAGACAGGAGTGATGAAGTTAGAGCTAACTCCCATTAGAATATTACTGATTTATAAATGTTTAAATTTTTTATATATTGAATAAAGTTAAAACTTTGAAAAAATAAATAGAATTTGGAAATGGTCAAGGAGGGATAGAGAGGCAAAAGGCGAGGAGAATAAAATGGTAGGATTTGGGAGAGAAGAGAAGGTACGGATTGAAGGAATTGAAAAAAAAGGAAAGGTAACAGGATGGGAAAGGTAAGATGGCATTGGAGAGGAGGGCAGGGGATGAAAAGAAACAGATGGAGGGAAAAGAAATAAAAGGGAAGGGAAAGGCAGGAAAGGAAAGGAAAAGGAAAAGGAATATTAAGGAAAGGAAGGTAAGGAAATGTAAGGAAAGGAAAGAAAGGGAAGGTAAAGAAAAGAAAGGTAAAGCAAGGAAATGAAAGTAAGGGAAGGAAAGGAAGGGAAGGGAAAAGAAGGAAAAAGGAAAGGAATGGAAGAAGTGGGATGGGACGGGTTAGAACAAAAAGACAGGAAGGAAGGGGAGAGAAAAGAAAGGGAAAGAAGAGAAGTTGGGAGGGAAGTGTAAGGGAGGGAATGAAGAGCAAGGCAACAGGATAAAGGTACGAGTAGTGGGAATGACGGACGAGGATGTTAAGTGATTGGAGAAATTGGGACAGAGAAAGAGAGAGAGGGAAAAGGTTGCTTTGGAGCAAGAATGGCAGATGAAAGAATGAAGAGACAATTCAAGTACAATTATAATTATAGATTTTACTCGATGATTTTAAGTTATCTTAAGATTACGCAGTTCAATATTTGGTTGTTATACAGTTTACCTTCATGAATTCCGAGCATTTAACAATTGTCTAGCTTAAAAGAAATTTACGTTTTTACATTTAAATTGGAAAATTTTATAATAGTTATTTTACGGTTAAGAACTTACGAATTGTTTATCATTGTGTTCTTTGCTTAATTCTCCGTGATTACTAGGAGACGAAAACAAGAGAGAGCCTTTGTTGACTCGGGACAGTGACAGCGCGTGTCTTGCCTTGTTCCTGATAAAGTTAACCTCAGATGATTCCTGAAACATTTCATTAACAATTTACAACAAGGTATAGAAAAGATGTTTTGCCATATTTACATAGCCTGATACAGACAAGAGCAAGAGTTTGGAAGAACTCTCAAGCAATTGGGTAAGCGTTCGACCTTGAGTTTCAGGCTCACACAACTGCTGTCGAGTTCTCCCAAACCCTTGTCCGTGTTTTCTATCAGGCTATGCAAACAAGGCAGTTTTTTCCTTGAAATAGCAATGAAGATTTTACTGTAAAGGACAAACAGGCGTGTTAGAGTGTAAAAGACTGGTAACAGCACAATTCCCACCCTACCCAAAGGAATGGTTTAAATAATGGTGACGTCCAATCAGTTGTCAAATGTCAGCATCGATGCAATATCCAGTTTTATTAATGTTCGGTGACTGAAACAAAAAGGCATCTCCGAAAAGGTCAACCTCGCTATTATAAAGCTCTCTTGAGCGATTTCGAGAAGGCGAATACTAGTTTGTGCTATGTGTTAGTTTTGAATCTTTGCTAGGTGTTGAATGCATGATATTCAGAAGTACATGGCTTAAAGTCAGTTTTCCATTAAGCTTGATTTCCACTAGGCGGAATTTTCCGCGTGTACGGCCCTTTCCTAGTTCCTCGTTGGCTCTCAGGTACTCTTGGGCACTCGACGACCAATGACAAACAAGAAAAAGGCAGTACGCGTGGAAAATTCTGCCTATTACTTGAATGCTGAACAGAAAGTCTGATATTTATCAAGCTTATATTTACCAAGAATGTCTGATATTTATCCTCTAATCATCCGATATTTACCAAGCTCCTACATGAGCAGACTTTCTGTTCAGCATTTAAGTATTCCATCATTATCATATCGTGACTTTCGCCTAGGTAGTACATATGACGAACCTGCACTCTAGCTCGCCATCTGAGTCGTGGTAGCTTCGATTCCCGTCTAGGGCTCAGAAATCGTTTTTCTGAGAGAACGAGCTTGACGAACGTTCTCTAATCGTCTGATTCCGCCTAGTGTTGAGGCATTTTCCGCGAGGAGCAGAGTCTACCTTTGTTCGATGAGTTTTGTGGTGAAGAAAAATTCCACCCAGAGGAAAACGGGCTTGAAAAAATGTTACCTTTTCAAAGATGATTATTAGTTCTGATTAAAAACAGCTGACGTTTAATTCTAATCCTAACGAGTCCCATTAGTTTATGTTTACAACGATCTTTAAACCTCACTTTTACTATTTTTGGGTTTTTTTCGTCAGACGTTTAGCCGAGTACCAATGAGCTGCAATTTATTTAACTACCATTTTCCGGGGTAAAATTATCTACGTTAACATAAATAGAGAACCTAGAAACCTATATTTTAGGTAAATTAATGCCCTCATTACAGGATTATTGCATGCTGAAAACTCATTTCATGCGCCCTTTAAAGTTAGGGGAGAAAAATGTAACTAACAGCCGATTATAAAAAACTGATTGCGTGGCTAAGAGATAAAGAAATAGCTATCGAGCACGTGATTACCAAGAGAACATTAAGACAAGTAAGGAACACAAAAGACACTCCACGTAAATAAGACGTGATATCACATCGAAATACACAATGCAATAAAAACATCAAACAATGTCCCATTCACTGTAGTTCACATCGTCCAACGTAACGCAATACAACGTCACATAACGCAACGTAACGCAACGTAACGAAACGTAATATAACTAGCAGCGGCTTCTTGGGTCAAGATTACAATGTGAGCGACCTTCAGTCACAGAGATAACCCCGACCAGTTATTTTCGGAGCTAATGTGATGTAACCCTAAGGAAAAATTACCCTCTCCAGTTAATTGCGAATAACAAACGGTAAGTAGCCCTAACCTTAGCTCTAACCTTAATACTAAATAACAACTCAACTTTATAGCTAATTTCAGTGGCGGTGCTAGGGGATGAATTATAGAGGAAGAGAAAAAAGAATTCAGTATATCCTTCCTCACAAAGAAAATAGGTTTGATGCTGAATTTCTTGGTCGGAAAGCAGGCAATATGCACACTACACCTCAATACATCATAGCAAATATAGCATAGTATAGCATAACACACAGAACACAACGGTACAAGAAAAACTTTCCCATTCAGTAACCACTTAAACAGGCAGGAATTCCTTGAGTTACCTGTAACTGTCCACCTTTGCGATTCCTTTCATCAAGAACTTCAACGTGATTTCGTGGGAAAAATCCTACTTTTCCGGTCCTTCTTGACTTGCCCTGAATAATGTAAAATACTAAATATTAAGCCCAGTTTGCTCTGAATACTGTAGGGGAACAAAATTTGTTAGTTATACACGAGTTACTATGCCAAGAAACTTTCATCCCAGTTTAAAATTTGCATTGAAAGATTTTTCCCCCGAGAAATAAAGGCTGTCACTACAGTAACCCTAACACTGTTTTTGGAGTGACGTGACGGATACAATGGTCTACAGCTTCGCAGATGTAGTCCGGGAAAACCCATTTCAAAGTTGTTTCCTGAACTCGCGATTGGATTAAGGAGACTTCTTATATACTTTTAACTCGTTAAGATGCAAGAAAATTGCTGCGCAACAACGAAGCGAGTTAGTTCATGAAATATTAGAAGCCCATCAAAGTGACACAAATCCACCATTGAGACTTCTTTTAATCATACTGTTCACAAACATAGACTAGTAACAGCGACTTAAAGTAGCCAAAGCTCTACAGCTTTGCTAGTTTATAATGGATTTAAGTTTACTGCAAGGTCCTTTGTCTGGATATTGTAATAAAGGGAAAGAGGTAAACTATGATCAGCTAGCATCCTTATGAAGGTTGAGTGTTAAGACATCTAGGCGATGAAAAGTTGGAATTTTATTTCTCAAACTAATTAATAACTCATAAAAAAAACACGAAGAAAGATAGTATCGAGATGGCGTTTGAATATGTGATCTTAACTACCACAAAATTTCGACAACCTGAGACCCGATTTTCTTCTCCAATACGGATTCGTTTGAGAAGCCATACCATCCGCTCGAAAGTCGCGTTTAATCTGATATCCAAGCACCTCGAAGTTGGTGAAAAACTTCGGCTATCGCCTCGTTTTTTACCTCACTTCTCGGTTTTGGATATCGGATCAAACACTCCTTTTGGTGCATGGTATATTACTTAACCTATTACTTCCCTTCATTTCTGGAAAGTCTCCCCTTGACGAATAAAATCGTCTGGGGTTAGACAGACTATAACACATAGGTAGCCAAATGGCAACAACGGGAAGAAAGAGTTAAAGTAACAAAACGAGTTCTCAGGACACTTAATTACTTGAAAGGATATCTTAAATCATAAAGACTCGCCTTTACAGCTCACCCGTACTTCAGTTCGTCCTTGAGATATTGAGACTTTATCGTTTATAAACCTGGAGCGAGGAGTATTCCACAAAAAATTACTCCAAGGAATGAAATACCTCAAGGCAAAGCCAGACAGATATTTCATCGCAAGGGGTAATTTTTTGTGGAATACCGTGAGTAAAAGGTCTATAAATTATATATTATATCGAAACAATCGAGAATGCGGTATAAAAATGGGTGAAACGTCTTCCTGTTTAGCTACTGTCGACAGCGGGTGATATGAATGCATCAAATGCCACAGCGAGTTACTCGAGAATAAACTGAATGGTCACGTGGTACAACCCTTACAAAAATTCATGTCATACGTTCGAATTTCAGATGAGAAATAATGATTTCATAAGCGAAATTACTTTTCACATACAAAATAAAAATTTTACATGTGAAATTTGTAAAATTTGTATACGTAAAATTACAAACCGTATGTGACAGGTGTTTCACATGTGAAAATGTTCCAATTTCATATGTAAAATGAGAATTTCACACGTGAAGACATCCCAATTCCATGTTTTTCAAATGTGACAAAACATGCGAAATTTTCGTTAGGGAAATGTTGCTTTCTGATTGGTGAACAGTTGAGTAAAAAATATTAAATGTAATAACACCCTACGTACATACTGCATATTTGTGACAGGAAAATCGTGTACATCTAAGATTACTGAGTTGAGTCACTCAAATTTTATTAGGTGTCACAGGACAAATACACTCATGTTTGTTTCAAGTTAAATACGTTTTCCAGCTGACAATTTTTAAAAATGGTTTGACAAAGACTTCGACATAAAGTCAAAATAGCACCTGAATCGCTGTCTTGTCTTGTTTTTGACACCACGGCAACCGCGCCATTGAATACTTACCTCCCACCACTCGGGATCAGTGCGATGTAACACATCGATTTCTTCGCCAGCGTCAAACACGAGAGTATTCTTTTTACCAGGGGCGTGGCCATGAAATCTGAAGAGAATTAATGATACAGGAGGACTTTAGATTTCGGTCATTCGATTTAGATTTTAGTTATTTTAGACTTCAACGCTGGTTGGAGTTCGTTATTTATCCATTACTTAATTACTTTATACCTAAACATTTCCCAATTGGAATAACAGGACTAAGTTCGAATGAGGCCAAATCACTGCTGTTAAAAAGCTTTTTGAGTATCCCAACCTCGAATCGAACCCAAGGGTCTCTGACTATAGAAGCAGCCATCGCATCTACACAATTATCGACAGCTCAATGTCTAATCCAAGCATTGAGGGTAATCATTAACTAATTAGGACGAAGTTAGCTATGGCCCAAGCTATAGTGGTAATTTCTGACTGTTCTGCCCGGGTGTCTCCATAGCTGAGTGGTTTAGAGCGCTGGCACGTTCAGCCAGACACTTTGCGTTCAATTCCCGGTTGGAACAGTCAGAAACATTTGTACAGTAGTGATTTGGTTTCATTCGAATTTAGTCCTTTTATTCCGATATCTACGCTACTGAAGGACAACCTACACAATATATGCTGTTTTGTCAAAGTGAACAAAATTATTTCCATTTATTTAGACATTAGAGCTGGCAAGTGGCGACTCGACGACACTTTAACTTCTCATTATGGCAAATGCCAGATTTTGTCATGGCTACTACTTTAAAAGTTTACCTCCCCTCCCTCACAATCGTTTCATTAACCACCCACAATATGGGTGGTCAGTTGACCAGCTGCAACCAGGGTATCTCTCCAGGTGGCAAGGGAGGAGAAGAGAGAGAGAGCCTAGGATCGATGTTGTCTCTATATGTGATAAAGGCAGGTTCGTTTTTCTCGTCAAATTTTCTCGGCTTAGAAAACATTAATTTTCAAACTTTCTTCGCGAATAAACGTGTTGAGGGTTCGTTTTTGAAACCATTCAAAGAACTCGTAGTATGTGTTTGATCGGATCCAAAACATTCGGCTATCGCCTCGAATGTTCTAAATACTACATCACGACTACCACATCCACCGATCAAAAATCAACCGATCAGCCTCGTAGCACCAAATACGCTTCAAAATATAGAGGTTTCGATACAATCTTTGAATGCAGTTGTTAGCGTGATCACTGGGGCGAAAATTATTATAGAATGACCAAGTACATTTCTCGATGTTGAGAGATAAACTAAAAGAATTAACGTGATGTTTCTGATACGATTTCTGAAAATACGTTGGAGTTCGGTTATTTTGTGAGAAAATGTCGTTTCACCTCAGATCAGTGAGATTGAGAAAACATTTCTCAACAAGGGAATAACGACTGGTACATTGTCACGAATATGATGTTTGCTAGTTCAAGGTTAAAGCTGCTCCCTTCAGTTTCCATTTTTGCGCGTTCCTTGTCGGTTTGTCTATCTTTACGGGTATATCTATTTTCAAAATTATTTTAAGATCAGATACGAAAAAAAAACCAAAAAAAACATCTTTCTGTACCAGAAAACTACCATAAACACAAGATAAGGAAACCCTTCGAATATCAAGCTGATGCTCCCGAGGCGTTTCCGTGGATCTTGACATCGTAGGATCACTCGAGGAAAACAATTACGAAAGAAGTTTCCATAACTTTTCCCTGCCTCTGTGGCATTCGGACCACACGTTGTTAGGCTGAGGATGAGGACGTGGTATAGAAAATATTTCTACTAGTAAATTGTAACCAAAATCGTCTCGGAGTGATAAATTGGTTTAAAAATCATTCTCGTACCTTGTGATAGATATAACAGCCGTAAGAGATACTGAAAAAAGGAAAGAAGACTCAGGTGAGCAGATTTCACAAGCCAAGTGGATCAAGGTTACCTAAGGTATACTGTAGGTGTTATGCAATACCTCGTACCTTGTTGTTCTGATTTGTATTTTTGGCTGACTTTTTGCAGCAATAAAGTCAATACAATTTCCAGTCGGAAAATTTCGGGGAGATAAATTAAATGAATTTAGACATATCAATTGTTAAACTCAGTAGGGGCACTTTCCGCCAGTTCCTCTCTCAATAAGGTTAAATGAATGACCTTTCAACGATGTATAAACATGAGGTCATGTGGACGTGTGGGTTGTTTAATAAATTCGTTCAATGTAAGTCACATAGACGCATCGGAAATTCAACTCAGAATTCCAGTGAAAGAGCCTGGCTCTTGTTCACAATTCGCCAGCAATGAATGGCATAAAAATGACGGCATATGTTGCCTATGACGTTGGAACCTTTTATATGACCTATCTAAATTTTTTAAACAACATAGTCCAACGCATCCCCACAAATGTTACGCTGATATTAAAGCAACGGTTGAAACTGTTTCAACAGCACTTTATAGATGCCTAGTTTGCCAACAAATAATAATTTTCAAAAAATTACTTCACACAGAAACTACTACATCATAAAATCTTTATCCCGGAGCAATTGTATATCAGTTGAGCCGAGTTGAAAAACGTTAACGCCTGGTCTTACTATTAACGTCCGACGTTATATCCATTCAAACTTAGATTTAACGTCAACGTTCACAGAACAGCCGGGTGTTAAGCTTCATGTCAATCACCACTGATATACAATGAATCCCAAAGTAGAGATTTGCCAGTATTAGTTTTTGTTTTTTTTTTAATTTTGATTACAGTAGATACAAAATTATCTTCCGTTCCTAAAACTTACTTTACACTGGTTACACCATAGCTAGTTCACACATGTGACGACGTGCAAAAAAACTAAATATGCTTAAATTTAACATGTCAGAAAAATTGTCCACACCTGGTTTTTCACATTTTTAAATTTGCCACTTGTTTGTCTTCACATATAATTTAATTTTTCATGTCTTACATACGTCTTCCAAATGTGGTTTCCTTTTACTTCACATGTGATCACACGGGAAACAACTTCACAAGCGAAATCACGAATTTGGAAATTTCAAAAAGGTTTATTCATATACCTACATTTGCAAATCTACTTAAAGTGTCTATTCAAAGAAATTTAAGTTTGGTTTGCTCGAAAAAACCCTTGAAATTATAGCGCAGCATCTTTTTTCATTTTTTCCATAACTCACTTCGTTCTTGATGTACCACGATTTTACCTGATATATAAATAACACCTTGCATAAGTCATGGTGCATAATGAGTTAATAAAAAGCAGGCATATGAACTATTTCATTAAGGTGGTCTTACACGTTGAGAACTTTTTTCCTAATTTAGTACTTTTTCCTCATTTTTTACTGTAATATTATGGAATACGGGTGGCTGAGAAGAAATCACTCACTTATACAATTGATGTTGCCACAGTAACCGGGGAATGACCCCCCATGGTGTAAAATATGGTGTTTATGCCAAAAATGATGGAAGCCAAAGTAAACTATGAATGATCTCTTAAACAGCTTTA
>JBAHVQ010000516.1:353944-373518 GCA_036872915.1 Nanipora kamurai
TCCACGACAGCTCACAATAGATAAAAGTTTGAAGTTTTCGTTTTATTCACTAACAATCACAGTCACAACAACCCCACCCAACTCCTTCGTCTCAAACAAACGAAATCTACATGTCACGTGATCATCAGTCAATCTCCAACATTAATCGTTCAATGCGCAACAACGCTTGATTATGTAGCAATGATGTCATCTCGCCAGGGATTATACATAAATAACAACTAATTTGTCACGGAGTTGGGTTTGACAAAGACTTTGAAAGAAATTACCGAACTATAAAAAATATTCGAAATACACTGTATTACCGTTTTCAATTTCGATCTTGTTTTCTTTCTCAATTCGCGAGTTCACAAAATGTTTGTTTTCGGAGTTTGTTTTCTTCTTTATTTTTTGAAATTGTCAGCATGTAAGGGCTTTCGGATAATAAGTAACCACTATAAATAACAGAGTATGTTGGAGTACAGGCAACTCACCGGTATCACTTCCACTTCGTCCTGCTTTTACAAAACTGAAAAAATATGATAAAAAAGCAACAGGTGGTCAACCAAAAATATCAAATCATTATGGAAAAGATTAAAGAAGACTGAATGCGTTGCAGGTATCTCTCAAGTAACTACTTCAAAATCTTTTTCTTGAACTATCAAGGTCTACTTCGCAATTTCAGAGAGTTGATTTGCGTGTGCCGAAACGTGTCGAGAAGCTAGAGTCGCCATGGGAGCTAATGACTCCATTGCGCTAGTCCAGATGTAGGTAATAAGAGATTAGTATTGTTGGTTGGATCTGCAGCTGATCCATCTCGAGCTATTGTAGCACTGTGCCTAATATGGTTCAATACCCGTGGTATTTTGCGAGGGTAAGGACAAGGGGGACTGGAGTCGAGGCGGGAACGAGAGTTTGAGAGAGAGATTGCTGGATCACTATTCAAGACTATGTTGTGTAACGTACACAAGAGAATTGAAATAAAGACATGTTATAAACGAGATAACAATTTGTTGACTTTTGTTTTATTTGCGTTTCAAACAGTTCTCCGGAGTACTATGATCTGACATTACAATCTTAGCATATGTATATTACTTTCTTCAGTTTTACGTTACGATATCTCCTTTGGCGTCACTACACTGTACTGTAGCTTTGTCATTTACCATGAGAGCTGAGTTACTTACAGCTACATTCGCTTTCAGTCTCTGAAAAACATCATATTTCTAGTTACACATATTTAACTCACCTATTATTGTACATTTCTTTCATCACTGTCTTGGAAGGATGCTGATTCAAAAGAAGAAATTGTGAGTTAAACATAACATGCAAAGAAGAATGTCTTCAAACTTAAATTCGAATGCTCAGGCTTTAAAAAAGCTCCAGTTTCTGTACGGTATATGCCCAGACGAAAAGAGAGTGCGAAATTCCAATACTATATACATATATTGCAATGCCTTGTGGTAAGCATGCTCAAAAAATTTTTTGAAAGCACAGGCAGTCATGTTCAGCTCATCTGAATCCAAGTCTACGCTATAAAGAAGTCACACCAAGTCCAAAGCTCCTAGTTTTGGTCAATTTCTGACTTTAAAGTCCAATTGCTTTGCATGCCGTAGTTTACCATGTACTGTACATTTCCTTTGGCTTTTGTATAATTTGGTTTTTGAACTTCCGGTGCACTTGCATATATTATCATATCAGGGCCTTAATTTTGATAAAATATGAATTTAAAGGCATTGATTGTGGCATGAAAATATAGAAAGATTCAAGTAGAGCAGATCAGTTATTGGGGAAAAAAGCAGAATTTGGAACATAGCAGAAAAACAGTTGGGCATTTTGGAGGTCTGATCACGCTGTAGTTGTCAACACTACGGTACTTGCTGCAACCTAAGTTCTTGATTGAATCTGGATAAGTACTGTTCTCTACATAAATTCAACTTTGCATCAGCATTGCAAGGAAACTCTGGTGCATGCCACTGTTTCAGGTGTACCATTTGCTGTACTTGATTGTTTGTTCATAAAGACCATTGAAGCAACACTGGAACCTTTGTCTCTGAATTTTCTCACTACTCAAGTCAAGGCATGGCCAAAGAGGTGTCAACTCTAGACTGATACTTCACAGCATGCTACAGCCATCATTGCTCTTCTCAAACTAATGCAACTGGATGGAAAATTTATTTGAAGGAGAAATCTCAATATGTACAGAAAGAAAATTTATCTTAAAGGTAAGTACCTTTTTCTCCCCAAGTGTGGATGATTCATGGTCTGATAAACTTTCCTAAAACCAAAATAGCAATAATGACATGCATACCATTGTTGTATGCAGCAAAGTACTCATTAGCACATTTAATACAACTTTATGTAAGATTTTATAAGGGAAGGTTCAAATCAGTTGAAATACAATGAAGATCAAGATTTCCAATAAAAAAAAATGGCAGAAATCCTAATTTGCTTTTATAATTATTTAAATCAAACAATTATAAGATATTTTACAAAGTTTTAGAACCAATCTAGGTTTTATAATTCGAGCCCTACAAACCATGCATTGTGCTGTTAATGACAGAGCTTCAATAAACAGACAAACACTCTCTTAAAGAGTTCAAAAGTTAGCAGGTCCAACAGTCCAAAACTTGCCTCAGCATTTGTCAGACTTAGTTATACCTAAATTTTCTTTTGTGAATTTGATGGGACATATATTCTTTCAAGTATGGAAGAAGTGTTGTTTCATTTAACATTCATTTTGTGCAAATTGTTCTGCTGTTATTAATGCTTATTCATTTGGGAATTTTTTACATCATAGATTGTCATACTGTATATACACATACCTGTATGTGCAATTATTCTTCTCAGCTAGTTTAACATCTGTTATGTTACAAATATAACATATGCTCTCAGTTATAGTATTTACAACCTATTATATAACTGTGAGTCACATGAATACATATTTGTACTTTTTCTAACTTCATATGTGACATATAATACAGAAATCAATGATGTGCAACACAGGGAGAGGAAAACAGTTCATGATTCATGAACAAAACATTAACAAACATGTCTGCATCCCTAAGGGTTGTGAAATTGACACTGTGGAATTAATGAAATATGATCAAAATGTGATAAAAATTGTCACTGGAACTTGCAAAGTTTTATATAAAAACTTTGCTATTTTTATTTATCACATACAAATATATCCTTTTAAATTAGCATTCTTGAATAATTTTCTTGACATTGAAGAAAATGGTTATACTTGACAAAACTCTTGTTGGACCCACAATAACTGCAGTGAGTGAGTCAGACTAGACCTGATACCTTTTTGACTAATTTTCAAACCCTGTCTTACCCTTGTTAACTTCTTTTCTGATGTTCTTGCTCTTTTAAATTCTCTGTCCACCGAAGTCTTTGATATTTTGACACACTAAAACAAAAAATTAGAATTTACAGCCTCTCATCAGTTTTAACATAACTTCAACTTCCCATACCAGGTACTTGATTATAGTATCATACATACCCCAGAGGCAACAAGCATTTCAGCTTTCTTCTTAGCATCTTCAGGTGTGTTGCACGTCTCTTGTGCTTCTGTTAATAATTTTCAAAATAAAAAGCTGCATTTAGAGTTAGGCTGTTTTTGCCAAGATCTGAAGTGTAGCAAAGTAGTCAAATTTCTGGTTCAAGGGTGAAAAATGTCCATCAGGAGCATGATCATTTTTTAAAGTAATCCAGTTATAACACTTCCTATTGGATTCCATTTGTTTTTGCTTCTCTGGGGAGCCAACATTTGCCACTTAACCCATCTCTGGGGCACCTAAGCCCATGAGGTAACACATATCAGATGTATCATTGCCCAACTCTGCAGTCTGGTTGATGGGGAAAAAACTAACAAATCATCTACCTCTCTTTACAGCAGGTTTCACTTTAGTTTCAGCCTTTTCTTTTAACTTCTGGAGTGCTCTTCTCTGAAAAATCACATAGTAATTAAACTAAATTTTTATGAACTAATAGGATGAAACAGAAAACTGAATAACATCTTTGCAACTTGGATTAACTACTATCAGGCACTATGTGATCGTGAAAGTAATTGATTTGGACTAATGTAAGTCAGTTAATGACCTACTGATCCAATAAATTGGTAGACCTACTACACTCGAATTTACCCCAGATAAACAAACATTGAAACAATCAAATTACTAAATTCTTATTCAAATTATGCATAATTCATGTGGTGATCCGCTATGTGTCACTTAATAAAATTTATTATTCACATGGTACTATTGTTACTGGTTATGCAATGCACCTTTTCTTTTAAGATTTTGTATCTTTCCAGCAGGTACTCTTCTTCTTCTGTCAGAGCTTCAGGAAACCGCGACATGTTGGAAAACGCGATACCACCACAATAATCAGCGGCTGCCGATTTTTTTACCTCAATTATCCCAAGCTATCCTTATTAACTCTCATAGAAACTTCCATACGTGTACAACTTCCGGTTCAAGTTCCTGAAACATTCGAAACTGGAGTCGGATTTGGAACATCAAAGTTCCTGTATAATTCTTCGTCATAACAGGGAATGGCCGTCGGAGACGCTGACGTTTTTTGGACAATGAAACATGAAGTATAGTATTATAGTTAATATTGTTGTTTTTTTGAAGTTGGATAGGTTTAAGGTAATCTAAGTCATCTTCAGCTACAAAGAGAATGAAATTGTATAAGGAGCTCTATTCAAATTCTTAATTTAATTTAGTTGTACTTAAATTCATAACTTAGTAGCAAAATTGTTTTGGTAGAGTAGAAGGAAATGGACTCTTTACTCTCTTTCGCTGAGTAATGAGTTATGTTTTTAAGTTGCGATTCCCGCGATTGAACTTCGGTTTGAAAGAATTCTCGACAAAAAGATTTACTGTAGTAGTACAGTATCTTGTGAAATGTAACCCTAAGTTGAAGAGGAGTGACATCGATAGTCAACTACTTAAGACCAGATGATTCTGTTCAACAAAGAGAGACAGTTCTGTAACAAATGTACAGACATTGATTGAGAATACGTTCCATTGACCCTATTCTGGAATATGAATATACTCCGGAATATTCCAGAATAGCTATTTTGAATCCAAATGCCTGCCGACAACTTTATGAAGTATAGTAAAAAGCAAATTCCGAAAAGAAACAGAAAATATTACCTTCTCAATTTGTCTTGTGTTTTTACTCATATTTTGGGTACTAAGATGTTTCTTTTTGGAGTTTGTTTCCTCTATAGTATACTATTTTGAATACCATGGAATTATATTTAATAAAGCAATTCAATTGAACAGATTTTCAATCTACTGAATTCCAAGTATATATTCTTATTCTGGAATAGAGTGAATTGAACACACCCTAATGTTAAATGTTACTATAATCTGAAATGAAGTCCTCATCAATTGAAATTAATCACATATATGTACTAATGTTCAGTGTTGAGATTAATTAATTAATTAATTAATTAATTAATCACATATATGTACTAATGTTCAGTATTGAGATTATTCAACACCTACAGTTGCTTAACTTACCAGTGTGGCTGGTCAAGTGCAGACACAGATGTTCCCAAGTTTCTGCCAGTTGTGTGGTTACTTGAATTCAGGTCTAATGCAATGTAATGATTTCCAGCCTTGACCTGTCTGCCACGATTTGCCCCTATCACACCAAGTATTTTGGTGGAGTACCGGTATTAACTAAAGCATTTGGAGATTGATGGGTTGGGATTGAAGAGTAAATTTTTTTCTGTGGTATTATATTTGCTGCTCTGAGTATCTACAGTAATCTGCTCTTCAACTGTCTCAAGGATTAATAAATAGCCCCTAGTCACTTATCCCCAAAAGACAAATGCCCTAGAATTAACACTTTAACAACTCCCCAAGCTTATATTTTCAGGTAGTTGCCATTTGGCAACAATTATTTGTAAAACAGTCGCCACAACAAAATTTTGGTCACCAAACTTTGGGTTGAACTTGGGTTGATATAAGACACTTCATGCAGATGTAAATCAACTAAGAATTGTTAACTAAGACCTCTAGTGCATGTTCGTCAAGCTTGTTACCTCAGAAAAATGATTTCTGAGCCCTAGACAGGAATGAAACCTGCAACCTTCTGATGACTGGTGAGACACTCTAACCATTGAGCTACCATGACTCAGATTAGTGCAGGTTTGTCATATGTACTGCCTAAGTGGAAGTCACAATATGATAATGATTGAATACTTAATGCTGAATCAGCATTAAGTATTCAATCATTATTATCATATTGTGACTTCTGCTTAGGCAGTATATATGCCAAATCTGCGCTCTAGTTCATCATCTGAGTCATGTTAGCTTAATGGTTAGAGCATCTCACTGGTTGTCAAAAGGTTGTGGGTTCAATTCCTGTCTAGTGCTCAGAAATCATTTTTCTGAGATAATAAGCTTGACAAACATTCAATAGTCATCTGATATTTACCAAACTCCCACATGAACCAAATTTGTGTTCAGCATTAAGTATCCAAATGTTAACTAAGCTAAGCCAAACAGGAAGCATAGCCCTATTACTTTTTCAAAAGCTTAAGATCCATTTGTCTTTCCACCGTAACTCACTCTCCCACTGCAAGTTGACAGAGTGACTATTGTGTTAATTTTACATCCTTGTTAGTAATAAGAAAATTGAGAGATGAGTAGAAGTCAAAACTAAAACTTGGGTATTGACAAGTGACTTGAACATGCATTTGTTAATTTTTTAAGCAAGTATAACTTTATAAACATTTATATCTACATATTGTTGTCTGACCATGAATTTTAATTTAAAATTGTACTTCAAGTGGTAGAACAATAGTGAAAAAAATCTTCATTTGTGTAAAGTTGACATTAGACCACTAGCTAACTTTTTGGTTACCAAATTGGCAACCTTTTCTGAAATTTTCATTGCCAAAATATATTTACAGCCCCATTGGTGACTAAAATGGCTGCAGCTTCGATTGCTGTTTCATGAGCAGGGCTCATCCCTCTGACAAGTAAATTGTTTGGTACTAGCCAGAGTATATAAAATACTAAAAAATAAAATACTAAAGTGTGCTCTTGCCCTATACAGTGGAGCCTCGCTATAATGCACATTGGCATAGCGCTCTAATGATCTACCACAACAGAGTGTAATTAGCTTAAGTAGAAGAATGAACTTGGGTAGAGAATAATGATGTTAGATGTTACTCCGAGTGACGAACCATGCCGGACAAGTAGAGAAAACTCCACTTGGCCTGGCTGGGACTTGAACCAGCAACCTTCGGTTTACTAGTCTGACGCTCTACCAACTGAGCTACAGGTCAAGTTGGGAGCTGGTCATGAAATGATCTTTAGAGCTCAAGTAAGATCATTTCGCGACCAGCTCCCAACTTGACCTGTGGCTCAGTTGGTAGAGCATCAGACTAGTAAACCGAAGGTCGCGGGTTCAAGTCCCTGCTGGGCCAAGTGGAGTTTTCTCTACTTGTCCGGTATGGTTTGTCACTCAAAGTAACATCTATCGTCAGAGTGTAATTAATTCCCAACTCTATCCCTAACTTAAATATTAAGTAACAGTTAAAGCATGAGCAGCCAAGCTGTATCTGATTTACAAAGCAAGCTGCAAGTGAGGTGCACTGTTAAATCAGATACAGCTTTGATGCAAATGCTTTATCTTACTTATCAAGTAAACAATCTAAATAGCCATGTTTTCAAACTATATTTCAAGTTGGAGTGATTTTAGTTAGCTCAGCAAATGGAAGAAGATATTTATGTAAAACAGGAAGATGCTGTATCCCATTTGCAGCTGTTGATTAAACATTCATTTCTTTTGAATTTTTGTCATGAATTATTAATGAGTTTGATAATTTAGTTTACAAAGTTGCTGATCAGCATGGCCCTTTAATTTTCTAGATTCTTGAAGATTTGAGGGAGAAGCTTGTCAAAGATTTACAGCCAGAAAAACTGCTTGCCTTTTTAAGGTCTAAGAGGGTTCTTGATGAGGATGATTGTGAAGAAATCAATGCTGAACGAACTAGGAGGAAGAAAGCAGAGGCATTTCTAGACATACTGGGCAAAAAAGGGCAAACTGGATTTGATTACTTCTGTGAAGCATTTGTTGTAGCTGGCAAGACACAACTTCATTTGCTTAATCAGATATTAGATGCATTTGAAACAAAAATCTATGATAATGAAGGTATGCCACTCATGTAACCATTCAAAGGATTTAACTCATGTAGGTCCAAGGAAAGTGAAAACCTGATTCAAGAACTTTTGCTTAACTGCACGTCACGGTTCGTTGTGCAGCAACATACCGTGACATATCACATGCACAAAGAGCACTTTTCTGACTCAATTTTTTTATGCAAATTTAAAAAAATATGCTAGTTTTGAGCTGAAATTCGAACGGGAAGTAGGTTAAAATGGCAAAGTTTCCATAGTACACTGATGACTTATATTTTAGGGGTCAGACCAAACAGTTGAGTTAAAATATATGGGGTACTGCCAAAGATACTTGAAGAATCAACCTATCCCTACCAAACGGCTTTAATCAAATTATTCCTGGTATTGCCAAATAATTCGATTAAGCGGAAATAAGGCGCTAGCTAACGTTAGTCTAACCCTGAATGTCTGGGTTAAAAATAATCTCATTAACTCCATGAATGTGAACCCTCCCTCATTAACTAACTGCTACCTAAGATGGCCTATGTGTAATTTTATTGTGACCGATTAAGGGTGCCTCATTTTTGAGAGATTTTGACTTGATTCAGGGAAGGGATGAATGACACAAACTAAAATGAAAACTAAAATTAAATCCGAGGGAACAAAGCTCAGAAGCTAACGTTTTTATCTGTCCATGTTAGACAGGAACAGTAACTTAGTGAGAGATTAAATGAAAGAGAAACGGTCATTGATGTCATGGTGATAAATGGTTCCAAGTTCGAAAATGGGACATCTTTCTTATTTTCTGCGGCATTACTCCCGGAAATGTCTGAGATATGGCACAGATTTTCATATGAGCAAACGAGTGGTTAGTACTATTAAAATCCCGTGAAACGGGTTTGTCTACATCATTGTTCTTTACGGAGCGAAGATGTTCAGCAAAATCTATCCGAGATATGTCGGCCAGTTTCGCCGATGTGCAGTTTACAAGTTTACTTTACCAGTTAATCTATCACGCCAACTGGGAACAGTATCAAAATTTCTGCTCATGCTACCCTGAGAGTGATTCTGAAGTGAAGTACAATCGTAACCCTGTACCTCCTCACGGAGAAGCTTTAAATTCTCGCGAGAATCTCTCTTGGATTGAAATTGCGTTCTACGAGCATACTGTTCCCAGTTCACTCGATAGCCCGACTGGTGGAGCAGCGGCCCGGAAACCCGAAGATGCGAGTTCGAATCCCGCTCGAGATTACTTTAAGTAGACTTTTGCGATATAGGTTAATCATGAAATATTGTCTTCATGTTGCCCTGAGGATGATTCTGATATGGAACTTTCCGATATGTTCTTGCACATTCTGCTGATTTACCATCATATACTATGTAAAGTTTGTGGAAGACCACGTTTTATTTTTAACGTTTTTAAGCGTTAAAAATAAAACGTGGTCTTCCACGAACTTTACATAGTATATCAAATTATCACCATGCAAAATTCAAAGGATTGATTGCTTTACCATCAGTTTTCACATTCAGATTTCGTATTTTGTATGGCTCTCGTGTTTTAATCCCACGAAGCCTTTAAATTTGCTCTATTCACAGCAAATATTTAGACTGATCATTTTCAGAGCATACAAATATGGTTTGTGGTTTGTTTTTTACCAGGATTGCTTGTATTTTTTGTTAGTTGAGCCCGTGCGGTTGGTGGCAGCTGAACACGAGTTTATAAACACAGAATTGCTCAGTCATAATTTGCCAAGGCCAGGTGAACCAGGTGCCCCTTGCTTGCCGAGCGCTGTTGGCTTCGTTAATGGTCCAACCACTCTTTTTGAATTCACCGGTAAGTCAGTGAAATACGAGGGAAACTTGAGTACTGCAACTTCTTGGTAAGGCGTTTTACATCGCCATGTCGACCAGATGAGCCTCTTAATCTAACTACATGAGAGCATTTTCCTAACCGGCTGAACACTCGGTTGATAGCGAGTCCGACGCCTTACAATTTAACATATTTTTTCGAGAAGTCGTTGTAGTCAAACCGTTTACTAGCGTTCTGCGCGAAAAATCAAAATATGTGTATCCTGTCAGGGTTTGACTATGTATTATCAAGCTTCCCCGGCGTCTGTTCCTTTTTTCGAAAAACTGTAGGTAAAAATGGTAAGCTCGAAAAACCAATTAATTCAAGACTGTATGCAGCGGCACACTCAGGATTTCCGTGATGACGGAGGAGGTGAAAGGCAGAGCGAAGTGGTCCCTCATGGAGGACTAGAGAAGCGTGCACACACGCTAGAACGACATCATAGGAAAACAAACATTCTAAGGATACAAACGAGAGCATTCCCTGAGCGTAAGATGCAAAAAATTATTCTTTCTGAATAATAAGTCGCATTTCCTTTCTTTCTTATAAACGGTGTGTACCATTTTGCCGCGTTTTGAAGCTATTAATATTAATAGTCGAGAGAGGCAATTTCGCCAAGAAATGTTCATGTGATTCTCAGAAATAGTCATGTATTTTTAGTAATTTATCTTTAGTAATCGTCCCAGATAGTACATCATATTTTAAAAGCACAAATCCTAAGAGACAGAATTATAATTAAGACTAAAACAAACTCCAATCATGATACAGTATGTACACTAAATGTTTTAATAGTGAAAAACGTCGTCGAAGTGCATGAATTATATTTATTTTATAAACTATTTATTTTGGAACTTTAGCTTGAGACAAGTTCGAATGAGGCCAAATCGCTGTTCTACAGTTGCCATTTGGCCTCTTTCGAACTTAGTCCTCTTATTCTAATATCGGCTCTGCTGAAGGACAACTCCTATCACAATATGGCATACATACCAAAATGTTTGAATTGTGGGAAAACCACGTGGAGGTACATAAATTAACATACTTCTTTGTCTTAACCCTTTAACGCCTAGTGTCCGGTATATCGGACACCAGGAACAAAAGAACAAACGTGAGAACAAATCAAAAACAAAGAGAGAACAGCGAACAAAAGAAAGAACAATTCAGACGTTAAAGGGTCAAATAATACAGTCAAAAAGGTTGCGACAGTCCGGCCGCTTAGCTTGAAATAGATTTTGTGCTACTGCGAACATTGAAAATTTACAGAAAACAAGACATTTGTTCAAAAGACATTTGGACTACGGTCGTGAATATTTTTGGCGAAAAAGTTTTACAGTGCAGCTCATAAAAGTTGAAAGTTTCAATGACAGACTCTGAGGGGATTCAAAAAAGTTTTATTCTGTGAAATTTTAACTTGACTAGGCTTCAGAAATTACCAAAGTGAAAAACAAGACAGACAGACTATTTATCCACGGTGAAATCATCAGGGCCCGGTTGTTCAAAAGGGCGGTTAGGTTAATCCAGGATTAGTGAAAACTTTGTGGATGAAACACTCCTAATCTAGGAAAGGATTTTTAAACTTTCTCGTTCAGATATCATACAAATATAGAAAGGTGTTCTCCTAGAAAGTTTGAATTTAAATCACTTAGCAGAACATGCCAAACAAAACCGCCGATTAAATTTTAACCGAACATTAGGGGTAATCGTCCTTTGAACAACTGGGCCCAGGACAGCGAGGAGAAAGACAAAAATATTACATGAAAACTACAAGACCTAAATAGACTAATAACAAAATGTACTGCTGTACATGATTGCCGTGCGAGGGTACGATATGAGGAAAAAACCCAATCAACCCCCTTTTGTAACCTATATAAAAATTCACATGTTCTCATATAACTAGGAAACCTATTCCGCCGTTTTTACACAGTAGTTGATAAGCCTGGATAAATGTTCAGCGTTCTTTGAATCACTGGCCTCAGGATCTAAAAATCAAATGTATCTTATTAGAGAGATAAGTGTAAAGTACGGCTGGATATTTCAATTAAGGCCGGCATACACTGGAGAGTTTTGCTGCGATTTTTCTCATCCTTATGCGATCGATTGGATTCACTTACGAAAGTATTGGATTATTAGGGCAAAGCTATGTGGTTCAGTGCCTTTAATCCATGAGTCAAGTAACATTTCGGTACCAAATCCGGGAGTTGCTGTAGTAACCAAGGGATGCTGTGCAAAGGAAATCTCCATTACATGTGGTGGGAAATTGGTAGGTTTTAGTATTGTTCCACTTTGACTGTCACAACTTGTTACGGTCACACATTTCAGAACATGTCTCATGACCTAGCCGGTTTCAATGCCTCCTAAAAAGATGCCAAGGGATTAAGAGGCAGAGACCACCTGGTCTACGTAAAATGTTTAATAAATACTGAAAGCTACCATATGAATAAACATAAAGCAGAAACATTGACGGTTACAAAAAGATATAATAACGTTTGCTCGCATGGATTATTTTGCGAGTGAGTCCATTCGATCACATGTGTCAGGAAGGGAAAAGTGGCAGCGAGAATCGCCAAGGTAAACGGTGTCTCCCAGTATTTTGGGGGGACCGTAGGGGTGAATCAAAATACAAGCGACAAATAAGATATCCTAGCCTACACATTACACTCAACTGTCTCCAGGGATTTCCTCAGGAAAGAAAAAAGGGGAAACTCCCTTTACCCCAGTAAGCCACTGTTACGAACTCTCGCCTTATCCCGTTGTTAAGAGCCATGGCGAAAACGTAAGGTCATGTTGACCTTTTTGTGAATGCAGAAAAGTTGGACAAATACAGTTCACTGGATCAGGTGAGGAGAAGGGCCAAAGGGGGATAAAACTTATTTTTCCCCGTTCTTGAAACTACCTTCCCCAAATACCTGGTCTTATAAGTCATTTTTTATCCAGCAACTTCAAAGCTTACCCTCTTTTATTGAAATTTTTGACATAATAAAACTTCCAGAAGTTGAACAGAATTCAGGACTACACGTTATGTACAATTTTGGGTGTTCATTTGGCCAGGAATAAAACTCGTCAAATAGGTGGTTAGTCAAATGATAGCCTGTTGTTCAAATATTGCAAGATGCTCACACTCATCTGTGGACAATAATGGTAAATGGAATAGTATGCTTTATTACATAACTGAAATTTGGATATACGCAGAACTTAAGGAATGATAAAGTCGTTGAAGCCTCAGTTCAGGACGAAATGACACTTTCAGTTATTTATTAATAATCTGATGAACTATTCTCTATTTAATGCTCTGAACATAATAGGTAGAATAGGCATGAAAGTTATGTGCATATCTCCTTCGCGTTCTTCAAACTCAGTGATGTCAGAACCAGCGTTATTAAGGAAGATGGCATGAATAAATGCTCGTAAGCCCTCGAAAAACAAAGCAAGGAAAATGTCATTCTCAGGCGCTCCACGATCTTTAAAATGAGTAATTATTCCTTGAAACACTTCTTCTTCTTTTCGTTTTATATCCTCTGCGGTTGGTCTCATTTCTTTCAAATAATGCTTCATTGGTTTTCCGCTCACAAGATGCTTTTCATACGCGTCCAGCCATTTCTCTCCTTTGTTGAAGATGCGGAAAATCTGTATGTCTCTTTTCCAACACCAGGGGTGGAAGTAACAAATTCTTAGAAGTCCATCTTTCGGTTGCCATGTGTGAGTATCGTGACTTCCCGACCAGTTTGGCATTGGTTCTGAGGACTCGCACACCACCAGGTCTGGTAATCTGTCCGGATAACCTTTTCCAATACAAACGCGAAGTCTGTAAACATGGCCGTTCTCGTACTTCACTTCGCGTTCAAAACATGGCTCTCCCTTTTTCCTTTGGATTGGAAATAGTTCACCATAGAAATATCGTTCGAGAAAATCCTTCTCTTCTTCTAAACGAGCCCGAACCTCTGAATTTTCTGCCATTTGTCGTGTAGCAAAAACCTTTCGAACACGAAACTTGAGCGATACTAAAGTTATATACAATGACGACTAATTAAATTAAGCTGCGGGCGAAGGGATTTTCCCCTGAACTGGTGATTGCTCTCGGATAGTAATGACGTAATTGGTTTATAAATTTCCCAGGATCATTTATAATTCACGAGGAAAACACGACGAAATTCTATACTGGAGCTGAAGTTTGGAAATGTAGCAGTATTAGCCAGCATAAAATTTCGTGTTGTTTTTCTCTCGCAATATCGGATATTAGTGGTTGCGCTTGTGGTCGACAAAACAACTGTTGTTGAATTGCGTTTTTTTCTTTCTTTCAATCTCAAACTGACAAATTTTCAGATGCTAAATAAGGACGTACGCTCGAGCGCTCATACCCGTAGAGCGTCACTCACTTAAGATTTTCAGGCGGGTTGTCGTTTCGTCGATACATTTGCTTCAATTGCCTCCGTTGTCAAGTCGGTACCCCTACGCCGCTGTAAAGCATATCAAACACTCTTGAGAGTGACTCTATCCAAGCATATCGAGGAACACTGAAAAAATGATATGGCTTTGCCTGGTTTTTAAAACGACTTCCTCGGTGTTTTGATCTTCGATCTCAATTCCAGAGCGAGAAATAGACTTCCTGACGTATAAATAATGTTGTCTCTTATGATGAAGTTAATGAAACGGGGAGTGGTAGATTTAAATAATGCAGCTGATGTAGGACTTTCCACTGCAATACCAAGAACAGTTCTTTGTGTCAGATTCTTGGTAATTTGAATAATTGCATTGAACACGTACGGGCATGTTTCCGTAGAGAAAGGAGTTTGATATGTTATTTGAAGCGTTTGAAAAAAAGAATTTGAATTCACGAAATACAATGCAAGTGCAATTAGCAACGATGGTACGGTTTTTAGTTAAGAGTTGACCTGTTTACACTGAACTTACTCAACATTATAAGAATAAAAATAACCGAAACACTCTAAACGGTTAATTTAATTCACCTTCATTGTAATTCTATAGCCTATCTGATTTGGATGTAATATATACTCGGCTGTTATTAGTATCTGTTATGCTTTGATAATGTAGCGAGACGCAGCGAAACGTTAGTATTACATATGTTTTAAACTTCGTGTGGTATTATGGCCGTTTTCCGTGTTCTTTGCTGGTCCACAATTTTTATCATAAGATCACGGTTTCCGCCTGGTTCGTCAGTTGCTAATGTTTCATGTGTTGATTACCGTGGCATCGTGACTTCATGGTAAGAAATGGAGGACACCGTGAGCAGAGCAATTATTTATTTATTCATTTATTTATTAATTATACAAGTTATTATGCGGGTTGAGCGAATGGGAAAAAAAATGTCTAATAAGGACTTCCAAAGACAAGTCTTATTTTCATCTTAAAAATGAATTCACTCAGTGGTGTCGTTTGTCTTCTTGAAGCGTTTATTCCAGCGACTTTATGATTTGAGAATTCCAAAGATTCTTGTCTTCCGAAGAAAGTTGAAGAAAAAAGAGTTGCTTATATCCACTTGTTGATAAGAGACAAATACGGACAAGGCTTTAGAAAAAAGGCGGCCATATTTCTGTATTTATTCTAAAACAAACAGGTCATTATAAAGTGCTTATTTGAATATTTAATAAAGCAAACTGAAAATATAGGTCGATTTAAGACTTACTTTGTGGGACGGTAATGAATCAGAATGTCTACAAATAACCTGATAATCGACGGCAATCAAACAACACTTCGGACATAGGCAAATTGCGAGGCAAGATTAATTTCAGCACATTGTAAAATCAAATGAAATGATATAGCGTAGTAACTTTGCGAAAGTGAAATCATTTAGTACACCGGTGGCATAGTTTTGCGCTTTGCAATTCAAGGTTTTCAGACACTGTATTTCTTTCTTATTAGCTCTCGGGAACTTTTGGGTTGCCGAAGACCAAGAAAATAGCGTAGAAGGCCAATAATATACTCGTAGAAATTAGGCGTAGGGTCCGTAAGAGATTAGTCGAACGGTTCATGGTAGTCCATGATTGTCCATGATAGCTCAAACTCTCGCTTCCGTTTGGCCACCGACAATCATGCACTAGCATAGACTATCATGCGCTATCATGGACTATCATCGACTATCATGCACTATCATTGACCATTATGCACCTTCTTCGACAACTATACACTATCTACGTGCACAGAAACTAACGCGTGTTGACAATGCGAAGTTTGTATTAACGCTACATTTTTCATCTATAGGTAATTTACCTGCTCAACTTCAGGTCGCGGATAACTTTCCTGCATGTTCTGACTTTACCTCGCCTCCCCCTCCTTACTCTGAATGACAGAACTGGTGGCTAAACTTAATGAACTCGATGAATTTACAAACAGTAATTTAATATTCTTGTCAACAACGCTGCAACTGGTACGATAGTGGAGACATGCTGATGGGATTTCATCAAAGTAAAACGTATGAGATCATAATCCACTTGGTGAAGCGGTGATAAACTTGATGGACGGCTGTGACGTTTTGTACTCGACGGTTAAAATAACACCATTTGTAAATACCATCGACCGGGGAGTACAATATGCGAATTCATTGTACGGAAGGATGCTTCGTTTTAATACGAGAGTGCAGGAGAAGATTGAATGAATTCAGTGAGTAGGGAAATTGCACGGACGTTAAAGCCACAAGCTGAGAAGACAGCGTGTGAGAATGTTTTTTTAAAAAAATGCCGCATGAGAATGTCCTGGGCCCGGTTGTTCAAAGAGTGATTAGCTTAATCCAGTATTAGTGAAAACTTCGTGAATTAAATACTTGTGATGTAGGAAGCAATGCTTAAAGTTTTCTGTTCATGTATCACATAAATATGGAAAGGTTTTATCCCAGAAAGTTTTGATTAAAGTTATCAAACAAAACGTCTCCAATAATGGAGCCGGTTAAGTTTTAACCGGGGATTAACGGTAATCGTCCTTTGAACAACCGTGCGCTGAATTTAACAGCGCTAGGAGGGAATGCTTTGAATAAGAGCGCCACGTAAAAATGGATCGGAATACAGTCGTGGCGGCCTATGAGAATGAACTGAGTACAAGTGTCCGGAACAAAATGCAGTGCTTTTATGAATGCCGTGGAGATTAGCTGTCATGAAGAATGTTAGGTGTGAATGTAATGGACGGATCGACGCCACGTTATGGTGAAATGAATCTAAGAATGACATGTTGTTATGTAGCGAATGAAAAGGTGCAACGCGACGATTTACTCAGCAGATATGAAATACTTTGAATTTAAATTAAATGTCAAGGAGCTCTCAACGTAGTCACCCTTTTACTTTTTTGTACCTGCAATGAACTTCCAAGAAAAATCACAATTCAAAACATAAAAAAAATCAAGATAAACACAAAAAAAGATTAAAAAGTTATTAATGTAGAGCGAGGTCCGTACGGGAAAAGATTTGCCTGAAGTTTTCGTACAGGCCAAGCGACAAAGGAGCGAGGTAAGAAGAAAGCAAAAACTGTTCCTTTATTGATCTTAAAATTCATAACAAATCAAAGAAAAAGACTCAAATTTGTATACCAGCAGCATTCGTACGTGAGATAACATAAATTGAAGGTAGAGAATTGTTGAGGTAAATGACTTACGTGAAAACTTACCTCTAGCCGTTGAAAACGTGTTAAATTTACCTCTAACGTCTAACGTGAAACCTAAAACCGCAGTTTGCGATTGGCGGTAAGGCCAAAAAGTCAATCTTAATGTCCATATTTTATATTACAATTATAACCGCATTGTTATTTCATTATTGTTACTGGATTATTATTAGATTATTATAATTACATGAATCCGAGATAAATGAACTTAAACTCTGTTCTCGCCTCCCCACTCATCTACAACTACTCCCTACACCATGAGCCACAGCAATTTTCGAGTCACCTCCGTCACAATTTTTTTCGACGACACCAATTCTCCCCCATCGACCACTTGCACTGAATCCTTTGTTGTAGTGTATTTACATGAAGTATTAATGTATATACTTAGCAACCAGGCCTTACCTTCAGTATTTATATAGGCAGCCATTTTGTATTTTCTTTTAGTGTTAAGTAAAGCCTAATCAAGAAAGGTCGTTTCTTTGTTTTTCCCCTATCTTTCACATCGGGGGAAAATGGTCATTAACAAAAGAATTTCCATAAATTGTTCGATTTGTTGAAGGTTGGAACTTTGAAGCTGTCCTTCAGATGGGTTGTTCGGCATATGAGTGCAAGTGGTCAACATGTCAATATTACTATAAAAATGCGTAGGCAGTATAAAACAGCACAAAAAGTTGAAAGGTTGGTAGACTGCCGAATTTATCATAAAGAATTCTAACGTTTCGAGCTATGGCCCTTCGTCACAGAGTGAAACGAGTTTCAGCCCATATCTCGAAACGTTAGAATTGTTTATGATAACTTCGGTAGTCTACCAACCTTTCAACTTTTTGTGTCGACATTAATAGTTTGTAGGTGTCCAGGATCCGGCGGCCGTGTTGGCGGAACTTTAATAAGACGACAGTATCATTAACTTTTAATGTATGTGGCACAAACATGGCCGCCGTGTCATTGATCAATAGGCGTCTGAAACAGCCAATGGAACAGGCATGCTAGATAACTGGAGGACTGAGAACCTGAGGTTCTTTAAAGTAGACACATGCTCCAACGTAGTATTAATGGGGAACCTCTGCCGCTTCTCGACGTTTTAGGTTCAATTTCACAGTTTGGCGCTTAGAAGTATGTGGTTAGTTTCACATGCAGAAAGAGATTTAGTAAGTATAGATTTTTTTGCAGAAGTATAGTGCAAATAGTAAACTATTTACTCGATCATTTAGCATGTACGTTTGATTGTTAAGCTGCGAGTTTGAAACCCCTGAGATAATTCGACCGTTTTCCATGGTGTACGACCAGGGGCGCCGGAAGATACCTGAAGCCGCGGGGGCAGCAATAAAAAAGGGCACTTTTGGCTTGACATCAAATGTTAGGATACCAGATGTGTTCGAAAAATATGCAGAGAGAAGCTTGATTCTGTCTAAAGCAACTTAAATTAGGTGACAGTTACCAATTTCAATATTAATAATGATAAACTTAAAATGTAATATAAATATCATTGATTTTTCGATAATTTCAATAGAAAAATGAAGTGTCTTTCTTCCAGAAGGCCCCCGTGCTGCACCCGCACCGTAAGGGCAACGGGGGCAGCTGCCCCCGTGGCTCCGGCACCCCTGTGTACGACATGAAGTACTTCTGCACGTAATATATTGCCAGAAAAATGCTGTTTTGGAAAACGAGGTGGCGCTGCTATGCTGGCGGAGGAAAACATGGCTATGACTTCGTTATTACCTCTTCACTATGGCCTCTTTGATTTGTTTGTAGGGTCCACTCTTTCTTAAACATGTCTTGACTCTAGCTTAACTACTTCACTGCCACGGGGGACTTTTATATTATTTTACTCTGGCTAACGCCAGACGATTTTACTCGTCAAAGGAACAAATCTGACAGTGAAGGAGTTAAAAACTATCACCTTAAGTCCTTGACTGTCACGGAGGACTTTTATATTATTTTACTTTGGCTAACGCCAGATGATTTTACTCGTCAAAGGAACAAATCTGACAGTGAAGGAG
>JBAHVQ010000516.1:383851-398317 GCA_036872915.1 Nanipora kamurai
GAGCGAAGGCCTTTTATAAGAATACTTAAACTAACGTTTCGAGTGAAGGAACTTAAGAATACTTAAATTGACGTTTCGAGCGAAGGCCTTTTATAAGAATACTTAAACTAACGTTTCGAGTGAAGGAACTTAAGAATACTTAAATTGACGTTTCACTCCGACGAAGGGCCTTTGCTCGAAACGTCAGTGTAAGTATTCTTAAGTTCCAGCAGTTTCTCAAACCTTTCGATTATCTACATCAGTCTTGCCAATATATCGATTACCGCAGCCAGGACATGAAATCTGACAGACAACGCTACTTCAAAGTAAAATACGAAATCCTTTTCGTGTTGTAAATGACAATGGAATTAACGGGCTGTTTGAGACAGAGAAGAATTTTCTTGGGGAAATTTTTGACTAAGTAGACTTCTAACAAAGACAATATTTCTCGAAGTAACGTTGTCTATTAGATTTCATGTCCTGGTTGCGGTAACCGATTGAGATTGACAAGACTGATCGCTGCCTCCAAAAACGTCTTTGGGAACATAGCACACGACAAAACACTAGTGCAGTTACTCAACATTTTCTTAATTGTGAACACGTCTTATATCTAGCTGATTTAAACGATTTATTTGACCGTTTACATTCCAATTACTCTCCTCTTCCTTCTTCTCCTGACATTAAAAGTATTATTTTCACAACTTCAAAATCCTTCACTCTTGTAGGTCTTATACTCCGAATGTTCTACTGTTTTTAGAAGCTCTTTAAATCAAATTTGACACACCAGAGTTAAATTCCAGTCTCAAAGCTAGCAAAGAGTTGACGCTTTTCAGGTGATACCTCTTTTCACCTCTCCTAATCCTTCTCACACTTCTCACAGTCTGATAACTAATCACGTTGCCAACCTGAGATGTAAATAGATCTAGCTTCTTTTCTAATGATGTCATCACTCAACTGTAAATATAAAAGACCGCTGTTATTTAATTCAAGTCACTTGGTCTGATGATGAATTTGTAATAAATTCGAAATATTAGCATTTCAAGTCCTTCTTGCTTTTTTGTGACTTGACTTGCGACCTGGACACGATGACTTGGGTTATATCTCATTCGACTGATGTGATACGTAGCAGGTCAGCGCTGCAAATAATTTTTAGCAGCCTGCCGGTCATAATGAACAGTACAAATCATATTCCAGCGGTCAAATCCAAACCCTGCCAGTCCTACATTTCAACTGTATCATTAACCATACAATTTATTCCTTATCATCGTCATTTCTATTCGTTTTCCTTCTACTGGTTTCGTCCATTAAGTAGGTTGACTTGGCTTTGTTAGCCCTCTTTCTGATTAACCTCGAACGCATCATTCCACAAGGTCATTGCCGAAATTATGGCATAGAATTCTTCATTCTTCGGACCCTTCCTAAATTGGTTGATAAAATCGCACGTTTGAAAGTCCTCACGGTTAAGGCATTTTTATTTTTTCATTATGAGAAAAAGCAGCTGTATCTTGTTTCTCGGTAAGATATTACAGCTTGGAACGTACTGATCCAAACTGATCCAAACTAATCCAGTAGTAAATTGGTCTGGATAGATAGGTGTGCAAACCTAATACCAGTTTAAATAAATGCATCGGCGAGTATCTATTTGTGAAGCAAATTCCGTAGCAGGCAAAGTACTTCGGGAATACAACAGAAAGCAACAACTACGGAAGAAACAGAGACGAAAGTAAAAATTATTTAACAGGTCAAAATGATCATAGAAAACAAAAAAACTGCCGTCAGGATTCTGATATGGCCAGTTATTGACCAGTGACTGACCATTACTTGCAGCGCTGGAAGGTTTTAATTCTAAACAGTCTTTTTTAATCCTTTACATTCCAACACAAAAACGATCGAGTAATCTGGTCGAATGATCCAAAGTTATTCATTTACTACCTAACTGTTCATTACACTTGTTTCTCAAAGTGTCACAACAGTCACATGGAATTGCCCTGGTGATCTGACTTGGGATTGCAAAAAATGACATGCCACAAATTTTGCGTCTCTGAGGAGTCTGTGTATGAAAGCGTTCGCCAACCGTTGTAAAATAATTAAGCAAAACTTTTATTGATGTTTCGCAGCGCATTTTATGCTAGTTAAACTTACTTTTGAAAATTTCTACTTGGGCTTAATCCTTACTGGTGACCTATCAGTTTTTTAACTACTTTTAACGCCAGACGAAGGTCTCACCCTTTTTGAAGGACACCAAACCAGGTAAGCCGTGGAGATAAACGTTTCTTGCCAGTCTTGATACACTTCTTCGTAGTCGTAGATCTCGTGAAAACTTATCGTCTTTGCTTTTAGGTCCTCTTCCTTCGAGCGGCCAAGATTTTCCTTCCATCGGGTTTGCTTCTTTTCAGGAATACTAGGAGACACTGGTGTTGTGTGAGGGGCCTGAGTGCCAAAAGAGGTATGGCACTTCATTCTGGATAATGGAAAGATTGAAAAGGAAAAGGATGAAAAATTTTAATAGGAAGGAAGGACAGAATGAGAGAAGGAAGTAAGGAAGGAAGGAAGAGAAAGGTAGTACGGAGGAAAGGGAAGAAGAGGGGAGGACAGGAAGGGAACAGAGTAGGAAAAAAGAGGGCCAGAAGGATGAGAATGAGAGGAAGAACTGCTAGAAGTAGGGGAAAAATGAAAAGCAGCCAGACAATAGGAATGATTGAGGAGAAGGAAAAAAGAAGATGATAAGAAATGATAAATAGAGCAGACTTAACTTATTAATGTAATTTATGGAATTTGGAATAAAAGAATGAGAGCAGTAAAAGCAAAGGCATTTAGGCAAAGTAAGTAGATAATAATTACCTTGTTACTACAATTACCTTACTGGGGAGGGAAGAGATGTTGAAAAGGTGGGGCTGCTATGTTTCCCTGCCAACACTTGGCCAATATTATCACTGCCATTATGAATGAATGGTGCTGCAAGGTCTTCAGACACATCAATTACTTTTAGAGTTGGAAGAGAAAGATCTAATTAAAGAAGAAAGGATAGCTCAGCATTGAAACAGTTCCACATATGGTTACTACAGTATAAGGTATATTGGTTGATATGGAGGTTGTTCAATTCATGATTATATGGAGTAAAATTATGACATTAGCCAAGTAAATGATGACATCAGAAGAGTACCATAAACATAAAATGATATTGAAGCTGGACAGGTCCAGGGTATATTCATTTGGAAATTTTAAATAATAAATAAATAATAAATAAATAATAAATAATAAATAAATAATAAATAAATACCACAGAAAATTGGAAACTGGAGTGTATTGAAAACCAGCTCACACTGACAAGTATCTCCCTATTTGATTCTTACCATCCTACATGCCATAAGACATTCATCTTGAGATCTTTGTTTTTGAGCACTGAAGCTATACCAACTACTATTAATGCTAAGGAAAGTGAGCAAAAACATGTATTCAATGTTTTGAAGGTTAACAGCTATCCTCATGATTTCTTGAAAAACTGCTTAAAACCAGTTAGACCATCATGCACAAACACTGAGAATGAAAATTTGATGATGGGTTTTGCAACTGCTTGGTATATTCAAGGAATTGCAGAACCTATTAATTAGAATCTTCAGTAGTTTCAACCTAAAAGTTGCCTAAAAGCCATTCTTGACAGGGGGACAAAAAGCTGCAAAGCCTAAGGATTGTGTTGCAAGGATCAGAGAGAAAATGTGGTTTATTCGATGCAACAACTGTGATCAGGAGTACTTTGGCCAGGCTAAACACTAGTTTGGAACCTGCTTAAAAGAGTACCAAAAGGCAGTTTTATTCTCAAAGAAAGAAAATTCTGCTTTGTCAGAGTACATGTGTCTAACCAACCACAAGATAGCACAGGATCATTACAAAATTATTACCATCAATCCATATTACCATCAAAGATGTTGTCTGGAGCTGTGGCATATCAATAGCTCCCGACTCCATTGAATTGTGATGGTGGTAGTTTATTACTGGATGCCTATTTGCACCTCATTAATAGATAATGTCATTAATGGTTCTCTAAGGATATAAATAGGGACCTCATGTTCAGATCAATCACCCTTGATGAAGACACTAGACAACAAACAACTTAACACAACACAACACAACAACACAATAAACAACCTAATGCTATCCACGAGGATGAATGTTGATTGGCATTTCGGAATGTACTTCCTTTTGATACTGAGCACTTTCATTCTAAGTCAATTGGAGCACTTTCAATGCCAAGTACATTCCCAAATGCCAATCAACATTAATTTACCATCATTTCCTGCTTGGCCTTGAAGCTCAGTTGGTAGAGCATCGTTCTAGACATGCAAAGGTGGCAGGTTTGATTCCCAGCCATGGTCAACTAGAGTTTTTCTCTACTTACACGGTACATGTATAATTCATACAAGCAGATACTCCCACACTTATGTATATATGTTAGAACACTTGACAGGATTGTTTATAGTTGAAGGACAAATGAACACAATAGGAATTAATGCATAACAGAGACTAACTATTATACCCTGATATCTGTCTCAATACTAACCACAAGAAAGTTGATCCAGGTGTTCATGACTTAAGGTCACTTAGTCACAAGTATTTTCTTCACTAGTTTTCCAATATCGCATATTAATTTATAACAGGATATTATAACAAAAGGAGCGCATGTCCTTTAACCAGAGAGGATTATTGGAGGCATTTACTGTACGCTTTATCAGGCGCGTAACCAGGAATTTCGAAGGGCAAGGGTCAATTTTTACCATTTTGAATGGAGTAGGTCCACGTGTCTTGGGAAAATTGAGGCAAAAACCTCAGAATTTAAAGGATTTTTAGGTTGATGACCATGATATTAACTAATAAAGTAAATGGTTTGAGCCAGGGGAGAATGGGGAGAATCGTTAGATGTTTGTGGAAGTTGGTCGCCTAGGTTAGTGTACAGGTACATTAGTATTAACTGTCAGTCTTGACTTGGTGGCTGACGTTTCGACGGCCTTAGCGGCGGTCATCTTCACAGTCAAATGACTTGTCAAGAGTCAAGTCCTTGACTCTGAAGATGGCCGCGGCTAAGGCCGTCGAAACGTCAGTCGCTTCCACCAACAGTCTTAGAATTCAAGACTACGCTAATCTGAACGATCAACTTTCACAAACACCACGATATTAATCAAGTAGCTATATCATAACTCTGTATCAAATAGTTGTAGTTTGCACCTTACTTTCGTTATCGTGAAAAGAAGGTTCTTCCTTTTTCTTGGACAGCAATCTTCGTGGTTTATATAAAACCCGATCTTCCTTAATTCCATTCCTTCGTCTCACAGCCTCCCTCACTCGTCGAACATTGGATCGCCAACATTGTGGGTGCTGGCAAAGCTGATCTTTGCATGTTTCTCCGTTATTTGACTGATAAAGCATTGCTGCTTTTATGGATAATGGGTTAGTCCATCAATTACGAGAATGAGGTTGTTGCGAAGGTGTAAGCGACAATACACTATTCGAGTTTACTTTACCAGTTCGCTGCTCTTTTGATTCGTCCTGTCTGCCATGTTGTGACGTCATGAAATCACACACCAATGTTGCCACGACAACAACGCTTGACTGAATGTTAACACTGGAGCATCGACGAAGCAATGCAATTCATAAAATGACGCTAGATTTATCTTTTTCCTCCAAAAGAGTGTTTTCATTGGGCATGACATATGTTCTTGTTACAGGCAAACACTAAAAGACGAAAAAAGGAAGTTTGGAAAGTCCCTCAATAATCGGGCACAACAGGCAGTTTTGGGGGAAAACAAAAAGGCAAGACACAGCCTGATTTTCAGGATTAAAACGCATCAAATATGGCTACTTGCCACGACGACAAATATGCTCTTTATAAGCTACTATGATAAATCGTTAAAGTTATTTGCAAACCATGAGCACCCGAGGGAAGGTGCACGAACGGGATTTCATTACTGTAGCCATTCCTGCGGCCTATGACAATGATAAAAACAGGAGAAACACGCTGTCGCTTTGGAGGGTAAGTACGTTTGTCATGACATCCACGTCAGCTACAGTTCATGCTTTAGTTACAATTTCAAGTTTCCCTGAATGATAAGATTTGAAAATTGCAACTGCCAACCTGGATGTTTTAACGAAGGTTTCAGTTTCTAACTTGTCAATAAATCCAATATACAGCTGGTTTATTAACTTTATTAAATTAAAATAATTAAATTTGCCTGTACGGCTGTAGAATGTTTGTTGGCTGAAAACTACTGTTTATTCACTGTTTTTCTTTTGGTCATACAAATGTTTGAAACTACTTGATTAAGCTAATTTAGAATTAAAACTTGTAGCTGTTATCAGTATTTTTAGAGTTTACCAGACTGAGTGTAAAATTATGTTTAATTGACAATTTACTCATGGCTGTCTAAAATCTGCATACATGTATATTATACATGTATTGTAGGAAACTTAAAAGTCAGCCCTAGATACTCATTAAAGTTGACCCAGAGTAGAAAGTTTATGTGGTTTTCCTGACAATTGCATACATATTTTTTTAATAATTATATCAATTTCTGGGGTAAAATCAGTTCAGTTTTAGGTGGAAATGAGTTGGTGTGAAATATTCCAGATATATTGGTGTGGCCAGAAAAGTCATCCACACCCACAATTTTAGACTTCATTCTTTGTGCAAGCTAATGTCCACAACTGGCTTGCAATAATCAGAACAAGAAAAAAATGACATAATTTAATCTTTGGGTGATGAAAAGCGAACTTTCAGGTCACTTTGGCAAAAGCAGTTCATGTATTTAGTACTAGTTGTGACATGTACTTGGTAAATTTGATATCAGCTTTAACAAACAGATTGTATATTTGTTATTGATTATGTTGCATTTTGTGATATGCTATAATTGTAATTTGTATATTTTGTTATTGGTTATCATTTGTCAACACAGTATAAATTCGTTATTTGTTTACATGCTGTACAGTGTACCCGTAATTATAATAATGATAATAATAATAACAATAACAACAATAATTTATTATAATAATAGTAATAATAATAATAACAATAACAATAATGATAATCCTTTTTTTAAGGAGGACAAAGTGTTTGGCAGAGCTGGTTGGGTCCTCCATTTACACTTATACTAATTAACACATAAATACTGGATTAAATAGTAACATAGATTGCAGTCAAACTAAAATGCTAGGAGATATACATAATATACTTAGAAAATAAAAATAATTTTCATATTTGGTATGAATGAGAGCAGTTCCTTGGGCAAATGAGAAGCTAAGTAGGTTCTCCTTGGGTTCTACTACCTGTACCACAAATTGTGCTAAATCCAACGCATAAATATACATGTATTACTAAAAGTATATGTGTATTTAGTAAAAAATATCATTGGGTATGATCAAGATTGGTGGCTATCATGCAAGTTCTAATTCAGGTCAGTTCACATTAGGCCCGTGCTGAGTAGACCTGGTTTGTCACACGGTGTTAACATCTGAATATAAGTTTCTGTCATTGAAATATGAAAGCTTCAATGGTTTTCCACACAAGAGTAACATAATAAAGTCCATGATAATAGCAGTCCATAATAAAGACGACCCAAAATGATGCATTTTTAAATATTTCTAAAAGCTCTCTAGCTACTGTATACCTAAACTATTTAAAATTAGTTGTCTATAACAAAGGGCAAACAAGTAGAAACTGAGCCAGCCCTATAGTGGCCAGCCAACTACATGTACTAAAGTTTCAGCAATTTTCCGTGCAATGGACCTCTTTAGCTTTGATGTTTGTGGTGATGTTACTTAGGAAATTCTTTTTTTTTAAATTTAGCAATATTCAGATATTGTATTTACTTGAATAAGTGCTGCAGCACTTATTAAATTTTGAGACATTTTAATGCCAGTATTTATTCAAGAGAAGCACTTATTTGTGAGAGGTGCTTATTAGATCTCATTAAAAACAACAGTTTCCTGCTTTTTGTTCCTAACAACAACAACTACTACAACAACACTTTGAGCAAGTGCCACTGTAAAGTTCAAGAGCTTTGTGCTAGAGCCATGTTATTCTCTAGGGAGGTGTGGTGCTTACTCGGGGATGGTGCTTACATGTAGTCAAGGGAAGCTCTTATCAGTAAATAATGATGGTATGCATCAAAGCTTAATCATTAGTATAGTAAAGAATCAAAACATCATATGGTCTGAAATGGGCAATTTACATATGAATCTAAAGAGGTCAGTTCTGAATTTCAATATAACAATGCTTCAAGGTAGCTTTAAATTTTTATTTTAAGTGCAGAGGCATAGGAAGAGGAGGAGTTGCTTGAATCGAGCATCCCCACTACTTTTTTGTCTAGTGATGAAATATGAGGAAGTTTTAAGTTGACCTTTCACCATCCATTTACCATACTTGTATGGTAGAATCATACATACCAGTACTAGTCTTGCAGAATCAAAATGGGTTAATTACACTCAGTTCCCTGAAATGGGATATCCTTAGTACAATGTAGCTCTCCTCAAGTGGCTAAAGTAATACAGCTTGACAAAGGTCTGTCAGTCATCTGATTGCACCAGTCTAGATGGCAAAAGTTATATCTTTTTGTAACCCTCAATTGTGTCTACTTTATGTTTACACGGGATACCCTGTCAATTTGGTAGCTTCCAGTATTGATTTGGCATTATATGTAGACCAGGTGGACTCTACCTCTTAATCCCTTGCCATCTTTATTGGGGGATATTGAAACAGGCTAGGTCGTGAGAGAAGTCCTTAAAGATTGTGATACTAACAGGTAGTACATGTAGTTTCTGATCGGTGAATGAGTTTGACATTTAATGTGATACAATTCTAAAATCTTGAGGTTTTCCCTCCACATGTAAAGGAACCTTCCTTCTCAGAACATTCCTTAGTTTCTCTAGCAACTCTCGGACTTGGTACCGGAAATGTGGCTTGGTTCATGGACTAATTGCTTCTTGAACTGATCACTCATTCCAGGTAATTGTTTTGGTTTTGACTGCTAAACAGTAGTCGTTGATCGCGTCGTATATGACAAATGTTATCGCAAATGACAAGAAAAAGAAAGTTGGGCTTTCTTTTCGGACAACTTTTAAATCATTCGACGAACGTTTGTCAAGCTCGTAACTCCAGAAACACGATTTCAGAGCCCTAGACGGGAATCGAACCCGCTGCCTTCTAATGACCGATGAGACGCTCTTACTATTGAGCTACTGGTCAAGACTCAGACTGTGAGCTAAGGTGCAGATTCGTCATATGCACTGCCTAAGCGGAGGTAACGATATGCTAATAATGATGGAAATACTAAATGCAGAACACTAATCTGGTTCGTATGGGAGCTTGGTATATATCAGAAGGTTGCGAGTTCGATTCCCGTCTAGGGCTCAGAAATCGTTTTTCTGAGGTTACGAGCTTGACGAACGTTCGTTGGTCGTCTGATATATACCAAGCTCCCACATGGACCAGATTAGTGTTTAGCGTTTAGTATTTTAAATCATTCTCAATCAGTAAGTAGTTTTAAACTCTCTTTATTTTCTTCCATCTAGAAGTGGAAGAGATTGACATCTTTTGAGAAGACAGTGATTTTGTGTTTCATCGTATTGATGGGGGTTGGGGTGCTGAAGTTTCACAAGGATTTTCATTTTACATACGGGGATAAAGGGATTAACTATAACGAAGAACATCGTCCTCACGTGTTGCCCATAAAGCCAGTCGTCGTTAGACAAACCGGTGATAGAAAACAGACTGAGAAGGAGTTGCAACGAAATGTCGTCGTGAAGAAAGGGCCGCCGAAGAAGAAATTGGATTTAAATAACCTTGGAGGAGTATTGGAGTCAAAGGACACGGAAGAGAAGGTTGGTAATGGCGAGGAAGTTATACCAGGGGCAGCAGACGGTCAGGCAATGAAAGACGACCAGTTAAAGGCTGAAGGTCAAGGACCGGAGGGCCCAGAAAAGGTCACAGGGCAAGATGGTGATGGTGATGGTGATGGTGATGCGAGAGATCAAGATAACAAAGACGGTCAGGAAGAGAAGGAAGGGCATGATATTAAAAATGACCGAGACAGTACAAAGTCTCGAAATGCTAAGGAACAAGCAGGCTTAGAGAAGACCTTCAGTGTTCAAATTCCTTCATCTTCCACCCATAATAGTCGCCAGATAGCGGTGGTGAATGCCTTTAAACATGCGTGGAAAGGATACAAGACATATGCATGGGGGAGAGACGAGCTCCGGCCAGTGTCTAAGAGTTTTATTACGTGGTTTGACGTTGGCTTAACTCTTGTAGACTCTTTGGACACAATGTGGCTTATGGATCTGAAGGACGAGTTTGCCGAAGCCAAGGCATGGGTGAAAATGTTCTTGAAGTTTGATAAAAATATCTATGTCAACCTATTTGAAGTTACGATCCGAGTCCTTGGTAGCCTTCTTAGCAGTTATCACTTGACCGGAGATAAAATGTTCTTGGGTAAAGCGGTGAGTACGATTTTACTTGTCAAATGGCGAACCCACTTTAACCAAGGAACTAAGTTTCCTGGAGTTCTGATACAGGCAGACTATTTTAGACGAGAAAGACATAGGTTACCGCTTTCTCATCCGAAGAATTTCCAAACACGGCTGGAAAATCATTGCAAACTTTACCTCGTAGCCAAGCTAGGAAGCGTGATATTTTCCGTGATAAGTATAAGTTGTATACCAAGGCTGAGGGCGAATGCTTGTTCATACCCCGAGGCCCGAATGGCCGAGGGATCTAAACAAGTTGTCACCCGAGGCCGAGTGACCTAATGTACTTTTACAGCTTATCCTAATCAACTTATAGTTGATTGGTACCATGGTCACTGTAAAAGTAGATTAGTGAGAGATGATGTCTATGTCCTAAAGAAATATAGGTTTCATTGTTACAGTAACAGCCGAGTGTTTTGGATAGGATAAAGCATGATCTACGAGCTTTTTAAATGACGTCTTAGACGAATGCCTTTATACGCTAATTGACGAAGAAGGTTTTTCAGTTAATGTTTTCTGAGCCGCAATAATTTGACGAGCAAAGTGAACGATGTTTATATCAGACATATGGATCTGTTACGGTTGTGATTTTCCTTTTCCCGATGAGTTATTAATGAGTTTTAGAAGTGTTAAATGACGTTCATACCTTCTGATCTCTCCGGTGCATCCGGATACAATCTGGTGCACCTTTGTGCAGGGTGGGAGAGAATAAGTATATCAGGCGTGGACAGGGAATAGCTGGGGAGCGTCAGCACTCCACTTACCCCCACCTACCCCCATACACATTTTTTACCAGCAATTAAACCAAGCAAACAAAATCTGTTATATGTAATTTCGGCCCAGTTTATTCGTCACATTCAGTCGCGTCAAATGTAATTCAGGTCGGATGAATGAATTATTTACGTCTGTAATGCAACGTCTAGGCCCATGCCGCATTTCAGTCGCTTTATGCGACTGATTTGTCGCATAATACGGGCAAATATAGGTCGCATATAATTCATTTATCCGATTGAATTACATTCGATGCGACACATAAATTGGGCCTTACACATAAACCAGTCGACCAACATAATTTTTCGCACTTAACACCTAAATTAGTCCGGAACTTTCGACGTTTTAACCGCATTCCTGGCAATTTCAGACACTTACGGTGGCTCGACAAAGTTTCTATGCAACTTGGAAAATGAAAGTTAGACTCTAAAAATTGTCGAATGAATATTTGTGAGAAGAATGGAACATAGTATACTATGGAAAAAAATTTTTTTGCGTCCACAATTTCGCCAAGAAAAGTGACCCGAATGTTGCTATGGCAACAATGGCTTTTCAAAATGGCACTTAACCGCGACGAATTTCAGGAAAACTGGGTTCTGGGTAACCAGTGCGTTTCCATTACATTAAACTAAACTAAAATACAAAAGAAAAATCCTGGAAGAATACCGCTAAGATTTACTTTTTGTATTCTCGTTTCGGAGTTGTCCAAACCCACATCGAGGTAGTTATACAGTATTTGTTCGATGCACGTTCGGTCGTGCTGTTTGTGGAATGACTAGGATAGAAACGTAATGACCGAGCGGGAGGTCCTTACTAGAAAATTATACTACCCGCAGTCTTTCAGTACAGTGCGAAAGACCAAGGACAGTAGAGTTTTCTAGTAAGGACCAACCAATGAGGTCATTACGGTTTTTATTACATGGCTTTCTTCGCGAGCGGTCTATTGACGTCTTTTTCGCCAGTTCTGGTAACCGATCAAAAGCTTGAACTTTTAAAAATTCAAGCGGACGGCCTTCGTCTGAAGAGTCAATATCGCCGAGGTCGTATGTTAAATCGTCTTCGAAATTAATTTTAGCTTGAAGAGTATCTTTTGGCTTACATTTCCTTCATTTCTAAAACTTTTTTGGTTTAGATAACATTTATCTATTCCCGATAAAGACCGGTTTTTACGGGTTTGTTAAGACCCCTCAGGAGTCAATCAAATTGCAGAAAAAGCTTAATAGACCGCTCGTGAAGCAAGCCATATAATAATATCAGCTAATACTTTATGATTTTGTGACATTGTAGGTGGAGTTAGGCGACAAACTTATGCCGGCGTTCCGCACACCCTCTGGCGTCCCATATTCTGACGTCAATCTTGGCACGGGACAAGCGAAAGGTCCCGCGTGGTCCACACACAGCACTACTTCTGAAGCGACAACTATCCAGCTGGAGTTTAGAGATTTGACCAAAGTATCTGGAGACAACAAATATAGGGTGTGCAAATAAAATTCATGTCGAGACTTTAAAATATTGCTCGTTTCTTATCAAGTGCACTTTGTTTTAAAATATTTATTTTATCATTATTTAATATTTTTAAAGTGCAGATAAACCCTCTACATTTTTTATTTTTTTGTATAGAAAAAACAAAAAGAGATGACTAGTTCTTTTACAATTTTTGATTTAGTCCATTTGTTTAAAGATGCATATTTGTATGAAAATGTCGCGCAGCAAGGAGACCTGGGACTCAGGAACCTACGAATTTCACACAACAAAGAAAACAATAGAATTTTAACCACAAAGCTATCTAAATTGTAACAATGCACCTATCCGGCATTATTACTAAAAACTCATAAGCTAACCTGATGGATGGTACACAGTTTCGGTAACAAAGTCAGTGACCGGCGTCTCGTTTATGGCCTTGAGAGCATTCGCAGAGATTTCTGGCGGGGAGTTCAAAATGAGAGTGTTCAAGGAAAGATATCTCGGGAACGAATGAACTAAATCAAAAACTGTACAAAGACTTATTAGCCAGTTTTTTGTGCTCTTTACAAAGAACTGAAAATTGTAAAAGGGTTTATATTCGCTTTAAGTATATTTTCAACTTTTGGAAAGCTAAAAATACGGTCATCTAGCGGTTCGTGTTTCGTTACGCATTTCGCAGGTCTTACGTCGTCCTGGGTGTTTCTTATTTTATGTTGTTTATGTATCTGATTTGTCACTGGTATGAAGTAAAGGTAAGTATCACAAGGCACAAAATAAGGGTATTGCATGGCAATTTGCGGTGGGAAAAAAAGTAGAAGTGCGATGTAAATTTAGGGAAAGTGAGAAAATTGCAAAACCACTATAATCTAAGTATGAATTTAATCTAATCTCTACATAGAAGTTGAAACATTTTCACATATGAAACACCTGATTCACGTACGGTTCACAACTTCACGTACGAAAATTTCACAGATTTCATCATTTCACATACGAAAATTTCATTTCATTCAAAATTTCACATGTGCAATCTGAACTTTTTCACATATAAAAGATTGATTCATATGTGAAATGGCATATGAAACTTTTGTTAGGTAGAGAAACTGATCTCTGAAAGAAAACAAGTCATTGAATACCCGTTGCAAGTTATAAGGTGTTGTTTGTGTACTGTTTTTGTATGTTCCCATAGGACTAAAAAATTACTTGCTGTCTCTTTCAACAAAATTGCCAATCATTTTCTTTCATTGATTAGTGAACTGCTACACATCTAAAAAAAAACTCAATCTTTTTTGTGCCTTGCTATCGGATGTAAGGTATGCTTCCAGTAATAATAGCATGTAGTAGTGGAACTAATAACTATAATGTATCAGTGAGTCATCAGAATGGCAAGCAAAACAATAACAATGGCAACAACAATATAACAATTATTTCGAAAGTAAAAGTTTATAATGAAATTTATTAATCTTTCCCCAAAGGGGCTTTTCAAAGATAAATCATACAAAGTATGAACATAACTAACAAGACTAATAACTACAATTACGGAATAAATTAATATCTAACTATTTAAAAATTTATCTAATAAGTTGTTTCTCAAATGTCTCTTAAAAATATCCAAAGAACTACTTAGTTTGAGACTATTGTCCAAATTGTTCCAAAGTGTCGCAGATTTAATTAGCAATTCAATTTTATTATTATTATTATTATTATTATCATTATTATTATTATCATTATTATTATTATTAT
>JBAHVQ010000517.1:0-22987 GCA_036872915.1 Nanipora kamurai
TATTATTACTATTATTATTATTACTATTATTATTATTACTATTATTATTATTACTATTATTATTATTACTATTATTATTATGATTATTACTATTACTATTATTATTATTATTATTATTATGATTATTACTATTACTATTATTATTATTACTATTATTATTATGATTATTACTATTACTATTATTATTACTATTACTATTATGATTATTACTATTACTATTATTATTATTATTATTATGATTATTACTATTACTATTATTATTATTATTATTATTACTATTACTATTATTATTATTACTATTACTATTATTCTTCTTCTTATTATTATTACTATTACTATTATTATTATTATTATTATTACTATTATTATTATTACTATTACTATTATCATTATTATTACTATTATTATTATTATTACTATTATTACTATTATTATTATTACTATTATTATTATTACTATTATTATTACTATTATTACTATTATTATTATTACTATTATTACTATTACTATTATTATTATTACTACTACTATTATTATTACTATTACTATTATTATTATTATTATTATTATTGTTATTGTTATTGTTATCGTTATTATTGTTATTATTATTATTATTAACTACGTACTGAAAGGCCACAATCAAATTTCCAGCCAGAATGGCGCTCACCACGCAAACTTCCACGGATCTACAATGACAGTACTAACCTACTTTACGCTTGAACTCATTCTGATACTCGTTGTACGCAAGGTTCATTAAACCACGTCCCAGGCAATAATTAGGAAAGGCAAGAGAAACCGTGCTTATAATTCGATTGATTAATTTCAGGACCTGGAAAACAGAAATACATCCACGTTAATCACCTAGATAGAGTAACTCTAGTCAGACACGAAACAGACACGAAACAGAGTGGCAGTTGTTGTGCGAGGCCTAATTCACGTGAGCCTTGATGTACCGTACGTGCGTGTAATGGGTTTCTCACGTGAACGGCCTGCGAAACATGCAAATTCACGAGTGAATATATTATCAATCGCTTGAGTATTAACATAAATAATGTACCAGGGATCCACAGTCCAGACAATGCTAAATAAATCGTACCCATACATTAAAGACTTGCCTCCTTTTATTGTTCACATGCTGATCTGATGACGAACTGCGAAGGCAGGGGAACTAAGAGCTATGTCACCACTACAGTAGCCAGCAAGCCATATCACAGATTAAGCCATATTTCAGAGGGATCTCTGGGCCGTGTCGGGTGACTGTATGCGTAACTACCTACTTGACTTACGGCAGGGTTTACCCCAAGATTCCCTAGACATCGAGATGTCTGTTATGCACGTATCAAAAATCCCCCAAAAAGCACGAATTTACCGCACCTTCCTGCACGAATGCGCGTTGTTCTCGCAAGATTTTTGATAGAAGTATTAATCCTATTAAAAATCCCGCGAGAACCAACACTCATTCGCGCAGGAACGTGCGGTAAAATCTTGCTTTTTGCGAGATTCTTGATACGTATATTGGGGGTGGGGCAAAATCCAACGTCATGCCTAGGGCGTTTCTAGGGTTTGGTGACGAGGTGGAGAAACACCAAGGAAAAGGCTAGAAATCACGTGTCGAAATTTTTCAACATATTTGGAAAATTTTACGGCAGGTTTGACAGCGATACAACACAACGAAGCGATTTCGAGCATTTGTTTTATTCTCAGATAAATATTTCAATAACTCATGGATATGACATATGATTGTCTGGTTGGCGGCGAAATTTTCCAAATATACTGGAAAGTTTTTTCAAGTGATTCACAGCCTTGGCCAGAACGTTTCTTCATCCCGCTGCCGGCCCCTAGAAGTTAATTTATAATAATTCATGAGAATTATTAAAGAATTTGAGAAATTCCTACCGAGACGTGGTTTGGATATCTGATGTAGAAATTACATAAATTAAGCCAACTTTCACCTCTATTTCCTCCTCAAATACTGATTCTTTTGAGATGCAATATCGTACACGAGAAGGAATGTTTCATCAGATATCCAAACACCTCGAAGTTTGTAAAAAACCTCGGCTGTCGCCTCGGTTTTCAATAAACTTCTCCGCGTTTGGATATCCTGATGGAACAATTCCTCTCGTGTATGATATATTACATAGAAGCCTCTCCAACAAATCGCCCGTATTTTTAGTGACAATGTTCATGCAAAATTAGAAACAAAGAATAAAATAGACGTTGTTTTGTGGAAAGGGTAAATGCCCTTTTCACAAAAAATGTCTACGGGATTAGTACCTCAATTCCCTGCTCTCGTGGAAATCGTGACATAGAGTCTGCTGCGTTTACCTGGTCGTCAACAAATATTTCGAGAATTGACGTGGACACCGTGCTGGTGATACCGAGGAAAAGATTGGTAACGATCATTACAACGTAAGCTGTGCTGGGAACTTTAAAATAGAACGAGGCTGGATACATCAACGGAGTAACAGACCACCTGCAAAAAAAATGCCAAGAGAAATCAGAAATGTACTCCACAAAAACTGCATGCAATGCCCGTCTAGCGGCAACGGCCCCAGCACCTCGACCAGTAGCGGGCTGGATTACATTCCCCACGGTTGTGGTTTCGATTTCTGCCGAAAGGCCCGACCGTTACGTCTTTTACAATAGGTCTCGATTGGGTCTTAACAAAGAATTATTAGACATAGAATGCGGGCTCCTACCTCTGCCAGTAATGTGCAGGAGGCAACTACGAGGGTTGTCATTTTCAATTGTTTTGTCCTTAGAACTCCGCCATTTTGTTCAAAAGGGACCCTCCCTAGGACTATTTTATAGAAAAACAAAAAAGGTTCTCTCGGACATTGCTGACAATTTCTTTCTTTTTTGTATGATATTGCATGAAAGAAACTAGATTAGTCGGTCTGAACGTGCTATTGCTGCCACCTCGAAGGAAAACAACACGAGCCGAGCCTTATTTTTCCAAAAACTTCTTGATAGTAGACGTCAAGACCTCAATCCAATACGGCGGATTTCTGTGGGCAAAACAATTGAAAATGGCGATCCCCATAGTTGACCCCACGGACCAGTGATAGCAGCCCGTATTCAATGCCTAATAATTTTATGTTACGACCCAATCGAGACCTGTTGTAAAAAATGTTCGGACCTTTCGGCAGAAATCGAATTCACGACCGTAGACTGGTATGCAACCCAGCCCTCTACCGGTAAGACTGTGATGAAACGAGAAACTACGGAAACTGGTCATGTAAAAATGTTAGCCAAAAGGAATTATAAAATTGTATCATATTTTATTTAATCACATTTAAAAACGGTTACCCTTCAGAAATAACATCCTGATTTTAAAGGAGCCGTTTACCACACTTACTCTTCACTAAATAAAACAAGATAACCAACAGAAAAACTAACCACTAAATACAGTGTTTACTTATCGCAAGGTACTATACATTATTTTAAAATTTCTACAGCTTGCACAGTCTCTGAAATCTCCCGGTAAACAATTCCAATAGTTAGACCCACTGTAGCTAATGCTTTTTTTCCATCAAATTAGTTCTTGGTTTATCAACAGCAAATTGCGCTTCATTACACTTCAAACGACAAACATTAGCTGTCATAGATCCCATTTTACTTTTATACATAAATTTGCCTAAGAGCTGGTTTCGCCTTGTAATGAGTGGTATCCAGTTGACTCGACTTGATTTAAGCGCGTCTCGCGTGTAACTGAACTAAGGGAAACACTCGATGATAATCGTTCAACACAACGTCAATAAAGAAAATTTGTCTGCAAAGATAATGACTCAGGTGCGATCCCATGCCTAAAGGAAGGTCTACAGCTGACTGGACTTAATGATGTTACAAGTCGATTCAGATTTTGTCCAATTCAGATTTCGATCAAACTTCAACTACAAGTAACTCATTTACAACACTGGCATGCTCAGTGCTGCACTCAGACGGTATTCGCTCTTACACGTAAAGTCAATTAAGTGACTGGTCACGAAGCTGGACTCGTGAATAGGTAAAAAACACTCGGTTCTTTTATTTTCCTTTTGTTGACTAGTCGGCGTTGAGAGACTGATCGTGGGGTAGATCTTCTGAAGCTTACCTCAGATTAGTTGTTGACGATTTTTTGGAGAATTTTTTACTTCATCAACGTGTCAAAAACGTTAGCAACTTTTTATTTGTTGTTATCTTATACAAAAAATACCAAATTGATTTCACTGTTTGGATACTGAAATCCAAACACTTCGGATGTTGGTCCAGTTTTGGAAAGCTAGAGATACTCGCCTTGCAGCTCGCGCTTTTTCACGCTTTTCTCAAATCTCGCAACATCCCCTGTGCTTGGATCACACTACCCAAGCACAGAAATCCATTTTGCATTTCTCAATTGAAGGGCTTTTTCGATAGTTTGATTCCTCGATTGCCTTATGACTTTGCTGAAATTTAAGTCGAAGAAAACATTGTAACTACAAAAGCGTAATCAAAGTCTTGGGAAACTTTTGCTGAACAAACTGTGGAACGCCAAGGACTCAGAAAAACTATGAGCTCCTGACGGGTCTCGAATCCGCAAGATTCTGAAAATTCAAATAAACGTCTAACCGAAGATTTACCGACATCTAACCGAAGATTTACCGACATCTAACAGCTTGCAGTCTAGCAAGTCGTTGCCGACTGCCTCGTTCCAAGTTTAAATATCGTACGTAAACTTGCTCTTCCATCTGATTTGAAGTGCCTCAATGGTCAGAGCGTTCAGACGGTTGCAGGTTCGAGTCCCGTCTGGAGCTCAGACTTTTTCTGAGTCCATGGCGTTTCACAGTTTGATCAGCAAAAATTTCCTAAGACTTTAATAGTATCAAACTGCACACTCAAGATTCGAAAGCGTAATCAGGTTAACTTTTTTGGATCTTCACGGAAAATACTCGACATTGCATGGTTGGACTTGAAGATAGCTTCAGCACCTCACAACCTAAAGATACTCCACGTAAATGATGCGAAAGTTAGGTTGGGAGGAATGTTTTTTCTATCAAATAAAGACAGTTTATCACTTACCCATACAGCAAAAACAAACAGACAACGGCCGGAAAGTTGGTAGACGATGCATACGCTGGCACTTGAAATGAGTATAGAATTGTAATGCAGACGGCTGCTGGGACCAGATAATTCATCTATAGAAAAAAAAAAGGAAAATTCATTCAGAACTGTTAAGTGCAGTCTATAAAATACGAAATCGTTGAGCACAAATGTAAAATAATATGTTTATAGGTTCCAAGATATGTAAAACAAGAAAGATTCAAAGCATTTCAATGCCAATACAACAATTCGTTGTCGATCATTTTCTTAGATTTATGAGGGTTGTCTAGGCACGATTATACACATACACATATACATATACATACACTTCTAAAACTCATCTACAATTCATGAGGAAAATTCAAAAGAAATTAAGGTTTAATCAATTTCTGTATACCCCGATACACAACTGATTAAATAAACATAAGTTTTGTATCACATTTACAGACACTAGTCTCTGAATCTACAAGTTTTGCATTGGCTTCCCCACACTCAAATTGAAATTTTACGGTAATATATGACTTGTTTTGATTTCTCTTTTTACTTAACATTACTGTGAAATGTAGTAATATGGGACGTTTTAGAAGTCATTTACAAAATTCGTGTCCGTTCTGTATCGGGACACAGTTACTCGGCTTTGCCTCGTGACTGTATACCCCGATACAGAACGGCCACTCATTTTGTAAATAGTACTTCTAAAACTCATTTATAATTCATGAAGAAAACAGAAAAAAAAAACATCATAACGGTAACGGATGTATATATCTGATATAGATCTCGCTCACTTTTCCCGTCAGGTTATTGCAGCTCAAAAAGCGGTAATTGCAAACGTTTCCTCGTCAATTAGTGTATAAAGGGTTTCGTTTTAAAAGTCATCTAAAAAAACTCGTAGATTGTGCTTTATCGGATCTAAAACAATCGGCTGTCGCGTCGTATTTATGTCAGATAAAGCACTCTTACTCGATTTTTAAATATTACGTATACCTTTTTTCTATATACATACGCATATATGCACTGAACCAGACACAGACAAAAGGATTCTTAAGGGCTCTTTATGTGAGCTGGGATGAGTTGTGCCTAGAAAATTTTTCCTCCACCGTAGAAAATGATTTTTATCAAGTTTATCCTTTCCTTAGATCCAAACTAAGCAAATCCTTATTTTCCAAGTTACTCTGGTTGCCATTTACGACCTTAATAAGTTCTTCTTTAAATGAATCAACCCGGTTAACGCACACAGCCCGAGTCATGCAAACAGCCCCTTAGGATACACGGACATATGTAATTCTGTATTTATTCTGTATTTATATTTGGTTTCAAGACAAATCAAACAGTCATGTTTTCCTGCTACTTACCATATCCCAAAAGTAATTTGAGAGCCAGTAGATGGTTGGATTGACTCCACAAACAAATTGCAAATGTTTTGAGTTAGTCGCACGCTCAGTGACGAGGAAAACGACAAATCCCGCTGGAACAAAGGACATGGCGACAATGACAAAGATAGCGATGACAACGTTTGTGCCAGAACGTCTAAAATTAAAACGCACAAATATATACGTATGAAAGTTTACACCACAGAATAACTGCTAAAATAATACGAATATAATAAGCTATTTACGCACCCACGTAAATACGACAGTCATAATATGTTGGAGAGTTTAACATAAAACGTGCGGATTTAACTTACAACTGTTGCACACTAGTGTTAAGGCTCTGATTATAGTTAGGATTATGGTAAAGATTTGGATTAGCCTAAGGGCTTAAATAAGGGTAACCGTAAGTCTCGGTTTCGTACAGGAGGTCATTTATCCACGAACAGGTTACCTGTTTACTTGGAATACGTGACCTTTAGTCACTCATTCTCTTGGGTCCCGCTTTTTATATTGTCGATAAATACACGATCGATTTTTTCGTGTTGTCGATAAATGCGATTAACTTTCGGTTCAATCATTCAAAAAAACGTATCAATAAACAGTGTAATACAGAGAAAAATGCATCGAATCTTCAAGTGGCGCAAGTACACTTCATAATATTGTTAATATTTTATTTCAATTTGTTTGGTATGTCGTAATATTGATATGAGTACAGGTAAGTTAATGCAATTTTTTTAGAAGTGTATTATTGTAATATAGATACCTAGGAAAGTTTTATGTAAATAAGAAGCACGGCAACTTTTGAAAGCCAGGAGACTGAACGTCCATCGCATCATAATAAGTTTAAATAATAATAATAATAACAATAACAACAAAAACAATAACAACAATAACAATAATAATGATAATAATAACAATAACAACAACAACAACAATAATGATAATAATAACAACAATAACAATAATAATGATAATAATAATAATAACAATAACAACAAAAACAATAACAACAACAACAATAATGATAATAATAACAACAATAACAATAATAATGATAATAATAACAATAACAACAACAATAACAATTATAATGATAATAACAACAATAATAACAATAACAACAACAATAACAATAATAATGATAATAACAACAATAATAACAATAACAACAACAATAACAATAATAATGATAATAACAACAATAATAACAATAATAATGATAATAACAACAATAATGATAATAACAACAATAATAACAATAACAACAACAATAACAATAATAATAATAACAACAATAATAACAATAACAACAACAATAACAATAATAATGATAATAACAACAATAATAACAATAACAACAACAATAACAATAATAATGATAACGACAATAACAACAATAACAACAGCAATAACAATAATAATGATAATAACAACGATAACAACAATAACAATAATAATAATAGCAACAATAATAACAATAACAACAACAACAATTATAATGATAACCATTAGTTAGTCTTACCGATACTCCTCCGACAGTCTTTCACCAGTTTTATTGAATGGGTGATTCGTAACACTGATTCCTGAAAAAAAAGAGAGAGATTGTTGCATATCTTACACCAGCGTGGTTACTATAATATATACCCCACCTTCACCAATACATAACGGAATATAGGCCCTAGAAATGAACTGCTTTGAGTCAAGATTAAGGTGTACGGGGTTTATGAGTTTTGATATCCGGCCGAATACCGAGTGAAGTAGCCAAGATCGGATCTTTCGGGGGAACAAACCCTTAACAGGTTTATGTCAGGGGATGGTCTAACTGCATGCTACCTGAGCGTAACCCACCATGTATTTCTAATCGGATTTGGCCGTTTCATGAGAACAGTCATGAGACCATTGGGGGGCAATCGCCCCCACTTGCCCCCCCTGACTTTGCCAGTGCGGGTACCGTTTACGCCAAATGATACAATAATCCGATCAGATACCACACAGTTCTTCGTTGTTTTCCTCATACACCAATAATTTCCCCCAGTTCATTGTGTCCTCAAAACGTTTTTAGGCAAGATAACAAATTAATCCGAAACAGGCAATTTACAAGTAAATTTCATGAAATCGAATTTTGACATTAATTTAACAATCTTAAAATTTCGAAAAATGTATCTGACTGCTCCTTTACAAAAAACAATAATTAAGCCCGCTTTTTATGTCTTAAAGATGTCTCGTAGCGTGGCCCTAAGAGAATGTATCCGCCACGTTTTGCTAGTTTATGCTGTAGTGTAAAATACTTGGTTAGATTTTCCCAGAAGATTCTACGAAAAGGGTTGTTATTTTAACCTTTCGTATTATTATCTCTTTATATCTTATTAAGTCATTCGGCCCTATCATAGAATTAACTAGTCCGAAACCGGTCAGTGAAATAACCCACTATCCGTTGCACCTCGATCTTATTAAAACCAATCCTGCATATAGTAACTGGGTCCACAATGTGCCCGTGTAATTTGCACTATGCGCCGTGCTGTTACTGAAGTCAACTTCCAGTAGTGAAAGCTATTTAGGCCAAAAGCTTACCGTAAGCCGCGGGATTCCCTTTCTTGCTTGGCAAATAGGCTCTGAGAATGCTATTGTCCATTGCGTTCAAAAACACAGGCTGTGAGTGATAGCCTTTGTTGTTGTACAATGCCTGCAGGGGGAGAAGGAAAAAACCCTCAAAATTTAAAAGTTTTCCTTGGGGGACAGATGTGTCGTAAGAAAGCTAAATATTAAAAAAATATTTTACAAAAAGAAATACTTTACAAGGTGTCCCACAAAAATGCCCCTCATCAAACATTTCAACAAGTCTTTTTTTATACGGCAGAGTATAACGGCGTAGTTATATAGATATGAAAGCCTTGTTCTTGTTTTACGCTGTGTGCAAATTCCACGGAATCTTGTCCATAGATTTAGTAGCCGCTGTACTTACACGGAAGTTACTCGGAATTGAAGTTGTCCATCTTCAACAGAAACGCAGGGTTGAGAAGTGAACCTTCTTATTATGGCAGGATGTAAATAATCAATTCTTTGCTTCTGTTACGTTTAGAACCGTAAATTGAGAAAGCTACGTTGCCATATAGGCAAATTAATTTATAACTTGAACCGCAACTCAAACCACAGCACCTCCAATTTAAGTGAGGGGGCATTTTTTTTGTTTGGAACAATCTATATTTCCCCAACATTACCTTCGCTGCACTTCTGACGCCCAAACGCTTCACTGTCCCACAATCAATATTTGAGCATTTGAAGTGGCTAAACTTTGCTGGTATACTAGGAACTATTTCGCCGAACACAAGACCGCCGTATCTACAGAAACAGATATGGATTTCCTCAGTTTTGGTGAAATAAGAGTATGTCAGGTGAAAGTGAGGTTATGTCAGGAAAGTGACATGAGGTGTAACAAGTTGAGCCGAGGTGTCAAAACTTGAGGTGCGGTGTCATTGGGCAAGAGTAGGGGTGGTTAGTTGAGGTTAGACGAAGCAAAGTAAAGTGAGGTAGGTTAAGATTAATTAAGTAAAGGTGAAGTAAGGAAAGTGAGGAAAGACAAGGAAAGGGTAGGTAAGGTAAGGTCACGTAACGTAGGTAACGAGAGAGGAGGTAAGCTGAGGGATGACGAGATCAGGCAAGGTAAGGTAATTAGGGAAGTGAAAGAAAAGGGACGAGAAGTCTGGTGTGGTGTGGTACGGTAAGGTAAGGTAAAGTCAGGTGAGGTGAGGTAAGGTAAGGTAGGGTAAGGCAAGGCAAGGCAAGGCAAGGCAAGGCAAGGCAAGGCAAGGCAAGGCAAGGTAAGGTGAGGTAAGGTAAGGTAAGGTATGGTGTGGTGTGGTGTGGTGTGGTGTGGTGTGGTACGGTAAGATAAGGTAAAGTCAGGTGAGGTGAGGTAAGGTAAGGTAGAATAAGGTAAGGTAAGGTAAGGTATGGTGTGGTGTGGTGTGGTGTGGTACGGTAAGGTAAGGTAAGGTAAAGTCAGGTGAGGTGAGGTGAGGTGAGGTGAGGTAAGGTAAGGTAAGGTAAGGTAAGGTGAGGTGAGGTGAGGTGAGGTGAGGTGAGGTGAGGTGAGGTAAGGTAAGGTAAGGTAAGGTAAGGTAAAGTAAGGTAAGGTAAAGTAAGGTAAGGTAAGGTAAAGTAAGGTAAGGTAAGGTAAGGTAAGGTAAGGTAAGGTAAGGTAAAGTGAGGTAAGGTAAGGTAAGGTAAAGTAAAGTAAGGTAAGGTAAGGTAAGGTAAGGTAAGGTAAAGTAAGGTAAGGTAAAGTGAGGTAAGGTAAGGTAAGGTAAAGTGAGGTAAGGTAAGGTAAGGTAAGGTAAGGTAAGGTAAGGTAAAGTAAGGTAAGGTAAGGTAAGGTAAGGGAAGGGAAGGGAAGGGAAGGGAAAGTAAAGCAAAGCAAAGCAAAGCAAAGTAAGGTAAGGTAAGGTAAAGTAAAGTAAAGTAATAGTGAAGTAAAGTAAAGAGCTAGTGAGTTTGTCAACAGTATACACGACTCGAAATATGACATTAAACGAAAGCTTTACATTCTTCAGTTTTTCGGCCAAAGGTCAATTTAGAGTCTAAAGAACACTGTAGAAAGGTACTCGCTTATTGAAAAGGAGTAAATTACAGATATATGGCATATGTAGTTAAACCACACGGATTGAATTTATTCTAGTTTTCTGCAAATGAATTCGGTATCAAACCCCAGCCAATAAGGTTCTAGTTGTATTATGAACATCAAATGGCTGAGCTACTCAGCCGCCACGTGTGCACTCTCCGTGTTTAGAGTGCCAATCACCCCCTAAATAAGATTCGCTTTGATCGAAAGCACACATAAAATTATAAAGAATGCCGTGGATTGTTCAATTATAATGATTTTTGAATTATTGAAGTTCTTGTAAACAACGTACGTGAGAAAACGTCAAGCAAGTCAGGCAAAATTATGGCAAATCATGATGTCGTATACATCTGTTGTATTAGGCCCAATACGGTTTAATTTATGTTACATGAAGCCTTCGGATGCTACGGCGGGAGGACTGGAGAGAACAAGATGGCGGCTAGCCGCTCAAGTAGTTAGTTGCGTTAATATTCCCTTAAATAATAAGTCTTTAGTGTGAAACACTTTTGTATTTGAATTTTTGAGTGCAGTCACTCAAAAGTTACGATGTTACTCCACTGGTGTTTGTTGTATGATGAATGTATCAACAATCGTTAAAGTGACCATTGACTCATACTTTAAATAACTATTTCAGAATCATCCTCAGCGCAATATGAAACGATACTACTCTGTGATATTACTCTAATGTTAAAATTCCTCCAACTAATCACCTATAATAAAATACCTTTGTCGTTTTCGTCGCTTTTTTCCTACCAAAAAAGAATGTAAGAGCCAGTAAAAATCAACAAAAAGTGGGAAACTACGGATTTGATTTGATTGTGCGATCAACCATCAATTTGCAGTTATCTTAAATTATCACTATACAATTATTTTAATGGTTTTGTAAAAGTGGGAAATGTTGTGGCAAGCGGTGTTTCTCAGTTCTATCATACGCAAAACAGACTTTACGGAAACAAAGTACTTCCTGGGACGTAATGTTTCTGAATTTTTTTAAAAACATTTCCGCTTTTCCGGAAGCTAGATTTGCATCCGTGTCCCATGGGTCACGTTTCGAAAGTGGTGAAATCAGCAAACATCCCACTTTCAACAATAATTGCCGCATCTCGGGCATAAAAAAATGGCAGAGTTTTAATCTTTCATCATGCTTTGTTGAAATGACGTTCAAGGGCATTAAAACACACCTCAATGATGTTGTTAATAAATTCTAAGGCTTCCTCAACTTCAAATCCTTTCCACAGTCCATCACAAGCCAGCACAAGGAATCTGCCATTGAAATTCAATGAGACGGAAAAGCAAGAATGATCATTGAAATCATAGACGAAACAACACTCGTTAACCTTCTAAAATTAAATATCTACAAAAGCTAGAAAGTATTATTGCTTCGACCTGTGGTTTTGTAACCTACGAACCCAATTTTATGTCTGAATACGAACTTTGCTTCTCGACTAAAAAGTCTGACACTCAAGAAAACCTATAGTTATCAGCTGCATTACAACCTCAATTTATGTAACACCCTACTTCACGCAAAATACTTCATATAATGCAATCATACTTCTCTGTTAAAACAAGGAAATACAATTTATAGTTGCTATATATCAGGAATATCTTAATTAATTTCAGGTTTACATGTGTTCAGGAATTTAGTGCGCACTGCACACATATTTTTGTCGCCACGAAAAGTTTCCACGGCATCACATTTTTACGCCTATAGATTATTAAACAGCTTCTCTCTAACTTTTTTTAAAAAAGCTTTTTTAAATTCTGTGATCGGAATCAATAAACTTACTGGTAGGTTTAATGTAACCGCAGTGATTTGATTAGTTATGCTCTCCACATCTAATAGCTGATTAGATATCAAAGAACGGCGAGAATAATAACTCCGAGTTTTTCGTTTCAAAACAATGCGTATTCTAAGTTTTTTGAAATAAATTTGTACGGACGAATATAAATTAGCTTCTGCTAAAACTGTTCGACTGGCTTCGTCATCTTCAACTATCAGCTCCTGGAAAATTCAAACCCAGAATCTAACTGTAAAATAGTTTGAATACAGTCAGTCACAACGTATTGACAACGTCAAATGAGATCAAGAGTTGAACTACAAATGCCAATAAGCGCAGCTATGCCGGCGACACAATTCTCAAAGAAGACTCTCGGGTCACGCACTCAACTCAACCAGGAACCTTTCTGTTACGTCCACTGAGCAGACGAACACCAGATTAGTCAAGAAATGGCGATGTATACGAAACGTTACGGATTAATAAATTTTCACATTACTTGTCTTTCTCCGTGAGTGAGCATCTAAGAACATCCGGGGTAGCAATGACGCCACAACCTTTGAAACGACCATCACCAAAGGAACGAGAAACTTCCAGAATGCCAAGCACACGTCCATCCCTGAATTTAGTATAACAACTGAATTGTCTCATTATCCTTTTTATTATTTTATTGTTATTTTATTATTATTATCATTATCATTATTATTACCATTATTATCATTATTATTATCATTATCGTTATCGTTATCATTATCATTATCGTTACCATTGCTACCGTCATCGTTATTGTTATCATTATCGTTACCATTGCTACCGTCATCGTTATTGTTACCGTTATCGTTATTGTTACCATTATCGTTATTGTCACCGTTATCGTTACGATTACTGTTATCGTTACCATTATCGTCATCGTTATCGTTACCGTTATCGTTACCGTTATTGTTACCGTTATCGTTACCGTTATCGTTACCGTTATCGTTACCGTTATCGTCATCGTTACCGTTATCGCTACCATAACTGTAATCTTTTCCATTATCGTCATCGTTATCGTTACCATTATCGTCATCGTTACCGTCATCGTTACCGTTGTCGTTACCGTTATTGTTACCGTTATTGTTACCGTTATCGTTACTGTTACCATTATCGTCATCGTTACCGTTATCGTTACCGTTATCGTTACCGTTATCGTTACCATTACCGTTATCATTATCGTTACCGTTACCATTATCGTCATCGTTACCGTTATCGTTACCGTTATCGTTACCATTATCGTCATCGTTACCGTTATCGTTACCGTTATCGTTACCATTATCGTCATCGTTACCGTTATCGTTACCGTTATCGTTACCGTTATCGTTACCGTTATCGTTACCGTTATCGTTACCGTTACCATTATTGTTACCATTATCGTTACCGTTACCATTATCGTGATTGCTACCGTTATCGTTACCATTATCGTCACCGTTATCTTTAATGTTATCGTTGTTACCGTTATCGTTATTGTTATCATTAACATGACCATGACGAGGAAGAGTGTGATGGTTATTACTATTATCTCCTTTGCCACTCCCATTATCATTGCTATCACCATCATCATTATCATAATCTTTATCATCAACATTATCATTGTGATAATGATCACACTTATTGCCATTATCATCATCGAATCATCATCTAATCATCATCATTATCATCGCAATCATCACTACATCACCACCATAATCATTACCATCATCATCATCATTACAACAATCATGGTCACCACCATTATCGATTTCATCACCATTATAATCACAAGCATTTTTATTACCATAATTATCGTCATTATCATCATTATCATGATGATCATTATAACCATAACATCATCATTATCATCACAATCACCACAATTAACATCATTAACACCGTCATTGCCATCATCATCATTTTTTTCACGAGTATTATCTTCATCAAAAGTAGATCAAGCCTGTCCGCTCTCTTTTGTAGTTCTAACCAAAACCTAGAAATGGACTGCTAGTCCAAGGGTACGCCGATGTTCTTCATTAGAGTGCCTTTAAAATGCTGACCTGACATTCCCTCCAGCCTTTTGTATTCGAAGTCTTTCATCATACTAAAAGGAATAAGGTTTGAAAGCTTAACCCTAAGGTGTCTACATACAGTTTCTTCATACGTTGAAGAATGCAAGTCAGACCGAAAATATTTGGTGATTAAGTATTTTGAAGGGAACGAAACAATGCATTATGACAAAAATAATATTTACATTTGGTGAAGGACATTTTCAAGTGTCAGAATGATATATTTTGAGACCCAACAAGGACCAGTTGAAAAAATTGCAACTCTAGGCCCTCCGGCTGGGAATCAAACCTGCGACCCTGCGAATCTAGTGCAGTGCTCTGCCAGCTGAGCTAAGAAGGCCGTTGCCTACAGCTTGGTCACGAATTCTGTATACATATATGGATGGATAATGCTGCTGAAGTGAAGGGTATATTAAAGGAATACTAGGCATTTACACTCGGTACCATGATGGTGACTCAACGTATATTTTTATTCACTTATTCTTTTATTCATTTATTCAATAGTTCATTTATTTATTTGGTCAAATTGCTTCATAGTATATATACCTGTGTTGGTGAATGGTCTTTCGTTAGAGGAACCACGTTGAATTTTCCTTCTTCACTGCGTCGACAAAGTAATGCCTGGGAAATAAATAAAAAGACGTTGGTGCTTGAGGAGGTTTTGGTGACAAAGAGTTTTCCCATTGACGGGTAAAATCGTCTGGCATTAGCCAGAGTAAAATACTCTGGGTTAGCAAGAGTAAAATACCAAAGTCTGCATCAGTCACTGGTGACTGAATCTGGCACCGAGGAGTTAACGGCCAGCAGTTATTTGATGTGGTACGAAAGGACTTACTATACCTTGCTGTCCCCAAGGTTTGCAACATAGAGCACGTCGTTAATTACCAAGATGGAGACTGCCGTGGAGCCATCTTTTAGGGTAGGATTACTAAAACAAAGATAACGTATTACACCATGTATTTATTATGAGGTTCGTTGTCACGTGGGTGCCGAATTTTCCTCGCAACGAATGCTGAGCTTTTGCCAAAATATTCTTCTGAAGGGTCAGTCCGCCGGCTCCGCTCATGCAATATACGGAGTACTAACTGAATCTAAACATCGATACATACTATTTTGATGCTTCTTGCAAGAATTTCTGATTAGTTTTGCGATGTGTCTATATCTTTCTTGACTTCTCTATCTTTGTTGACAACCATCCATTTCATATGTGAAATATATGTTTCTTCAGAATAATAGCAATAGATTAACCAGGCGGGAACCGTACGTAATCTTTACAAGAATATTAATACACAGCATAGTATATGCAGGAGATCCATTTTCAATTGCACATTTGAGTTCATATACAGTGGAAATATCCAAAGTTTCGTTGCTAAACTTGCAATATCAAGAGAGGTTAACAAAGTAGCAGTGATTGATCTAAATATCTTTACAAACACGAATTTAAAATAATACTTGTTTGATTTGTTATACTAGTTAGATTCATGCCTATAAGAAATATATACAGTAGTAGCGGCCGAACTGTATGGGACTTAATACGTACTGCTTTGATGCTTCTTGTAAGAACTCCTCGTCAGTCTTGCGATAAGCGTCTATTAAGCATTTCTTGATTTCCCTGTCTTTGTTAACAACTCCACCTGTTGTACAAAAAAGTTGTAATGCCGTCAGTCTACTGTGTTAGTGCTCAGTAACTATATTACTCACCCTTAAAAAAGTATCCCACGCCACTTCGTATACTGATCAGGTAAAAGTGAAACGAGTAATTCAACATGTGAAATGAAATAATTTTGCAAGTGAAATTAAATTATTTTAAAAGTCAATCTTTAATTTGTATCGGTTTTCGCATGGTGCGCCGAGTAAAATGACGGTTTAATTTTACGAATGTTTTCAAAGTTTCACAAGGTCACGAGCCGAGATGACCGAGTCACGAGGCGACAAGGGTCAAGGATATTTTGTAAACTTTACAAACACAAGTGAAATTAAATTATACTTTTACGAGAACCCTTCGCATTATTTATTTATAAGGAAGTGGGGCAAAACGAATTCATTTTACATTTTACCAGCTGGTTAGATTACATATTCAGGAGACTTAAGCGCGAAGAACCCCTCAGATGCTCATTCAAAGGCAAAGCTGGAAAAACAAATCTGCTAAAACTGGGAAAAACTTACTACAAACTTAACTCAAAGAGAAGATTGAACAACAAAAGCTTGACTACAACAAATGTCAAACAATAAACAAAGATTTCTCGACAGTGGTTAAATGCAGGGCATGTTTTTTGACCATATGGCTTGTGTACAAACTTTTCCCGCCAAAAGTGCACGTCCAATCAAACGCAAGTTATACTGCCCTATAAAAGCCCTTCGATGATTAGCCAATCAAAGTACAGTAATTTTGTTCTCTTTGTTATAATTTATGTTAAAAATAGGCTTCATATACCTCGCTTTCATCTCTAACTTTATATTTTTTCACTTGACTGATATCGAGAAGTGACGAGTAACGCAATAAGATTGAGTTTTTCGGTCAAAAACTGTGTCTATACCTCTCTTTTCGTATCAAATTTGAAAAAACAATAAAAAAACTGAATTAATTTCTACCACAATAGTTAGATTATTCCCTCTCAGTTTTCACGAGATTATAGCTGACTTGGGCTTCGTCCTTGTAGTCACGATATGATACTAATGGGAATGACCTGAATGTCAAACACTGATTAACAGGTATGCGAGAGCTTGCTGCTATTGTAGACGAAATAACACATCTTGGCTTCTTCATAGGCGGCACGTATGACCAACCTGCACCTTAGCTCACCATCTGACCATTGGTAATTCAATGGTTAGAGCGTCTCATTAGTCATCAGGATTTGATACCCGTTTTGGGCTCGGAAATCGTTTATACTGTAAAAGGACACGAACTTGCCAAAAGTTAATATCTCGTTTACAGTAACACCAAGCATTCACGGGTACTTTAATTTGTGTTTAACATATAGGTCATTCTCATTTTTACCATAGTCCATCGTCTTGTTCTACAACTCAGATATTGGTCTTACAAGATGTTGTTCGTCGAAGTATGTTTCTTGTTCTAGTTCTTGTAAAAGTTGCCAGCTGGTAATGGTAATCTTGTGGTGCTACCTATGGTTTCACAAGAGCGAACACTCAAACATTATCCCTGATCTAATCACTATGACAGCCTTCTTTGGAGATGACAAATTTAGTCATGAACATGACAAATTTAGTCAGGTCTTTTACAAAACTTCAACGCACTAGACAACTCTACTGGTTTCATAGACATTTGTTTTGATTTGTCGCTTTTTTGTTTTGTTTTCCCTGCAACCTTTTGGGAACTTGTTGACAATGTTCTTGTGGAGATGTTTGGCTGCAAATTTTGAAGCTTCTCCTCCAGCATGCCCATCAAATATTGCATAGTAAGCCAATCTAGAACTGGGAGAGAATGCACGGAAGCAGGTAAGTCGAGTAAGAAAGCGAGTAACTTTACAAAGATTATACAGACAACCAGCGAACGTTCGTCAGAAATCGTTTTTCTGAGATTAAAGCTCTGTTCATACTGGGCGCGAAACCGTAAACGCGACGCGATTTTTGTAATTTCGGAATCGAATAACTTCATTATTCATGAGTATCTTGATAAAATAACAATGACAGGATAACTTGTTGATCCTAGTACGTGCAAAATTCTACAAATGTTTCATTTCTAGGGTAATTTTATTGGCTTCTAGAAACTGGAAAGTCACGTCGCGTTACAGTTTCGCGTCCAGAGTGGATAAACCCTGAAAGTTTGACGAACGTTCGCTGGTCGTCTGACTGACATACTCCAAGCTCCCACATGAACATGATTTGCGTTCAGCATTCAATGAAAAGATTATACAGTTGAAATTCCCATTTTGTTGGGTTACTTTTCCCCTTATCCTAGCTTGGTCATTAGCCTTCTTTTCATTCTTAAATTTCATAACCATAGAGTCATTTTCCATGTTACCCCGAGGATGGTTCTGAAATAGAATCGAAACATCGCACATACTCATGGAAAGCGTTACAGTATGTTGTTGTGTGAATCTCTGGGGCACTTAAATTCTACGACCATACTATTCCTAGCTGTCTCGATAGCTCAACTGGTAGTGCAGCGATCAAGGAGCACAAAGATGTGAGTTCGAATTCCACTTGAGCCGACTTTTCGAACGAATTTTTACAGTATGGATTAATTATGAATAGTCATAATTATTATAGTAGTATATATAATACTACTACAGTAATGAACGTCTTACACTTCAGCTGAAAAATGATCTTCATCGAATTCTTCCGTAAAGTCATCCATAACAACATGAGCATCTTGCATCTCTTCTCGTTCTCCTTTCCTTTCTGCCACAAATCCTTTAAGCAGGAAGTTGGCTACAGTATATAAGAAAGTATAGGTACCAGGTGAAAAGGGTGTGTGATTCGAGGTTGATATACATGCAAAGGGTGATTTTAAACTCTATGTAGATTTAGTACCTTGCAATCACGCGATGATATAGTGCAAAAAAAGACTTGTCAGCTGTACTGGATGATCAGTGCTGGGTTGAGTACAATTATTGTGTAATTCACTCCAACTGGAGCAGTTTAACAGGGAAAATTTAGTTATCTAGATGTATGGGTACTTGTCACCAAATATAGGTGTCCACTGACTAACAGCTACCGTTATACAAAATGCAAAGCATTATTTTGCTACTTTGCTAATCTGATTTAACCCATTGATTCCCGGAACAGCCAAAAGCAGGCCTTCTTTTATTTGAAGCTGTCGCACAATTCTGCTTTTCAAAGGGGGAGTCCTTGGGAAACAATGGGTTAAAGTGTGAAGGTTTTATTAATTATTATAACATTGAATTTGTTAAATGTTTAAAGACTTCGGTACAGTCCATGCCTAATTGTACTGTACTGAAATGTAATGCAGACATGTCAAGTATTCCCATCGTCCTAGCTAAATTGAACACTTTCGACAAAAAGTTACAATTCATCGTTGAAACTTTCGCAGATGGCCTGATTCATTTTTTAGATATCAACATTTCAGTTGACGGTACTGACGAGTATCGTAAAGATAATCATATGGGTCAGTATACTCATTTTCCGGGTTTTGAACCATTTTCACATATGACCGCATGGATAAAATAACTTTTTCACCGAGCATTTATGATATGCAGCACCAAACAACTTTTTAAAAGGTCCTGGAACAGTTTCCCTAATCGTATCGAAAACTTATAGCGGCGAAAACTAAAGAAAACTCGTTCTCATCCGTCCGTTTCCTCTGATCGTACAGCAGGGCCCAGCTGTTCAATGGACGATTACTGCTAATCCTGGGTTAAACTTTAATCGGCTCTTTTGTTCGGCGTGTTGTGCTTAGTAATATTAATTGAAACTTTCTAGAAGAAAACCTTTCTATATTTGAATGACATCTAAACAGAAAACTTTAAACATTCTTTTCTTCATTACCAATATTTGATCCACAAAGTTTTCACTAATCCTGGATTAACGTAATCGACTTTTCAACAACTGGGCCCAGATGGCCATCTTCGTCACCGTTCCTCCGATAATGACCGACGTAAGATATGGTTTCACATTCCTTACCTTGGAAGAAGGGGGGAAACCCAGTCAAAAATTGCTTAAAGAAAGTTCGTCATTGCCTTAAAGAGCTAGTTAATTTTATTGACATCTACAACACGAAAAAGATTTCGTATTTTCTTTCTGACAAAGGCAAAATTCCGGATGTTTGCCGAAGTAACGTGGTTTACCAAATTTCATGTCCTGGTTGCGGTAACAGATACATTGGCAGGACCGATCGTTGTCTTCAAAAACGTCTTTGTGAATATAGCACCCAACAAAACACTAGTGCAGTAGCACAACATTTTCTTAATTGTGAACATGCTCTCTACATAGCTGATTTAAGCGAGCACTATATGTTTGAGTGATTTTACTGCAATCGTTTTCATCTTTAACAACTTTAAAATCCGTCACTCTTGTAAGTCTTATAGTCCTGATGTTTTATTAATTTTAGAAGCTCTCTTAATCAAATTTGACACACCGGAGTTAAATTCTGGTCTTAAAGCTAGTGAAGAACTGACGCTTTTCAGGTGATACCGCAATTCAGCACTCTTATTTATTGTTTGTCACACTCTGTTAATTAGTCATACTGTATCTAGTTCTCAACTTGTTATGTAAATAGATCTAGCTAGTTCTTTTCTGATGATATCATCATTCCATATAAAAGATTGTTATTTAATTCGAGTCACTTGGTCTGACGATGGCATTGAAATAAGGTCGAAATATAATCATTTCAACTTTCTGTCTTGTTTCTTAATCCGTATCGTGGGTTTTACAAGATGTTTATTTTTGGTTTATGTCTCGTTTGGTATTTCTTCTATTTGTCAGCTAGCTATGGTTTTCATGTCAAGTCTGAACTGTGGCATATTATCAATTTTAAAAATTCAAATAACAGACTTTTAAAACAAAGCCTCAGAGACAGTTCTTGCATACAAGATGCCTTTAGAAACTACTTTACTACACAGAATTTATGTTCACAGTAGTTACAATAAGGTTAACTATTTTTATTTGTTGGAATACATATTTTACTTGTATCTTGGTTAGATATACCTCAAAGGCCACATTAACCTATAAAACAGGCTCCGTCCTTGGGAGAGAGTGAGGGCAAAGCGTTGAAAAAGTGTCTGCAACTGCAACTGTTACTTTTTGGATTTATGCGTACGGAACATACGCAAAATTCCCGTTGATGTAGAAGACCTAACATGTCAATTAGACTCTGTCTGAGATATTGATTAACTAGGCTAGCCAAAATAGCCACAAATAAATGTTAACATCAATCAGGTATACAAGGATGCTTTAGCCGTTCTTCTGACAGGCTTGGGCAAAAATTTAAGTTATCAATAATATACTGTGTAATGGGGCAATTTTTGTCATTGCATGAGAAAAACAAATTTCCCCAATCTCAATTTAAAATCATCAAATGGTGTATTTCATGAATCTTGATGTTGAGATCAATCATCAAGTTGTCCAATCCGAATTCACAGTTCCCACAACTGAAATTGACAATGAATTCTCATTTTCAGCAACCATGAATAAATAACTGTTGTTCAACCATTGCAAACCAGGTGATCTGGAAACATGAAAGTGGATTGGGACTAGCTGTCAAGTAGAAATCCATTCCCAATTTAAGTTAGTTAATATCTAATCAACTATACCAGATTCTGTTCTTAAATTCATAATGGAAATACCTTTCCATTTGTTGAATACTGACACAAAGTTTCAAACAGTTTCACAAAAAACACCGAATGTTACAACTAGTTAAAGATATGAAACTGGATTTTTATTGTTCTGTTAGTCCCAGGCCTCTTGCTTGCAGATCACCTGGAAATCTTTCATTTGTGGAATTGAAGAACCATTTAGCTGAGAGGTTTGAAGTTCAGCAAGTTTTTGCAGAAATACATAATTAGGTCTTGTAATCTAGTAACTACTAGCTTCATTTTTTTCCCTCTTTAGTAATTGATATGTAATGGACAGATTACAAAAGAGGTTAGTTATTTTAATAAAGGGGCATATTGCAAAAAGTGAAGTTACCAGGGTTTGCCCTGCTCTTCAAAAGTTGAATTTAAGGAGCATTCAAGGAGGAAAATTTCAAATTTCTAGGAGCATTTACAGTAGGAAATTTTCTAACAAGAAAATTACTAGTGCTGTGACCAAAATATGGTGCTACTTGTGTACAGTAGCTCTCCATGAATATTAACATTCCCTTTTTATGTGAAAATATTCCAGGATAACATGAAAATAACTATCACGTCATTTTATGACACAGCGAATATTACTTTTAATTAAAACAATTTGTTTTACTTTTACTTGAACATAATATTCAATATATTTCAAGTGCCCTTGAAACTCAAAATTTGGTTAAAGGAGTAGTCAAGGAGTTCAAGGAGTTGCACAATTAAAATAAACCAGACCTTAATAAACAGATACACCATCTTAACACCGTTTTTAGCTTGTAAGTAATTTCCGCTTTCTATCATTGTAATTTAATATCCATATCACATAACATCTATGACT
>JBAHVQ010000517.1:23087-43255 GCA_036872915.1 Nanipora kamurai
GACAGGCTTCAATTTCCGCCATCTTGGCTTCAAATTTTCCGGTCGAGCTAGCGTTCCAGTCTTATTTGAGTTCACTGCTCGAAACTAACAGTTTTGAAATCTACGGAAATTCAACCAAAAACGACCTTTTTGGCGCGCGTAACTGGTGACAGGTCGTTGCTAGGCGACGAACTGTCGCCAAAAGGTGTGCCAGAATTTTTCCATGGTTTTTAGCGTTTTCTAAACCGTTAAAGTTTCAAAGGGTTAACCCTGCCGTAGCACACCATTCGCTTCCCTATCAACCCCAAAACTTTGCTTGCCTACCTTATCCCCTTCCCTATCCTAATCAGCTCTATTGAACCTACCCCTGTCACCCTTGCTTACCTTACGTACTCACATTCCCTCATTATCCATTATCATCCCAACCAAACATTCTGAACCGTATCTCTGGTCTTACTTTCACTACCTTACCTACTCTAGCCTTGAAAAAACCCTTTCCTTACCGTATTCTGCTCTACCTATTCTCAACTTTGTCATACCGCACCCTATCCTACCTATGCATATTCTACCCTTACCACACCAACACTACGTTACCCTTTACTACATCTCAAACAAACATTCTGTCCTCTATCTCTACTCAGACCTTTCATTAACTTACCTACTCTTGCATTGCCCTTATTTTGCCCTCTGGTACTCCTGAAATGCAGTAAACTTTAGCTGAAAGCTCTGTTCCTTTCTGAAAGCTTCATTCTGAAACTTACATTGAATAACCAGCACGGATTCTATTGTAATTTCAATCCAGCCCCCTTGTCAATCGTTACAATGGTAGTCGTGGAAACGTAACGCCTTTTCGACCGATATGTTTCAATGAATCATTTTCACATAAATGCACTATCAACCAATTGTGTCTTACCGTTCTGACGATGTCAACTTCAAAACTTTTCTGTTTCCACTTATATACAATTATTCAAGAATTACTTGGGGGAAATAGGTGATCTGGATCAGAAAGATGGAAACAGGGAATGGAACAATCGACAAATAGTTGGGATAATTTCCGCAGGCCTATTCCGAGTGCTTCTTGAAATAATCAAAATAAGTTAGTACACAAAACATGTGCATATTCAGTCAGCCAATAGAGTGAGAAAGGTGCATATTCTTAGCCAATGGAAACGCCGCGTTCCAGTTTAGAATGCTACTACAGAAGTTGCAATAGGATCCGTGCAGGCTGTCGTTTCCCCCAGAAGAGCCTGGTTGCAGGCTAACACTAAAGGCTTCGTTCCTCTCTGAAACTTCCTTCCTTTTTTATTTCAGAATCCTGAGATTGTACTCGTACATTACTTGAACCTTCCTGACGAAAGTACGACACACGATCATCTGGTTACATCGTTGCTTCCATTTAGAGAGATGCAAGAACAGGAATTGATTAATCAATTGCAACCAATTTGTAAGAAAACCCCGTATTTTGTTGTAGACCAGTTGCATAAATACCACAGCACATCAGTATACACGCATAGCCTCAACTTCATTCTTTTGAATTCTATTATAAAAACACAAAAACTCAATGGATGAACGTGAATTGAATTCAAAAGAATGAAGTTGAGCCTGTGCGTGTATACTGATGCATTGTGGTATTTATGCAATTGGTCTCTTCTCAACTCGTTTGACGCTTATTGTCATGTATCGTTTTATTTTATCTCTCAAGCTCAATATGTAACTCCAAACTAATTTTGAATCAACTTTTTTCTTTATCCTTTCTATAAAGATACAGACTCATTTGGGAGGCCTCTGTGTACCTGACCCTCTTTAAATTGGAGTTCTTCATTAACTTAGAGTGTCATCACTAGACTGGGATAAGCTGGTTTTAATAACTTGATCACGCGTCGCGCTTTTCCCAAACGCTCTTCGTTGTATTTAGATACTTAAGGGAAGTCCTCAGACGGTTCTGTGACAAATCCTCTTCGTATTTGGAGTTTCTGAGTCCCACTTTAACTCGCTTTTGGTGGGAAGAACTTGTACTGGTTTGACTATAGCTGGGGACTAAAGTTGAAATACTACAGTAACCTTTTTTCTCTTGTTTTTATTGCTTCAACTTGTCACGATTCAGTGGTGTGTTGCTTTACATATTTGAATGATCCGTCATCTTCGTCATTGATTTAAGTCACCTCCCCGTGTTTCTTACGCGTAGTGCTTTTGTTTCGAGGAAACTGTCATTAACACTTGTTAGGCCCCAGTTACACTATACGGATTGCTTGCGTATCGAATTACTTTTCGTATTGGATAGGGGTTTCGACTACGCTGCTACGCAGAGTTACATAACGCTCGGAGAATCGGTACGAAAATCACTCCGCTATGAAGGTGATACAAAAAGCAATCCGATGCCTGATGTCCCGTTCCATTTCATGTGCAAACACCGTAATCCGATACGCTCCGCTTCAAACGTCTATTTTAGCATCGTGTTCTAACAAACTACCCGCGTTCAACGACATTTATTGGCAAAATTAAAGCGGGTTTCCTGGTAAGGAGCATTTGATCTAAGGTGTAATATAACTGCGAACAGAAATGCACTGTTTTGGTATCGCATTGAGTGAAGACAATCCGATTTGAAAAGCAAACCGTGACAGAGTAACTTGGGCCTTAGTCGTGATACCACTGGTGACTGTGGTGTTTTTGTATTTAGACAAAATAGCTTATACTGAGCATTCGTTTTTAGGTTTTTGTCAGGTACCTTCATTCACGTTATAAATGTGGTATATTTTTCTTACTTTTCTTGACGATTTTGTTTCTAAATTGCTATTTAGTGACGACGACCACCGGACATGAGGACGATGATAATCGCAAGGTACATATGCGAGATATACCACGTGTTTTTATGTAACATGAATTAACGAAATTTGATGCGATCAACGTTGGGTTACGATTTGTTACGATCGAACACAGGGTCAGGGTGACATATGCTAAGGTGTAGTGTGGAGTCGGATCTCACTTGTGGATGTAGGTGTGATATGATGTAGTGCGGTGTGTTGTGGTACGATGTTATTTTACTTGGTATGGTTTGATTTAGTAAATTTTGTGATGGTAAGTGATCTGATATAAAATGATGTCGTGTGATATGGTGTGACGAGGTGTGATAAACTGTGGTGTGATTTGATGTGATATAATGATAAGATATAGTGTGGTATCGTGTGATTTGATGATGTATAATGACATGCGATGAAATATGATGTGTGACGGTGTGATGTAGTGCGATTAAGAGTGGTCATTCCAAGATCTTCACATTTATTTTCTTTTGTTTAGATTGCAAACATTGACATCGATGAACTTATTTCAGAAGTGAAGCGCTACAAAGAACCCACACCTAACGGAAGAATTGATCAAGACGATACATTACCTTCTGATAAACCACAATTGACGTCAGTCCAATTACGTAATTTCGGAACATCTCGTACGTTGGACCAGACCCCTTACGCTTCAGGGAAGTGCAGTAATTGTAATCAAAACTTGGCAACCAAAAGCCCAATTGATGTTTCCCATCAGAATGCAAACATTGCTGTGACCACAAACAAACAACCCAGCTTTTTTGGTGGCTATGAACATCGCGCGAAACCACTCGTTTCCCCTAATCAACAAACTTACAACTTTGTACCGGCTGAAGTGTCGTCCAAACTTAATACAGGTGACCATCGTCGCCAGATCAAAGGTGCAAGTCACGAACAAGTGACTAGAAGCCAACGTAAAGACCGGAATGAAAATTTGATTAATTCTGCGGTGTTTGTGAACGGTTGCAGTGAATTTATTGAACAGCATCCGACTGCGTCTCAACCAGACTCATGCAGAATAAACGACACCCTCGTAGCTTTGGATTACGATGGTTTGGATTTGATACCGGGTAATGCTACGGAGGGCGATGTTACAAAAGAACTAGATATGAATCTATTTGATAATGACCTTCTGGACTATTTGCCTGACTATTTAAGCGATATAAATGGCTTGTCGTCTGAAGAGCGTAAATCGAATTGCCCTGATGTCGTCTCAGCGACGTGTTCTGGTGTTAGAGAACAGTATTACACGTCAGAAACTCTGAAAACAGCTTCAGATGATATCAGTTTCTCGTCATCTGCTTCTAATGACACCATTTCAGGCGCAACGTCGTTGATATATTCTGGTAGTCACCATCCTGGTCAGCAGTCCTTCTACCAAAACATGTTGAAAGATAGCACAATTGACGGTAATATGCTACGGTCTTCTTCACCGTTCATTGACACGATCTCGACTGACTGCCATACATTCAATCGCTTGACTTCAAATCCCTTGGATTCCAGTTGTAAAGCATCAGTGCCTGAGGTGGGACTTATTGTAACTTCAGAATTAAACAGTCATCAGTGCTCCTCCTTTCCTTCTCCCCAGGCCCTTCTGTGTTTGGACGAGGAGTCTACGAAAAGCTTGGCTCCATCCATTGGGGTTTCCCCAATAAGGTCCCAAACAGCAACTACCTCCGATACTTTTGAGCTCAAACATAATAATGTCAATACTGACAGCAGAAATTATTGTAGCTCTGTGTACCGTTTGAACGCACCGCTGCTTTCTGAATCGGAATGTACTGGAACTGCATCAATGGACATGATTACTGAATATTCGCCCGAGTGGTCATACTGTGAGGGCAAGACGAAAGTGTTGATTCTTGGTCATTGGTCGCATCACGACGGTTCGTATACCTGCCTGTTTGACGGGTATATTGTACCCGCCATTTTGATCCAGTCGGGTGTTTTGCGCTGTTTTTGTCCTCCTCATGAAGCGGGCCTGGTTGCGCTGCAAGTGGCCTGGAACGGATTTATTGTCAGTAACGCATGCGTGTTTGAATACAAGACCAGAGAAAAGCCAGCGAATTCCGTTCAGGATTGGCTTGGCGTAAGTGATGTTGATCTGACGAAACTTATCGTTGAGAGAATTGAGAGACTTGAAGCTACCTTAAATATAGTTACCGATGCGGAGTCTGTACGCACAGTCAGCAATTTAGAGCACACACTGGAGGACAGAATCGTGGAGATCTGTGATTTGCTCTTCAAAAAGCCACCCGTTGACGTGTGGACCGACCTGACAGTCGATGATAAAGGGCTAAGTCTTCTTCATCTAGCAGCAGCTCTAGGTTACACTAAGTTAATCCATTTGCTGCGTCATAACACAGGCTCCCAACTGAAACAAAGGCTTGGGAATGAGGTCGACAGCAGTGACGTCATGACACCAATCACTGAATGGACGCCGCTAAGTAAGGACTCATTTGGTTGCTCGCCACTGATGTGGGCTTGCTGGCGTGGGCATACGGACTCGGCCCTGGCACTGTTGGCATGGGAACCGTCGTCATATGATGACTGCGATAATACTGGTCGTTCACCTAAGAGAATGGCAGAAGAAATGGGGCACGAAGGTCTAGCGCAAAAGATGGAAGAATTTATCAGTTGTAAAATCAACGAGTAAGTTATTCATATATTCATCCGTTCATCCAGACCAGGCGGGGAGCCCACCCCCTGGTTGGTAATATTCATCCTATGGTATAATGTAAATCCAAGTTACTCCTGGATCTTCCAATGATGTTGACTTCCTCTGCGGAAATTCCTTATAGCTGCTCTGACTATTAATCATTCACTTTGGGCAGTACAGTATATTTTGTTTCAAAATGATTAAATGGAGTATGTGATCGCTACCTACTAAAAATCCTAGATCGGGATTTTTCTTAGGGCTGGGGAAGCAGGATGCTTCAAGTGAGGAATGGGGTACACCTGATGCGTATAGCTGTAGGACTCTTCCACAAGGTCCACCTTATTAGAAATTGAGCAGGAAGCTGGGTTGAGACTACTCCCCAGTTTCCTGCTTAATTTGGAACATGGCGGATGTGATCAAATATTTGTGCTAAATAACCCTTGTCCATTCACGTGAGGGCATAGTGTTATCGACCGATAAACCTAATTTCGAACAATTTGGTAGAAAACCTGTCCTCGAGTCAATGTCAGTCAAACGAACAGAACGGAAAGCATGAAATTTGAACATTTTTGCTTGGCAAATGATCTGTGAGATTGTAAACAAGAAATGTCATCAGATTTCTACCCTATTAATTTAACGTTTAGATCTCACACTAATGGGGGATGGCGACACAGCAGCTGGGGAAAGGCGGTACAATGTCTCGCTCTAAGAAAAACACTGTAACTGTAATTAAATTGAAAGTTACAGAGTAGTGTTATGAAGAACATTCAATCCTATGCACATCGAAGATCCAGCCATGGTGTTCAACGTTATGTCTGGATTCGAAGTTGACTTCGCTCAAAGAATTACTGATTTGTAACATCGATGCACGGCATATATATAATTCATATATGTCGCTTTTTTTGACAGTTCATTCCTTTTGATGGACGGTTCATCGCCGCTGCCTTCCCCAAGTAGTTCGTGTGCTTATCTGTCTGTGTCATCCAATGAACGACAGCTAGCATCTCCGGTGTCAGAACATTCCTTGACGTGGGAAAGGGTGGAAGGAAGTTCAGAGGATTCTGTTGACTTTGAAATGGTCAGTGTAACTTCAGAAGGTAAGGACTGCTCGTACTGAGGCTCGTGTACTTTGTATAACCTAGAACTGCAAAGAGAGAGGTAGCAGAGTAATTTGAGTGTTGTAGAATGGAGGGCAAGGGGGGGAATGCATCCTCGTCCTCAAACTCAGACAAGATGAGGCCCTCATCATTTGGAAAACGATTGGTCCTTGAACGAGGGAAATTGTTCGCAAAACCATGCATGACATGTGAAAGATTCTTAAATGCTGAACAGAAAGCTTGTATATGTGGGAGCTTGGTATTGACCAGACGACTAGAGGACGTTCGTCAAGCTCGTTCTCTCAGAAAAACGATTTCTGAGTCCTAGACGAGAATCGAACCCGCAACCTTCTGATGACCGGTGAGGCGCTCTAACCATTGAGCTTCCACGATTCAGACGAGCGTCTCACCGGTCATCAAAAGGTTGCGGGTTCGTTTCCCGTGTAGGGCTCAGAAATTTTTCTGAGATAACGAGCTTGACGAACGTCCACTAGTCGCCTATTATTTTTAATCTTGTACCTACGCCCTAGTTCTTAAACTCAGACAAGATGAGGCCCTCATCATTTACAAAACGATTGGTCCGTGAACGCGGAAAATTGCTCGCAAAACCATGCATAACATGTGAAAGATTCTTAAATGTTGAACAGAAAGCTTGTTCATGTGGGAGCTTGATATTGACCAGACGACTAGAGGACGTTCGTCAAGCTCGTTCTCTCAGAAAAACGATTTCTGTTCAGCATTTACATGTAAGTATTTCCATCATTATTATCATATCGTGACTTCTGCTTAGGCAGTACATATGACGAACCTGCACCCCAGCTCACCATCTGAGTCGTGGTAGGTCAGTGGTTAGAGCGTCTCACCGGTCATCAGAAGGTTGCGGGTTCGATTCCCGTCTAGGACTCAGAAATCGTTTTACTGCGATAACGAGCTTAACGAACGTCCACTAGTCGTCTGATATTTACCAAGCTCCCACATGAACTAACTTTGTGTTCAGCATTAAGTGTTTACATCATATTATTATATCGTGACTTCCGCTTAAGCAGTACATATGATGAACCTGCACCCTAGCTCACCATCTTAGTCTAGGTAACTCAATGGTTAGAGCGTCTCACTGGTCATCAGAAAGTTGCGAGTTCGATTCCCGTCCAGGGCGTTTTTTCTGAGAGAACGAGCTTGACGAACGTTCTCTAGTCGTATGTGGAAGATTGTTTACGAAACAATGTTAATTCCACTACGGATAAGCGCGGATAAGCCCGGATAAGCGTTAAGTTGTCGCAAGAATCTCTCATGCATATTTAATAAATGTACTGGATGATATTTAATGAAGCTGCTGGGTGGTGGTCGCTTGTTCCAAAGAGGCCAAGGTGAGGGCGGTTACCTAGGGAAAGAGGACGACGGGAAGAGAGGGATGCTAATTAAGGCGCGGAAAAATAAAAGGGAACGGAATGGTCAAGGTAGGAGAGGAAGTTAAGTGTAAGAGAGAACAAAGGAGGGGAGAATCCTTGTTCAGCTCCCGATCCACTTCGATGGAAATTGCCATAGCAGTGACAGAGTAACCGGTCGACTTTTTGACTTATAAGACACATAGCGGTCTCGTGGTTTAACCTTGAAGGGCTAAGGTGTCAAGGGAAGATTGTGGATTTGTTCACAGTGGAATGTCATGACCTTAGGATGCTGGTCTGCCAGTATGCTCTTTTACCCAACTACCTAACCTCTATTACTGACCTAGCGGGGCTCATTAACCGACCAATATAGCCTCGTTGATAGACCAAGAAAGTAATTTTTACTACATTTTTCGCTTAGTTAAGGTTATCTTACCGACTGATTTACCAGAAAGGGAGGGAAGTTCACAAATTTAACGCGCTTTACACTCCCCGCAAGAGAAGCCCCTGTTGATACATCCCATGAAGTTCTTACATACTTTTTCCGTTGTTGCTGTGGTTTTTGCCGCTGTTACTTTATCTCAATTTATTGCTGTTGTTGATGCTGTTGCACCTGTTGGTAACGTAGTTGTAGTACTTATTACCGTTGCTTTTGCTGTTTTTGTTGTTGTTATTGTTGTTATTGCTGCTGGCGATATTGATAATGATGTTGTTAAATATTGTCGTCGACTAACTACGAAACACCTTCTTAGAGCGCCCCAACACTCTTGGCAAAGTATTGGTCGAAATCCGTACTCTTATTCAAGAAGCCGAAGAACGCGCAAGGTCAGCTCAATCTCCCTTCCAGTCTGCCGATGTTTCTACGCCATTTACTGTAGGCTTCAGTGGATTCTCTGATCTGCCGTATCAGGATGAAAGCCTGAAGGATGAGCTATCTTCCGAGACAAGGCTTAATCCTCGAACCTGTGACTCGTTTTCTGCTGATTCAAATTCACCAACCCAGACACCATCAACGCTGTCTCCTGGTTCTCCAGCTGTTCGGAGTTCACCAAAGTCTAATGGGACCGACACCTCTGAATTCGAAGAATTCCTTAGCAAACCCCGAAAATTTCTGGAAAAAGATTTCTCTGAACTGACGTTGACTGGTAAGCATTACTTGTAATTAAACGACTGTTTAACCCTCTTCTGTTTATTTTATTTAAACAGTTTAACTGTTTAACCCTCTTCTGCATAGTGTTGTTGTACAGCAACAAGTTGTAACAATAGAACAGTTGGAAGAACAAAGCATAAAACAGTAAGAGAACAAAGAATAAAAGGAAAAAATCGTGCAGGAAAGGGTTAACTACATCGAAGAATGTTGTCAACGGCCACAAAAATGTCCATCAAGGATAGTTACTAGAAGAACAATTTCGTTTTTAAATTAATAGGTTGTCTAGTGCTTCTCGTATTTCTAACTCTATAGTCTTTGGAACCGTTAGTTGTCTCCTCCACCAGTGCGGCATCATGCGTTATTCGCAACTTCTCAGACTTGAAAATTTGAATTTGAAGAGTCAGATGGTGAGCTAAGGTGCAGATTCGTCATGCGTACTGCCTAAGCGGAAGTCACGATATGATAATAATGATTGAAATATTAATTGCTGAACCCAAAGTCGGTTTAAGTGGGAGCTTGGTATATATCAGAGCAATAAATTAAAATCTGGTGTTCCACGATCTTGATATAGTTATACAATTATCACCATGCAAACCTTCAAAGGATTAATCTATGGTTATATTGCGTAGAATTGTGTTGGGCGGTCGGGCTCAACTGTCACAGAATAGAGACTTTTTGAATGCTCTCAAAGTCTGTTCTTGAAAATGTCTTCAGTAGCAAGTTTCAGTTGCAAGTAGCAAGTGCTTCAGTAGCAAGTAGCAGTTAAACATTTGTTCACACAACTTTCATTGACCTACGATTAGATAAGCTACCGGACTCAGGTACTCTGTTTGTCTTTGCATCATTTGTTTAGATTTTAAATAATAGTTTGTCTTGGTCTTTCAGATACCGAACAGCAAGAACTTCTACAAGCGGCTAAAGTGATCCAAAATGCTTACAGACAGTTTAAGGTGAAAATGTTAACTCAAAAATATGAATAAAAAGTCAAGAAATCAAATGTAAATTAATAACAAAATGTTGCACAACTGGCTAATTTTGTTTTTTACCCAGTTTTGTGGGTGTATTCGTAAGTGCACAGACAGGATAATATATGCACTATATGTATGGATTGTGTTATTGATAATACCGCATGTCAGCAACGCATCATAAGTCATTACTATTTGACATGTTTCTTAAACTGCATGTGACCGAAAATTAAGTTTGTTAAGAAAAACCATATTGTCGTAAGAATGGCGAAGCTTTTAACTTTTTAGAAAATTGTCATCGTACTTTTGAGATTATGCATCATTCACTTGAAACTGTTCATGTGAATACGGCATGACGTGGCACTAAGTGCCTCAAGGCAATATATGCATATGCCATAATAACATGTTAGTACCCAGATCCCTTTCTTCGTGAACTACAATTATTCCTTTGCTACCACACTGAAGCATACGGTTTTTCCCCCCCAATTTTGGCTTGTAAAATTCGACTGAGGATACGCATCGAAAGCCAAATACAGAAAATCGACATGAACAGACCAAAAACAAGTATTTTTTATGTAATGCAAAAATAGGGCATGTGGTGGCTAATACACTCTCATGGCAACATTCCTTCGATTTAATGATCCTCAGTATTAAGTACCCTTACCTTCTGTGAAAGTTTGAAGTGAATTCGTTGAAGAATCTCAAACATAATTCAGTTTTCTAAATGATCTCCCCATTCCCTCGATAAATTTCAAAGAAATCTCAATACCAGATTAATCTGACGATTGTTGTGTTTGTTGGGTTACCTCTGACTTATCGGCATTGACATGTTCTCTTTAGATTCGTAAGAAGCAACATGTTGATGAACTTAAAGCAGCCGTTCTCATCCAGAGCTATTATCGTCGGTACAAGCAGGTACGACTGTTTGTATTAAATTTTCCTGTCCAAGTTAACAACGAAAGTGATGTGTGTAGGTGGTTTTGCGTTGGACATTCCCATAAAGGTTGTTCGTTCGCAGCAACAGTGATAAAGAAAAAGCAGAACATTTAAACATGCGAGTATATCTAGCATGATTCGGGCGCGTTATTTCCAAGCTATCCCATGAAAGGATATAATTAAGTTATGATACTGTAGACGAAATTGCACATGCTCCTCAAACTTATTAACTCAGAAATGTTTTCTGAGCCTCTGACGGGAATTGAACCCGTAACCTTGTGATCACCGGTGAGATGCTCTAACCATTGAGCGACATGGACTCTGATGGTAGAGCGAAAGTTACTATTTCTACTGGTCCGTGGTTGACATGTGTACTGCTAACTGCAGCTTCGACAAGTCATGAAGTCCACATTAAATTAATTATGATACTGTATTTAATAGTTCCACACAGTTATCCTACCCGTGCTAATGGAGCGTTGTCACTCAATAGCCGGAGATTCAAATGATAAAGAGCACGGTGTTTGAATTGGTTAAACATAAAGAAGATTCTATTGCACCAGTATGGTGGATATGACATCAACCGAAAACACTTGTTACCTTGCGTTGCTTTGTCTTACCTTATTGTTCCTTGTCTTGTTTTGCCGCGATATTTGTGGTCTTGCCTTTACATGCCTTGCCGTTTCTTTTCCTGGTCATGCTCTGCAATGCCTCACATTGCAACATCTTCAGTTCACGTTCGCGTTCGAATTAGTTTCATCTTTAATTTTTTCCCTTGCTTTTACTTTCGTCCTCGTCATCGCCCTCATCCTAGCTCGCCTCCAGGCCTTGCCCTCACCCTATGTCTCATTTTAAGCCTTTTACTTTGCCTTCACCTTCGCCCTCACCCATTTTTTCTGCCTGAACTTTCCATTCCCATTCCTTGGTTTACAGTACTTTACCCTACCCAACCCAGCCTTACCCTATCGTGGCGTGCAGTACTATGCCGTTCGTACTCTATTTATCATTCCCTTTCCTACCCTGTTACTTCCTTACTCTCGCTTACCCTCCCGTACTCTTTCCTACCCTACCTACCCTACACTACCCCTCTATTTACCCTATGCAACGCTACCTAATTCTACGCTACCAAAGCCAACTAACTAGGCCCCTTCTACTGTACATAACACTTCTCGTTTCTATCGACTACCATATATTAGCTTTTTTGTGCGAACAATTACCAGTATTCAACTTTTTTTATACTATTTCATTCTTACAGTTTGCTTTGTATAGAAAGATCACAAAAGCAGCAGTTCTAATCCAGAACAGTTATCGCGCTCACAAGGAGCATGAACAGTTCAAGAAAAGTCGGCATGCCGCGGCCATTATCCAAAATTACTTTCGCCATTATCGGAAGAGAAAACAAAGGCATGCTGAAGAGGACGCGCCCGGGAAAAGACTAGAAACAAAATATCGCAAACCCTGCAATGGCAAATAAGTAAGAATTTTTGTTTGCTCTGGTATCTAATCTAAGTCATTACCAATAGTTGTACTTTTCTTGTTGCCGTAACTGCATTTTCTGAGTTACTGTTGTGGTTATTGTTGGGTACATTAGGAGATTGTCAGAGTGTTGTTGCTTTTGTATATTGGTTATGTGGTAGCTCTAACAGTTTGTTTTGTTTTGGTTTCAATTGGGTTTTTCTATTTATAGCCCATCGAAATTGCGAAGTTTTACCGACATAGCGCGTTGTGCTTTATTCGGTTTGTATTGTGTTGTCTGTTCTGTTCTGTGTTGTGATGTTCAGTGTTTTGTTGTATTGTTTTGAGTTGTATTGTGTTGTCGTGTTCTATTGTCTGCAGTTCTTTGCAATGTTGTGCTGTGTTCTTCCTCGTTGTATCTTGTCGTGGGGCATACCGGTAATCGAATATCCGCCACCCTCTGAATTATTTAATGACCCTTGAAAAACTTTGTTCACCCGGTGGCGTTTTTCTTTCCAGATTGTTTTTGCTCGACAAATTATGTCGTGGCTTTTTATTGCCGACAAATCTGAACGATGGCTGGCTGGAGGACCCGAGTTGTGAGTTTCGTATATATCATATAACCTGTATTATCCATATAGGTTATCCACTATACAGAGTATTTAAATGAAGTGAATGGTTTATCTACTGTAGTAAAGTCGATGTAAATAAGTAGTGAATGCTGCAAGGGGCGCGCTGATAGTTCCTAAACAATGAGCGAGAAAAGGATACGTGTGATTGGGAGATAAAACAATAAATTTCTGGTCAATGACAGACGCGTTGAGTGTCCAAGATTGTGGATTAGTCGGTCCTGAATATAACGATACGCACCGTTTGCGGACGTTTCTTTTGTCTTACCAACCGTTCATTATGAATAACATAGTAACTCTTCCTTCCACAGCCAATAGATCTCTAGAGGGCATATTTATAACAATAGTAATGCCATCGTAAATATCGCCCTGTACCTATGGCTTATTTTTGTTGAGAAATACTTTCTGGCGTGTTTCCTTTCTCGGTTGATACCTTCAGGTCACCATTACACTATGCCGTATACCATTCTATACGGTCGAACGATTGAAGTAGTTTTTACTGTTTGCTGTACACTAATGCTGTTCATGTAGGACCTTAGTATATATCAGACGGCCAGCGAAAGTTCGTCAAGCTCGTCTCAGAAAAACGATTTCTGAGCCCTGGACGGGAATCGAACCCGCAACCTTCTGAAGAACAGTGAGTACGCTCTAGCCATTGAGCTATCAAGATTGAGATGGTGTTGCCTTAGCGGATGCCACAATATGGAAATACTGTAGTTCTTGACAAACGTTCGCTGGTCGTCTGAAGTAGTTTTTGTGAGAAAAAGTATTTGGAAAAGACCCAAACAAACCAAGGTTCCAAAGAAGCAGCTGAAAATTTAACTCTGTTAGGCTTAAGTTGGCTCCCTACAGTTTCTACTTTGTCAGGTTGCAATTATTAAGACCTTCATTTATGGGCATTTCTGTCTCGAAAATATTGTGACAATAGACGAACCAGGCGGAAAACATAATCTCGTTGTAAATATCAAAGCCCAGCAAATAAGTTTCAATAAACGCATAATAAGACAGACATTGGTACGGTTTGTAATTTTATTGAACTGACGTTTCGTTGCTAATCATGCAACATCTTCGGAGTGTTACGGTAATTACATGAGAATCTCTGCTATATAATAAACTATCTACAATGGCACAAAGTAGCGGTGAAGGTGACGGGCGAGAAAAAGTATTATGGTTCAAAACGGTTACCCCATAAAATTTTTGGATTTCTGTATTGGTGATTTCTTCGATAAAATTTTTTGTTCTGTTTCAAAAACATATTCGACACTTAAACCCATTATTTTATTTTCTCTTCCGTTCACTGGTCAACACTCTCTAGATTCGGCGACAAGTTAACAAGCAATATTTAAAAAACGAGTAGGAGTGTTTTATCGGATATAAAACACGAGGTGACAGCCGAGTGTTTTGGATCCGATAAAACACGAACTACGAGTTTTTTGAATGGCTTCAAAAACGAACCCTTCAACACGCCAATCTACGAAGAAAGTTTGAAAATTAATGTTTTCTAAGCCGAGAAAATTCGACAAGAAAAACGAGCGTATCTTTATCACATATAAAGATGCGACACGGTTATGGTTTTCTTTTGTGTTTTCCTCCTGAATTATTAATGAGTTTTTGAAGCTTCTTTCAGCCACCTTTCCACCAATGCGGCTTCGTGTTATATTTAAACTCGTTTGAACGCATGTCAACATTTTTTCCTTTTTAAGGACCAAATTTCCTTTGCACTACGATCGCCTGTCAATGGTGCGATTCATTGTATACTGGCGAAACCACTCGTCACGTACATGCACGCGTTTGCGAGCACATATGAGTTTCGGCTTACACGGGAAAACCGATTTCCTGCACTGTCCAATCTAGTGTTTTGGCATAACACAAACAAACTAGTCATCCCATTTTTTTAGATGACTTTTCTGTACTAAGCTCTTGCTCGTGTGATTTCGAACTGCTTCTTAGAGAAAGTATCTCATTAGTAAACTAAATCCTTCCCTCAACTCCAAAATTAGTTCCGCTCCTTTAACTGTATTCTAAATTACTCTATCTCGTTGTCTGCACACCTGCACTTATCCTCTCGTTAACCCCCCTACATTGTTCTTACTGTTAACTCTCCCACCCATCACCTTTATCGCTACATCCTGTCATTGTAGATAGTTTATCGTATGGTCGAGATTCTCATGTAATTAGCATAACATTCTGAAGATGTTGAATGATTAGCAACGAAATGTCAGTCAATAAAATTAGAAGCTTTACCAATGTCTGTCTTATTATGAAATTTTTGAAAGTTATTCGCTGGGCTTTGATATTTATAACTAGATATCTTGAAAATAGTTGTAAGTTCGATATAGAAGCCCTTGAAATATAATAAGCATGCCCTTCATTACGGAAGATTGTGGAACCAGAGATACCGTAAACCACAGAAACCTGGAGTAAGGTCAGTACGGGTGAAAATGTATAAAGAGGCACTGAAAAATTGCGGCCGAACCTTTTAGGGTTTCAACTTCTAATATGGAGTCTCATAGGAGTGAGAAAGACAGTCGGAAGGAAACTCTGTCTTAAAAAGTATATCTCAAAGAAGGTTACTTTGTAAAAAGAAATACGGGACGTAAGAAGGAATTTTTTATAGAAGAAAACTTCATTCAAACTTCATGACTCACGGTTAGATGGAAACTTTCACGAAAACTTGACATGTTTGTTGATGCTGAAGATACAGTATGGAAAGCTGCATTCACCAATCGTCTTCGAATCTCTGAACGTTTGGCGAATCGGTCCAATCCTCATGACATTTGTGGTGAATTGACTCCTCCAGAAACCCTGGTGTGTTAACTTAAACCAAGTTGAGTTAATTTTTCATTGTGAAACAAAAAGCGTCATTAGACTCGTCTCAAGCTTTGCGTGTGTGACCGAGTTCTGGGTAAGCAACCTAAGCCGTCATCGGATGAAAGTTTACGAATACAACCGTGAACCAATGATAACTCGCGCTTTATTTCTCGAACCCAGTCCTGTCGTAGTTTCCGGAGTGGTCAGTTATGAATGTTATTAGCTTTCCTGCTGAACACTACGATAAGACGGGAATGAAATAACCTGATTGTCAGGTTTACAAGAAATTCGTTTCATCGTGTAACGCATTCTGAAAAAGTCTTAAACGTACTTCCGGCTACAGATTTTCTCCACTTGCCATTCAGACTTGTTTACTTCTCAAACTTGAGAAGTCCATGCCGAATTTAACAAGACTCTAAGACATGCGTATTTCTTGTCAGTGTTCGCTCAGTGAGGTTTCAAGTGGAAAACAGTTGAGTATTAATGATGATCCAGTTTAAATAGTCAAGTTTGTTCAAGTAAATACTGTTTAATAGATATTTATTCAATGACTATTGTAAAGTATAAACACCATAAAATCAAGCAACAGAGATAGCTGTTGCCATCTGTCATTATTTATTTGTTGTAACCACTATTTAAATTTAGAGAAATACTTAAAATATTAAAAAGAAGCTGAAAGCTTGGATTCCGAATTGTTTATTTTTTATGGGAGGAAGCTTTAGCTAGATGTGACAATGAACACAATAGAAGAGGGAAAATCTTGATTTAAAGTGTATATCACCCCAATATTTTTGTCACTTCAAAAAGTTCACACATTACTCAGAGAATTATTTTGTTTTGAGAAAACGCGGGCATTTTATGACCTGTCAAAGTCACGACAAAACACCGCCATTTTTGTACCTAACCGAGCCTGTGAAGAGAATGGGTGTTTGCCTACTTAGACGTCATAAACTAATTTACATGGTGATCATTCTTTGAAAACAGCGACGTAAATTGTCGAAGCATCTCAAAAGAATCAGTATTTGAAGAGAAAATCGAGGTGAAAGTTGGCTTAATTTATGTAATTTCTACCTTAGATATCCAAACCACATCTCAGTAGTGGTTTCCTTTGTGTTTTTCGTATAAATTATTAATGACTTTGAAATGTGAGAAATTTAGAAATTTTTCACATACCTACTTTTACATATAATTTCATTTCATTTTTCGTAGACATGTCTTCACGTGTGTTTTACGTGTGGTTCACATGTGAAACAGCTTCACGTTGCCTGATCGCGCGAAGTACTGGGACTAACCGATAATTCCGGACGGATTACAAAAATATGAACACCACTTATTATTGTACTTCTGTCCAGAATTATCCGTTTGCGCCATCAATTTTAATGTTATCGAAACTGCATATTCCTTCTTTTTTTGCAAGATGGCACGTTTTCTGCACGCAAAGAATCATGCTGAAATCTATTGGCTGCCTTGATCCCAGTGTGGTAGATTAGTAATTTTAGGCGTCAAGTGTATTCCAACCCAGACCGTAAGACGCGAGCCTTCCACACTACGGAGAGTTTCAACACCACATTTGCGGCGAACAGGTGATTCAGTTGAATACATGAAACAGTGAATATATGAAATGTTTCGTGCTCAAAGTTTAACTTTGCTAAATAAAAGCTTCAAATCTACCTAGAATGTGTTGAAAATTTGCTTTGGATGCAACCTATTTGAGGACCGTGTACCCTAAATTAGCAGTTACGAACAGCTATCTTGGGCTATTTTGACCCATTTACAAATGGTTGAATTGATCTATCTCAATCTTATTACGTATTTTGGAAGGTGAAGTATTTACGAAGTTTCATACAGAAAAGTACCTTTGCTTTATCTTGTGTAATACGTGAGTAGTAATCCTGTCTACGGTATCTCGAAACGACAAATAGATGATCGAAAGAGTTCTCCCATTCATGGAAAACGCGAAGCTTCTACATTCTCGTAGAAACCCCTAGCAGCAAACGCGGAAAAAACGGTAGTCACATGATATTTTCTGATTTTTCCTTTTGCCGTAAACTATACTTAATCTTCTCAACAGCTCGGCTGGACCTCGCTGTGAAATCAAGTGTGAAGCACTGCCGGGACGGACTTGAAATCTTACTTTTCAAAAAAGGATGATTACGAAAATTGTCTATTTACGAAGTAGATAACTACACTGTTCGTCGGTTTAGGTGATATCTAGTTTCTTGGTTTGCAGTGCGCAGTAATAGTGATTATTATATGGCAACGTTCGTTTTCCGGTCTGGACGCAAAATGACGCACGCTGAATGGCTACTTAGCTGTGCAACTATGATCACTTATTAACCGAGTTTGAGATCTGTACGCGAAAGTATTTGCTAGAGGATTTCTTGCAGACCGAGCGACGAAGGAGCGAGGTTTGCAAGTAAATTCCGGGGGCAAGTACTTTCCCGTACAGACCGAACAAACGAGGTTAATAAGGAATTTATTATATGGCCGGAAAATGTATAAATCGGACAAAAAACTCCTATTTCGCGCCTCAAACTGCTAGCTGGTCTGTACGAAAAAACTTATTGCACAGCTACGTAGCCAATCAGGATGCGCCATTTTTGGGTACAGACCGCTATATAATAAGTTCTTCGTACAGACGGGCTAGCTGTTTGAGGCACGAAATTTAAACGATTTGAACGATTTATACATTTTCCGGCCATATAATAAATTTCTTATCCATCTCGTTTGTTCGGTCTGTACGGGAAAGTATTTGCCTTCGGAATTTACGCACAGACGCTTCGCTCCTTCGTCGCTTGGTCTGTACGAAATCCTCGGGCAAATACTTTCCCGTACAGACCTCACACTCGGTTAATAAGTAATCAATATTACCAGAGTTAAGACTACCGGTTTTCTGTCAGGGAATTTTATTGTTATTGTTTATGTAACCAAATGTAAACATAAGATCAATGTGCTGGTAAAATATCAAAAATTGAAAGAGGAGAAAATCCAAAAGCCAAATCACTTTGTGTCGATTGTGTAAAAACCTTAGACTTCCAATCGTTTCTTTTGAAATTATAAAAAGTTTAAATGAATTGATTATTTATAGGTGTTTGAAAGTTGATAACGTTGATTAATTTAGTCTGCATCATTTTTTGTCCAAGTTGTTGATAAGATCCTTCCAGCAGGTACGTGTTGCGATCTCTTTGTTCTACACTTGTCTTACCCGCTTGTAAACGTGGAGTTTGTGGCTTTAAGTTTATTTCTAGACCGAACAAAGGAGACAAGAGACTAGCGATTGGGGTTCTGGAATCAATAAAACACTTTCAAGGAGACTTCAACTGGGGAGACACTACGAAAAATCCACTAGAGTTAGAAACTCACTCAAGGGTAAAAACCGTATCATGTAAGTGCAAACTATTTTCGTCTGTTTAACTTCGTGCAAGAACAAAGTGCTTAGTCTACCTGTTAATTAGATTCAGTGGCTATGAGAAATAATAAATTTGATATCAGAATCCCGGTTTATGTTATGTACTTCATTAAGGTAAATTTCAAGCTTGACATCTAACCTGAATATGCATCCCAAACATTACTTCCGAAACCAGTATTTCCGTAATTGTTTTCGAAAATACCTCTCTCAAGTCGGAACGTACATATATCAACGAAGACTTGGTTTGAAAAATTTCCGAAGCTTTTCTTGATAAACTTTGAAGAAGTCTCGGAAACTTAGTTTCTGAAATAGGGTTTCCACAGCCTCCGTTCATGTATCGAAAAGACCCATTTGTTTAATAACTGTATCGCATAATACAAAGCGAAAGATGATCCGGCTGAGCGAAGGTCCCAATTGAAATGGACTATCGATTTATATTTTGAATGTAATTTTGAAATTCTAAAGTATGGGATCCCAAGTTGACCAACTTACCCGACTCTTCAGACCGTATTGCTACATTAACGAACGAATCGTTGGCCACAATTGTGCCCATGAAACCACACAGTATACGAAGGTACGTACTGCAGTATGTGCCAATCGTATCATGTGAATTGGCGCTAAGAGTATCAGGCTCTACGAATGTCTTGGTTAACTGAATTTGTTGTTACGCGACATATTTAGGTTGTTGAGAGGTTTGAAAATTTTCATTCCAAACTTAATATCAGCAGCTTCTTCTTGTCGGTTCCGAAAAACTATTTAAGTAATATTTAAAGGCCGAGAAAGAGGACTTGACCGGGTTTTCAAGTACGAGGACTTGTTCCAGTCCGAGGCGAAGCCTCGGACTGGAACAAACTCCGAGTACTTGAAAACCCGGTCAAGT
>JBAHVQ010000517.1:64885-75335 GCA_036872915.1 Nanipora kamurai
TCGAACGTAATCCTCTTATTTTGATATTGGCGCTGTACAAACAATTTGTTACTAAGCTGATTTCTTACACTTTCTAGTAAATGGTGGCTTTGGAAGCTGGAGCCAGTGGGTAGAGTGCAGTGCTACTTGTGGTGGTGGTGTCACGACAAGGTCCCGTGTCTGTGACAACCCTGTTCCGAAATATGGTGGAAAAGACTGTAACGCCGGGGGACTGGGTCAAGCTGTTGAATCTAAAACATGCAATATTATGCCTTGCGAAGGTGGGTGCGGTGTTTTTAAAAATTTTTTTCGCTCTTTGATTACCACAACAACGCTTTTTTTTGTTTTTTATTACATTGCAAGCTTTGTTTAGATGAAAACGAACTTTTTCTAACCGTTTCGACAGCATATTGGTAATCGTTGTTTGAAAAATCTGGGCAAATTTGGTAGCTTAGAGTTAAAATACATTTCGCAGCCCCATGTCGGGAATCGAATCTTTAACCTTCTGATCCGGCGAGATGGTAAAGTGACTGAGCTACTACGAGACAACGATGGATGACAGGAGGTTACATTTCAGGTTACCAAAACTGCAGGAACTTAGATCTAGAAAAACTGATGTTTCGGCCCTGACGTTTCACTCCGATGAAGGGTCTTCCCTCGAAACGTCAGTTTTTCCAGATCTAAGTTCCGACAGCTTTTTAACGCTTTTGGTTAGGAAATTCCTACAAGTCCTTTTGAACTCCCTACGCACTTCTCTACTTTTGTACAGTTCATGTTTTTTGTCGTGACATTTCTACCGCCAAACGCTGGTACTTAGCCCTTTTCTGGCCGACGAACTTTCCCCTTGACGAGTAAAATTGTCTGGCGTTAGCCTCAGTAAAATACTGAAGTTTCCACAGGTCAGTGAGGACCTATACGGCCTGGAATGTGTTAAGAAGGTAAGTTTTAAATCCTTGTTAACCTTTTCCTGGCCAAGGACTTTCCCCTTGACGAATAAAGTCGTCTGGCGTTAGCCAGAGTAAAATACTAAAGTTTCCATAGGTCACTGAGGACCATTAAACAATCGCTTTAGCTAGTCGCTTTAGCCAATCGGTTTCTTTTGATGCTAGTAATGAAAATAACAACTCAACTTTGGCAACCAGAGAAAATTTTGGCATCATGTGAAAATTGGCAAAAGTCCCGGCGAATTTCAAAGTCCTTAAATTTTCTGTTAATTACGCGTGAAGATCAGGATTTGCGAATCACATGCTGTTGACTGAACTCATTCTTGATAAATTTCACTGATTTATCAGGTTTCATATTTTCCACAAAGCTTTATTTCTGAAGTTACAAGTTGAAACTTTTTGTTGACCCATAAATTTGCCTTGTACCTAGTAGCAACGACATTTTAATGAGAGGTGCTACTTTCATCATAACTTAGCCTGGCAGAGCTTGTTTTGCAGTTTTCGTGTAAAATGACGCAAGTCGATTGGTTGCTGAGCCACAGAACTCTACAATAACGCCCCCTGGCAATACACTTATTATTCCAGACCGGAAAGTTCTAACAGAAATATTTTTCAGTTCGTTTTAGAGAAAACTGATGATGAAAATCAGCAGCAAAGCTTAGTGTGGCAACAGGTCATGCCATAAAAATTTAAATATTTCAGTGCAGGTCATGACATGCAAAGTTACCTACGATAATCGAACATCAAAAGCCAACAAGATAGCATGATCTGCCCACATGCTTAGCTTCGATACTAAGGAAAAGATATCTATACTAAAAAATCTTATTAAAAAATGTAGTCGAACACTAGACCTACTCTCTATCAAAGGGATTCGTCGAGAATTACGGTGAATGAATGTTTCGCTAAAAAAAATGTGAATTGAAACGAATAGGTTGCGAGGCGAGATAAACAGCAACATGTATTGTCGGTGAAAACAAAAAGCTGTAAAAATGGTCAGGAAAATGCTCCAAAAGCCATCTAATGAATTAGTTATTGGCCTCGTTTGCTGGGCTTGTACAGGAAAAGTATATGCATACAAATAGGTGAAAACCGCCTGTAATATTCTCCAATTTTAGACGAAGGTGCCTTCAGTCCCTGGTCAGAATGGAGTGAATGCGACAGGAAATGTGGGAGTGGAGTCAGCTCCAGGAATAGAACGTGTGCCAGTCCTCTACCTAATGGTAACAACAATGACTGCAGCTTGCGTGGAGCTGAAACACAAACGAAATCCTGCTATACTGAAGTTTGTGCTAGTAAGTGAACAGGAGGTGAAAGTTTTGGAGAAAAGGTTTTGTACAGCATGGATTTTCAAAAGCAATATGAATTTACTAAATTAATGGATCTAAACCTGGGGCTCACCGTCCAAGGAACTGATTTTTTTAAAATAGATGAAAAAATCTAATCATAAGAATACATCTCAAAATTACATTGGAAAAGTTTGGTTCACCAACCAATAGCTCGTCAACATCGTCATATCTTTACTGTTGTCTGAAATATACTTTAAGAAGCTTATGTAAACATTTCAAGACGTCCGTTTTTGTTTTGAAAGAGCAAGCTCAATCCAAAAAAGTGTGCCTTAATGACGCTCTAACTGTTGCCACGATGATATACAACTTCACACTGATTAGAATATTTGCAGACACGTCGTGTTTATGTATAATGACTCGTTAAATACGAAAATGACAATGCTGATAGTTACAGAGAAATGGCAATTAATTATTATTATTATTATTAGTGTTGTTGTTGTTGTTATTTTTATTATTAATATTTTTATTATTATTTGCATTATTATCATCATTATTATTATGATTATCATGATCGTTGTTATTATCATTATTATTATCATTATTATTACTATTATTATTATTATTATTATTATTATTATTATTATTATCATTATTACTATCATCATCATTATTTAAGCATATTATGACACGGTATTTTTTCATTGTCGAGATTTTCAAAGGAAATGTGTAACTCCAGTGTAAGGTTCAATACAAAGATTCAACTACACAAAACCAAGTTTCTTATTTAGAAAGAAAAACTTATTTAGCCTTCGTTTTTTTCTTTAGTCGACGGGGGTTTTACTCCCTGGTCGGCCTGGTCAACGTGTTCTCGGAGTTGCGGTCCCGGCATTACGTCCCGACATCGAACATGCACCAATCCCATGCCGTCTGAAACTGGCAAAGACTGCTCGATTTTAGGACCAGCTTTTCAGCAAAAAGCGTGCGAGATCAAGGACTGTGAAGGTGAGGACATTAAGCTACATGTTCAACATGTTAAATCGTCACACTGCTAATTTCAACTAAAATAGGTTCAGAATAACTCCTTTTGTAGTTAAATTAACTCTTTAAAAATTTACGCTGTAGTAAAAGAGAAGTTTGGCCAAATTGAAGTTAAGCTGGCTCCCTACCGATAAACTCATTAAGAATCCATTGCGTAGGCCGGGTAACCTGGTTTTCACTTAGCGGCAGAAGTATCAGAAAAACAGAGTTACGCAAGCGAATTTCATGGTCAGTTGAATTCTTTGTTCTCCACAGGCGCAAAAAGGTTTGAACTCCCATGAAGAACTTCCATCACTTGCGTATGACATTGTGGTTATGGTTTAGCCGCAAGTGGAAATCACGCTAAATTCTTTCCTGTTAGGACATTTGCGTTGAGTATAGCATTTGGAGCAGGTTAACTTTGCTCACTTGGTGTATTACCTTAAAAATTGCGAGGACATGGTTCGCTAATCGCAAAAGATGCTTCAGTGATTGATTGTGATACATGTCTTGATAATTCGATAAAGGAACGCTGATGTTACTGGGTTTGAAATAACAATCGATCATAACCTGGAGATCTAGAGTTTGGCTTTCACCAATTATAATTTGTGACAGGTGACAATGAGTCACCCGTACTTTGGCAGTCTTGAAAGGCCACTTTATTGATAAATTACTAGTATCGCCAGTGAACATGTCACACCACGGTCTGAGACTTTATTCTGTTTAGTTTCACAACCGTTCTAGTAATCTACTAGTATGGCTTTCTCTTGTCATAAACCGAAAGTTCTAATTGAAATTCTAGAAGAGGTTTAATTTAATTGGATAGCTCATCATGGTCGACCAATTTAAGTTGCTTGGGGAGTATTGTTTCGTCTCCAGAGCTGCATATAATTTTTACGGCAACCTGCCGGTCACCATGAATAGTACAAATGAAATTCCGGCATCCAAATCCAAGTCCTGCCGGTCGTTCATTTCAGATCCTTCATTACTCATACAAATTATTCCTTATCATCATCAATTCTGTTTGATTCCTTCCTGGTTCTGCCCTTAAGGTGGCTGGTTTCAGTTTGGTACGTTCTCTTCTGATACATCTTGACCGCTTCATTTCACAAGGTCATGGCCGGAATCGCTTCGAATTTGTCACTCTTCGGACCCTACTGGAATTGGTTTAGTGAACTCGGGCGTTTAAAAGCCCTCACAGCTTATGAAATTTTTATTTTCTCAATGCGAGCAGGAGCCGCCGAATCTTGTTTCTTGGTAAGATACCATAGTTTGGAACATATTAAACAAGTAAAGTTCGAAATAAAGGATACTTGACCGTTCAAAATGATCATTGAAAACAAAAGATCTCCGGTCAGGATTCAAATATCGTTGGTCATTGGCCGTTGACTTGCCTTTATTTGCAGCGCTGAGTTTCTTACCGGCAACAGGTTTATTCGGATACTCTGGTGTCCTGCAGTACTACAAAGGTGTCACTGAGATTACCTTTGCTGAAATTCTTGGATGAATTTCACGTTAGTCCCCAACAGTTGTATTTTTATCTGCTGGAGATCTTTCCCAGGTGTAGGCTTACCTTAAGACATCGAGTCCGTTGGCTAGAAAGATGTGAAGTTGCGGGGTTATGAATTTAATTTAAACTCCCTCATTTCACGTTTGCGAAAATTCTGGTTGATTTTTTCAAAAAATTCGAATATTTGGCAAATACGGGCGTGTTCAAGCTAAGAATAAGGAAGAATAAGGAAGAATATGGTCTGAGGAGGAGTAGATGAATGTAATAAGACATAAAACAAATGCTAAATTTACCCGACTATTTTTTAAAAGAACCAAATGTTGACCATTCTTCTTCTGATTTCATAGTAACATGAAATTTGATTAACTTCAACAATTCGCGATTTTGGTCCAATCAACACATCGTCCATTTTAACGCTTTACAATCTATAACATGTCTGGTCATTCGAGTAGTCATGCCGTTGAAATTCCGAACGTTCTCTCTGTTCAATTCGTATTCGAATTTCGCGTATTCGCATTATTCACACTTTCCCTGGCGGAAGCGAATATTCGCTTTGCACACCCAGAAACCGAAAACGGAGTTGAGAAACCAAATTCGTTGTTCGAGTTGAGAAACTAAAATTCGGTGGACAACCCTAACCCTCACCTTGTAGATGACGTGTGAATGCTCGTCAAGCTCGGGCCCTCAGAACAACGATTCCTGCACCCCAAAGGGAAAAGAGCCTGATTAACATTCATATTTCGTCTCCAATACCACTAGGCTCCCACATACACAAAGTTTTCGTTAACATTTAGGTCAATCCTTACCTCATTTACACTGCATTAATAAGCAATAATTTTTCCCAAATATGTAGTTACAGATAGAAAATACAAGTGGCATTATAAGTATAGTCTCTTTAATTATCGATGACATGGCGCACTTCTTTACGACTTTCCTAATAATTAACTTTAGCTTGAGCCCACCGTCCATGGTCCACATATAGTAACAGTTTTTTTCGTTTGTTTTTTTTTGTCTTCTTCTCCTTCTTTAGCATCTGGCAACTGGACAGCATGGAGTGAGTGGAGTAAATGTACGGCACCATGTGGCGGTGGTCTTCAGCATCGATCTAGGAACTGTGTCGGAAAGACACCTTGTGAAGGCAACGATCGTCAGAATCGACTTTGCAACGCTTATCATTGCCCAAGTATGAAATTTCATATCACGGTTTACGTACATTCTGATTTTGGGAAGTATAAATTTCTTGGAAATCACATGATTCAAGTACCTTGAATCATACGGTTTTCAAGAAATTGGAAATGGCGTTAATTTAAATGAGTAAATTACCTAGTAGTCTTGTAAAAGTGCCAAATCTTCCTTTTTCTCGCGTCTGCTTTTAGTGGTGTAGAGATGGGAGGGGCTTCAAGGGAGGCAGTTGCCTATGGGAGCCGATATGAGGCTCCACCAAATTGTGATGTAAAAATTTTTATATAAATATAAAAAAATATATGACTATGTCCAAGGCCATTACAATTTTATCCCTCCGAAAGTTTAATCGTCGTCATTGGTATCATTTTTGTTATTCGAGTTGGCGATGGGGAAAGGGCTTCCGCGAACTACGTTTGTCCCTAGGCTCCAGTACCATCCTAACATAGTTATATGCATGCAAGGAAACATAAATGCTTGTGTAGGCCGGGTGATCTGGAAACACGAAAGTGAACTGGGAGTAGTTCTCAAATAGAAATCCATTCGCGATTTAAATTAATTATTACCTCACGAACTATACCAGATTCTCTTCTAAAATTTGTAACAGAAATACCTTTCCCTTTATTGAATACTGACACAAAGTTTCAAACAGTTTTACAAAAGACACAGAATGTTACAATCAATTTTATTGTACTGCTAGTCCCAGGCCTTTTGCTTGCGGTCACATCACCTGGTGCTTATACCCATTATACACTCGGTTTGACAAATTGACCAACTTGATTACAATGATAGCGTTTCGGACGTTGTCATGCTACTTTTAATCAGTTGAAGGACAAGAGAAATGTTTGTTCTATTGTGGATTAAAATAGAAATTAATTTAAATTCCGGTATTCAGATCCTGTGCAGAGTGTGCTTGGTCACCAACCTGGATAAAGGGTTGCGTGTGGGGATAACGCTGGTCAACTAAAATGTTTGTTAAACTACAGCACATACTGTAAGCAGATAAGGTAATTTTGACGGCGTACATTATCCATTTGTACCTTCCATGTTCTTTGAATTTCGCGATGTGCTTTTATTCTCTGTAGTTCACGGTAATTATACGGACTGGTCAGCCTGGGATAGATGTTCAAAGACGTGTGGCGATGGTATGTCAACAAGGACTCGTAAGTGCACAAACCCTACTCCAAATTATGGCGGCAAAACATGCATAGAGCAAGGATTGGGACCAAGTATAGAGAAGCAAAGATGCAATATTAGAGATTGCCAAGGTTAGAGCAATATCTTTGTAAGTGACGTTTTATGAACGTAACGTAAAACGTTAGTTTACGTTTTTATTGAAAACGTTGATTTCAATCACAATTTTCTAGGTTGTTTTATATTGTGAAAGCTAACTATTGACTGTGTTAGAATGATATATCAATAAAATTTTAAACATTCCTGCTCATCTAATTTGTGTGAAAACACTGGCAGTGCAATAGTTGTTGGCTTGTTACAATTTTGATCGCTATTAGTCGTAAGCTTGGAATTGTACCTCTAGTCATTATTCTTGGCAACATTTTTCGAAAGGTCCTAATGATTATGATCATGATAGTAATAACACTGTCTATAGTAGCTATAATTATATCACGACAGGCATCCCTTCCTTGATATAACTCGGTATATTTGCTTCATCTTTATCGTGATATAAAGCTGTTATGCAACTCGACATGTGGTGACAACTTGTTTAGATCCCTCGCCACTTCAAGCCTCGGGATCTACAAAAGTTGTCACCCTCAGTCTCGCATATAAACTATATATAATCTATACATATTTTTATTTTAGTTATGACGATGGTTATTATATGGCTATCTAATTATAATAAGTGTAATAATTATGGCAATTATCATCATTAATTATAATTTTTATAACAATACAATAATGACAATAACGATAATCATTATAGAAATTGTAATATTAATAATAATAACCAACAACTTTCAAAGAATAAGCAATAAAATATTGATTATTTTGTATTTATCATAAAATATGATTGTATACAATAGTTAATGTCAACTTTTTTAGATTACTTTTAACATGACAACTGCTTTTATTATGAAAACTCTAAAATTTTACACCAATTGTCAAGGTGCCAAATACTTATTCTTTTTCAACAATAATAAATGTTTTCCGTTAGTGTCACGCGATGGTGGATATGGACCTTGGTCTAAATGGACCAAATGTTCGACGAGCTGTGGACCAGGAACAATGTCTCGGTACCGAGCCTGTGATCATCCTAGACAGCTGGGAATTGGAAAAGACTGCACGCGTTTAGGAGTAGGGGTTCAAATTGCACCATGCTTTAATCAAGAATGTCCTGGTAAGTGTTTATAACTCCCGCTTGAAATGATTGATTAACTCCTTCGTGACCCCCTGGCTCGTTTGCGAACCATAAGACTTTAGCATTTTGCTCTGGCTAACGCCAGGCGATTTACTCGTCAAGAGAAGCGCCCTCAGTCACGAAGGAGTAAATATAAACGGTTTAAAAAGATTAAAACTTGGCGTAAGATAAGTAAAAACGAATAAACCTTATTTAAAGCTAGTTGTCTCTATGTTATTTTTGCCACGGGCGTCAGTTGTCCTTTACAACATCACTCTAAGGCCAAAAACTCTTCAAAATCATCTCTTGAACGACTGAATGAAAATATGAAAGAAATTTAGGAATGTTAAGCCAATGTCCGTTGTTAAAAAGGTTTATGTGAGCACTGAAATGTCTGGATCTTTTTTCCAATAACGACTAGTTGTGCAAGCGCGCTCACTGTCTCAAGCCACCTTCACTCCAAACGCGGGTTGGCAAACTCTAGTTTGTGTGTAAGTCAAAACAGTTTGCCAGGCTGCTCGTCAACTGCATGTTGTTGCCAAGTTCAAGAGCGCAAACTCGAGCTTGTCAAGATGTGAAGACGCCGTAACATTCATGATGGGCAATGAGAAGAGGATATTTGGAAATTCATTGTTGCTGCCCTCTTGTACTCTTTCAGTTAATGGCAATTTCACGGACTGGTCTGATTGGTCCATGTGTTCAGTATCCTGTGGAGATGGTTCTCGTATTCGAACAAGGACGTGCACAAACCCTGAACCTCAGAACGGCGGTGATAGTTGCGCCAACCTAGGAGATGACGTCATGAGCGAGTCTTGTTACGAGGGAGCATGTCCCGGTAGGTATAAACAAAAGATGTTTTTACAAGACGCAAACCTTGAACTTGATGCCTACGACAACAGTTTGAGTAAAAATATGTGCGAGTCTTGGTAGGAGGTGCCACTTCTTCGCAGGTAGAAAAGAGGGAAGTTAGGGAACATTTATAATATGTACGAACTCCATACATCAGACCGCCAACAACGGCTTTGCTAAAGCCAGGACTAGCTCCGAATACCTTTGGGATGACATCATGCAGCGAGCGAGGAAGGAACCAAAGGGAAGCCGTATTCGAATGGTGAAAATCAAAGCCCATTTAAATACGCGAAGTGAAGCTACCAACAGCGTAAAAGTTTAAAATACTTAATATATTTAACGTTAAATTCCCACTCGAGTCAACACCTTCTTCGGTTGACGTTCACAGTATTGATCAATCATGAATTTTCTTTTCAAGCAAACTAACAGATTAATGTTTTCATTACAGTGAGTGCTAAGCTTGGTGAGTGGTCCGCATGGGGCGGCTGTACCAAGTCTTGTGGGTATGGAATACGAAAGCGCACGCGCAGATGTTTGGGTGTTTCGCAATATGGCGAATCCTATTGCGACCAAATGGGCCTGGGGTTGTCTCAGCAAGCTGAACGATGCTTTGAAAGGTCGTGCCCAGGTATGTGGAATATTTCGAATAAGATTAGCGCCAAGCTATGACAATTAAAGCAAGGAATCGATAAATGAATGTTTCCAATTTTCATATATGAGACCCTTTGGATAGAATTCTTGAAAAAATATTATTTTTATAATCGAGAGGTCGGAATATCATACCATGTGATATTTGAAAATTCTGCAAAAGCGATCAAGCCGTTGGGTGCGTATAGTTGGGAAAAATTTTCTAATATTTATGGTGGCGTAATTCTTTATTTCGGGTCTCAAAATATACTATTCTCACACTCGAAAATTTCCTTCACCAAATATAAACATCATTTAATTTATTCGCATGTTTTTGAAGAAATATTTACAATGAATATGTTAGATTATGGCTATGTATACAGTTACTACAGTAACTGACAATTGGTATGGTTTGTGCAGAGAACAAAGTAGCCAAGGCATTCGAGTTGTTCCAGGCTTATATTTAGGTAAAACTGGTGACTGAGCTAATAACTACTTGGTGTCGTCCTTCATCACTCCCAGCAGCATAAAATGACACTAAAAGCGGCAATGATCGAGATCAGTCGACCATATATAATATTAACTACATAGTATACATATGTATATATATATTTTACGAAGGTTACAGCGTTGGTATGAAAATATAGAGCGCTCAATACCATTACTGGTAGAGCGAATAAGTAAATACAAAAGACAAAAT
>JBAHVQ010000517.1:94403-110859 GCA_036872915.1 Nanipora kamurai
GTTTCTGCATAACTTAAGTAGATTACGAAAGTAGATTACGCGCCCGTTGTGCAAGCCGCTGACTGTCGTGAATTTCTAGCCATGGGATAAGTAGTTGATGATTTTTCGGAGAATTGCTCACTTCGTCGATACGTTAAGAAAGTTAACAGACTATAATGTAATGTTTTATAAACAAGCAGCACTGTTTTATAGGGTTTAAAACCACGGGGGCGTAGCCCGCGTGGTTTTTGACTCGATAAAACACGTTCTGCGAGTTTATTGAACAGCTTCAAAAATGAACCCCAAAAAGCTTGTCCCTGTGGAGTCCAAACAATGGCTGACAGTGTTGGCGGAAAATATTAGCATGTGAGAAAAACAAGCTCTGCCTTATTAGTATTCTTTATATAAAGATTACTAATGAGGAATGCCTTATCAGATATAAAGTCCATGCACGTGATGTATTATCGGTGACTTGATAGGCTAAAATGCTCATCAATTATTCATGAGTTTTTGAACTATCGTTATTATATAAACGAAATATCAAATGGTTTTCTGTGTTTGGATACTGTGCTCCAAACACTTGGAATGTTGCGAGACCTTTGAAAAGCTAAAAACACTCGCTTAACTGCTCGTGTTTTTTTAAGCTTTTCTCAAGTCTCACAACATCCCGCCTACGTGGGGTGGATGACACTATCCTAACACGGAAATCCATCTAGTATTTCTTTAATACTTTTTTTAATTTTTTATTTAAGGGACGTTGGCAACATTTTTCGACCGACTCTATATTGAAAGAGTATATATGGATAATCTTCGATATGGTGTTCGTTTTGCCAATATGTTCTTATCTAGCGAGCAAGAGCAATGAAAATTACCTTAAAATCATTCAGTTGTCCGCCATCTTGAAGGAACTTCCAATATGCAAATTTATGCAAGAATACATTTGATGACGTCAAGTGCAGGGTAAACGCGACAACAGCAATTGCCAGCTCTAGTGAATGGCTGCAAATTGCGTTTGTTGTTAGTACTGAATTATTGAAATAAATCAAACTGAAAGTGATTGACTGTGCGGCTGCTCTGTTTAGCCTGCTGTAATGGGCGTTTTTTCGCGTTGTGACGGATATCCATGTACATTTGCGTAAAAGACTAGTAGCTGAGTCGAAATTCTTGCGTCAACTTTGATTAGAGAGTTTATCTGCATCTTTCCCATCACAAATCGCGCAGTTCAAAATTTTTGCTAGGCTTTTCCTTCCTTGGTGTGGTTGAGAAAAAATTTAAAAATGAGCGCTTATATTTCTTTCAAATATACATAAATGTAAGATACGTTTGCGTGATTCAGTGTCTACACATTTCACAACACTTCACGAATTAAATCACATCAATGTATTGTCCTGTATACAATTGCAATAGTGATAGCCAAAAAACACCAGATGAAAAGATTAGTTTCTTTTCTTTTCCTAGCGGTAAAACACCGGAACAGCAGAGAAGAAGAAAGGTTTGGATTGAATTTTGCAAGCGCAAAGCGTCCAAGCCTTCAGCTTGTACAAGGATCTTCTCACTCCATTTCGGTGAGGATGTTTCGATCCCGTACATTCGCCCGAGTTTCTAAAGGTAATTGGATGTGAAGGAAAATTCACGTTGCGTTTGAAGAAAGACGCGCTACAAACGTTGAACAGACCTAGCACAGGCGCTACTGCTACCACATCGACGACATCGAGGAAAACAAGAAGACTTACTGAGACGAGAAATCGAGACAAGGTAATTCGATACTCAATTTAATACTGCTTTAAAATTTCTGTAGTACATTCATTTTAAATGGTATTCAAATTTTTTTCCCCATTGTTTTACTTCTAAGAATCTTGACGACTTGCTGAGGTCAGATTTGTCAACGGATGAATAAAACCAGACAACTGAAGAAAAAGGTCGTATCGCTGTTGAAGGAGCTGTCGCCGCCGATCTAGACGATGTTCGCGTCGAAGAAAACGCAACGCCTTTAGACGACTCCGTCAATACGCCCTCCAACGTACGGGTTCGGCACCGATCCATACAAACCATTGCCAAAAGATTTGTTAAAAACCCCAAACCCAAAACCAGATCAATTAAAATACAAACGTAAAAAACCGCTACCTCCTGGTTGAACCAACACCGGAAATGCAACTGGAGAATGTAAACAATACAACCAAAGTTACTATGACCACTGAAACGGCACCTAAAAATCAAAGTACAATGACAATGACAACAACAGCACTAGCAACTATTACTGCCGTGCTCTCCATATCTTTATCGCCATTTTTCTTCCAGATAGCGGGAAACATCTATCTCTAACACTGCCTCAGACAGCATGTTTTCGTTGAAGTAGGGAAGGCATGTCAAACAAGGCTCGCCTTTTCCTTTAGTACTCATCATACTCTAAGGCCTTTTCGTGGCAACAAAAACTTACAACAGTCTTCGTTTGTTAGGTGTAGTGGCCGTATTTGCACCAACTAAGAGACTGAAGACGCCAGGCATTTTCGAGTTCAAGCGCTTCATCAACGTCTTCGTCTGAGGAAGTTTCACTTTCAGAATCACTTTCAGAATCACTTTCAGAATCACTTTCGTCATCGCCACTACTCGTGTTTTCCGTCGGCTCCGAAATATGTCGATACTTAAAAAATGAAGGATCGCCGCATTTTAAGATAAGTTAAGAACAGGTTTTCAACCAGAAGAGCAGATGAAGGACGGGTCCCCCTAAAAACGTTTAGCTGGGTGAGTAGTAACCCCAAACAAACCACTCATGTAATTCGTAAATACTGTAACAGCACAAAAAGTTAAAAGGTTGGTAGACTTTCGAATTTATGATGAAGAATTCTAACGTTTCGAGCTATGGTCCTTCGTCGGAGAGTGAGTTACTGAGAGTTGATATTGTTACACTTGCTAGAGGCAAGAGTGGATGATTTGTCATATTTTCCACACCAATAGTAGCTACTTATACTAGCAAGTCATGTGACTTCCACAACACGGGAATGATTCAGTAAGTAAAATACTGGAATAGGATTTTCAAACTTTTCACTGGCTTGGGGAAATGAACCAAACTGTAGGTGGTCACGTGACCCCTACCGAATGACAATGTTTAAAAAAGGATTTTGCGCTCAAACCACCAGAAACCGGTAAAGAAAACATCTTAGTACTGTTCATGCCAAATTTTGACAAGAACTCGAATAATGAAAGTTTAGCAAGGCAAAAATACGATTTGTTTTCTTTTGCATATCGGATGTCATGAACATGTTATTCAATAAGGCAGTCAATGACAAATGTGCGTTAAACCTGCTAAGCCTTCATTATTTCCTCTAAAAATTAGCATGGACATAATTAAAACCTCTCTCTTAACCGGTATCCTATGGCTGGAGTGCCAAACCTGCTTTTAAAAGCAATTTTTAAATACTGAATGGCAAAATTCTTCCTTCTATTGCGCCTAGATACACTTCTACGTGTTTTCTAAGCCAATGCAAACTTTCGTAGTCCAAACTCGACAGTATTTCTTAAAACATCACCTTGTACATATAATTCCATACTTGCTATTTTAGTTTGATCGAGGTCACATATCTTCTTAATGCAAGCTCCCTATTTAACTTTAAAATCCTACAAATTAGATGAGTCATACAGCTTAGAGGAACAATTTAGCGGCGAGCTTCTTGAGGACATGAAATGTTAAGTTACAATATCAAAATCCTTTTGGAAGATGCTGCACACTAAAACTGCTGGAGGAAATCCTACTTAACGACTTGGCTGTCATAACACTTAATTTTTTAAAAAGAATAATAGCTGTTCAGGCCGTGATCATATAGTCAATTATCTCAAATAAATCAATCATTTGCCTCTGTCACGATCATCACTTTTCCATTGATAGGACTATTGATAGTAAGTTAAATATTCGATTAAAAAAGTAATATCATCACTACAAAAACAACTGTCACTCACATAGTTTAACCGCCAAGTCTACCGTTAAGGACGGCATAGTTGTAGCAGTTGCATCCAGGGGTGAGGAGCCGACAACATTAGAATCAGTGGAAGGATGAAAATCAGGTCTCATTCCTGAAACACGGGATCCGAAATTAAACCCACGAACAGAATGAGAAGCAACACCTGAGCCCTTGGAAGAATGGAAACTAGTGTTTATTGTTGCAGAAGAGGATCCGAAAAGCAACCCACTGTCAAAGGAACTAGCGCTTCTTGCTGGAGAACTGAAATTAAACCCACCGCCAGGAGGAGGAGCAGAACCTAAATGGCTGAAAGAATCAGAACTAGTGTATCTTATTTCAGATTGAGTTCCGATATTTAATCCACCGCTAGCAATTGTACTAGGAGCAGCAAGCCCTTCACCACAACTAGGAACACTAAGAAGGCCGCCAAACAAAGAACACGGCTTGGTATTAATTTTGGCGCTATCCAAAGTAAAATTTATAAGAGCAGAAGATTTGATACTATCTAAAGAAAATGTGTGTTGCATCAATTTTTTGGGAAAAGTAGTACTTGTTAAAGTCCATTCTACCGGAAGAGCACTTTCGTTTCCCAACCCTACAGCTTGCAAACCTAAGTTTCCAGTATAAACACCACGCGAATTTTTACCCTGACTCTTCATAGAGACATTCTCCAAGCACAATTGCATTCTATAACCACAGCACCAAAATACATCAGACATTAAGTTTGCACGAGTGGAAACCAATTTCTGTATGTCATCTTTCTCAATAACCCAAGTACAATGCTCAATATCTTCGGCGATCGGAATCCGCTTAACTGGTGTAACTGTTAAGCGTTCTTTTATCTCCGATGTTAAGGCATGATATGTCACACCTTTCAAGTACAAACCATTAAAGCCAGCCATCTTGTTAGCGATCGAATGGTGCTGAACAACATTATACAGATAATCGATCGGCATTAATTCGAATCGGACTACTGAGAGAAGTGGCTTCTCAGGGTCAATCGTGTCATGGCCATTTTGCTCAAGCCAGTGCATCAACGCATGGAAAACAGTATTCTCAGATTGAGTTATGAGTTCATCGCTGCTGAGGAGATACATCAGTGATAGTTGTGATAGAGTTCGAAAACTCGTCGTCTGCCACGTCTTATCTAAAGGGCTGAATTCTTTCGCCAAGAATGTCTGAAGAGTGGCCGCCAGATCTTCGACATCTGTTATGGCATGCTCAGTCTTAATAAAGCTCATAATCTTCTCACAGGTCTGTAATGAAAGCTTTGTGGCTTGCAAAACGTACTTGCATTTTTTGAATACAAATTTTGCGTCGTATTTATGAGCCAGTCCTAATATAATAAGAAGCTCGGCGACTCCAACGTTGTCTAATGTGTCTGCTTTATACATAGCTTCGAGTAGCTGCAAATGCGCTTTCTCTTCAGATTGGGAGATTTTTACATGAACATCCTTGCAACTGGACTCTTTCATTCCTGAAAAGAACAATGACCGGAAGTAACTGCTTTGAAGTGCGAGCCAAGATCCGTGGACGAAGAACTTATGCTGTCTTAGGACATCGTTCTGATCTGTCGCTGGTTTGCATAAAATGGACGTCTTAGTTTCGCTCTTATCGACTGGAAGCTCATTCGAGTTAGTTTCTTTACAACTTGAGCCGTCAATGTCGGAGAAAGTGCTTCCAGTGTCATTTTTAATTTCACTTTCGTTTTCAATCGAGACAGTTTCTTCTCCTTCCCTTTCTTTTTGAGCTTCTTGAACGAACCCCGCTGAATCAGGTCTGTTGGTTTCTTGATCGTCTGAACTGTCGACAACAGGCTTTGGTTGATTGATTTCTTGCTTACCTTTTTTCGGCGTTTGGCTCGTTTCACTGGTTTCATAACTTTCACTGAACGACGACATCAGCACAGCAGTCTTGTCCCAGCCATCTCTCATGACATCAAACACTAACACCCGATCGTGCAGTTCAGGTTTGTTGAACTCTGGTTCGTAAATCCTCGATAATTCGAGTACATCATTCGCTTTCAGTGCACGGGACATCATTCAGAACTAATGAATTATACTGGTAATGTCTGCACGCCAGCACAGGTCAAGATCTTTGGATAAATGTCGATAGATCTAATAACAAATTCTGCTAATGTACATAAATTAACGTCATTGGTTGCGTGGGTTCACACACAGGGAGCCCATGTCTTAGGAATGGGCTGAGGCATGCCATTGAACAATTTTTCGGAAGACAAAGCAAACGTTTCTACGGGGCTTTAATATTTAATATCCCTGTATCTTCTTATGAAAATCAAAGCGCAGGCAATTAGAAATAAGACCATATGGTAGAGGACATATTGACAACGATATGGTAAAAAAAAAAGTTATTGATCCAAATTATCTTCTACTATGACCTTTCGTATTTAAAATCTTTTTAGGGGGATTCGATTTTCCGAACAACATTGCATTTTCCGCCCGGTTTGTCCATTGCAACTATGCCAACATCTTGTTATCGAGTTCAACCAGACTACAGCAAATAAAACAATAAGCTACCTTCGTAAATATATGAAGGATCAAGAAAGTATAATTGCAGGACAAAAGAATCGAGACTTCAAAAAGAAAATACCAAGAACTTATCGAAAGAAGACCATGGTAAGGTAGATTAAGACACATTTTGAAGTTTAAACGCGAACATTTGGAACCAGAATCTATGCAAAATTTTCGTAAATATCTTGTGACAACTTTTCACCATCGAATCCTGATCACAGATATTTTTTTAAGAAAGCAATCTTGCATTAACTCGATCGCCGATGTTCATTTCTTAAACCAGAATTTTTCTGACTTTTACGAGGGAATCTCGGAAGTTTCCATCTTCAAGCACATCTGCCAGAGCTTTTCCAGCGGTTAAACCCTTCTCAACTCGCGCTTTATCTCTCGCGGAAATCTTTGCTGCTGTTTGCTGTGGTGAATACGTTACAAGAACCAAGAAGACAAGTAGCTTTAAGAGGTTAAACACCTTGCTGCGACTTCGTTGAAAATTTCCTTAATAGGGAAGGAAACATGAAAGTTATGTATAAAAAAGAAAGTAAAATCAAAGAGTTTTCCAAGTTTTCTTGAAAACTAAAATCAGAAGAACGGATCAAACCAAGTCTAAGATGAAGTAAAATCACAGAGTTATCTAGAGGTCGATCAAGATCAGTGCGAAACTGGATTTTTGCCGGTCAGATCTTTTATTTTCTTTTAGCTTACCGTGTAGGATACCATTCATAAAATTTAATAAAAAGTCACGGAATCAAATCCAGGTCTGGTGTGATTGTTTTGATTTTGTGGATGTTTCCACAGGATTTAAGATGGCTCCTTAGGGTAACTTCAGTAGGGGACTGGTCACAAAACATTGATAAATATCGCAAATTATTTTGGTAAGACAAGACTATGGAACACCACGAAGTTAGGCATGATCTACTAATAATCGCTTGTAGTGTTCCAGAATCTTGTCTTACTATAATTAAACATCTGTAGGCATAAATGTGTACATATAGTGATCCTTGCTATCCAGTCACGACAGCACTGTCTGTGTCAGTTGAACCATTAAATTTTTCAACGTTTGCTTATGTGAATCGAATTAAAACTTGGCGAAAACAGCAAACAATTTTGTTTGCTGTTTAATGCGGCAATATATTTACGCTGATTTGTCTTTAGAAATTGTAGTTTGATACTGTCAAAGTCTGAGAAAATCTTGCTGTTCAAACTGTGGTAAGCCATAGTCAACCGAGATAAGGTCTAGAAACCCAACAAATTTCAAAGCGCTTATAATGAGCTTTGATTTTTTGATTTGAGAACCGTGCACATATCTTTTGTTTTACGTTTATTAATATTTAAGGTTGAGTGATTGATCCCGAATGCTGTCATTGGATAATCGCTTCATTATTCAAAAAAATAAAAGCGTTGTTCTCACTGTGCACAAGTTTGCATAAAGGTGAACAAAAAGATAGAACAAAGACTTTCGCCGAGTTTACAGACCATATATGGATTGACTATGGATAAGTCAAGTACTCAGAAAAACTATAAGCTCCTGACGGGACTCGAGTGCGCAACCTTCTGAATGCATGCCAGATGGCACCCTTAATTTAGCCACTAGAACTGAGATGGCAGAACAAGGATACTTTAGGTATTTAAACCTTGTATTTAACATCTGACTAAAGATTTACCGACCCCTAACGGCTTGCAGCCGAGCAAGTCAATTCCATCTGGCTCGTCCCAGGTTTATATACTAAAAGTAACCTAACGCTTTCAACTGATTTCTCGTGGATCAGTGGTCAGAATGTCTAGCTAGCATTCGGAAGGTCCTTGGCTTTTCATTGCTTCAGCAGCACGATTTTCTAAGACTTTAACATATCTACGTTTCAAAATTTTTCCTAACATGGACTTTTTTCCAAATCCGCTTACTTTATTGGAAAAAATCGGTCCCAACAATTTACCCTGACATTTTACTATGTTATTTACGCCAACCGAATGGACAATGAATTCAACGGAGTTGAGACTCCGCAGAATCCGACCCACACCGTCCAGCGGTTGTGTGAATTCTTCTGAATTGAGGATGTTACTTTTTTCGGGAAAATCATAATAAAAACGTCAAGCTCTCTCTCTTCAGTAAAAATATGATGCAGAATCGCATACAAAGTAGATTGACCTTAAAAAGCCTTAAAAATAATCGGGAGATTAACGGTAAAAGGGCATATGACCCAAAAATTTCTATGCAGAAAACTCTCCCATGTTTAGGAATAATTTTCAGGGGAGCCCTTTGCTTATCTGATAATGTTATACCGGACAGGTAACCAGGGAAAACGTTTTGACGACTTTTGTTGTTGTTGATTTTTTTTTTATTCGTTTTTCTTTTTTTTCCAATTTGGCAAGTGCTGTTCTTTTGAGATTGATATTTGTTTGTTCCATCACCGAACTTGTTCTATATCGTAATCGTCCCGTCTGTCAGTTATGTTTTTCTGACGAAATGAGCTAAACGAACTGTACACATATCGTACATTTGTTTCTCTGGCTATTTATCCCAGTTTACCCTGTAAATGTTCCCTCAGTGTGGAAACGAACCAGCACTTTAGAATGTTCAACAATGGTTGTGAGATATCGGAAAAGTTGACGTACTGGAAAAGAGTATGCCAAGAAAAAAGATAGGACGAACATTTGCTCATGCGATGCTATTGCTGTTCTATAAATGAAATATTGGTGCCAAACCATGAGCAGTAAACTGATCATAAAACTGAAAAACGTCAAGTTAATGGTAGTTCTAGAGCAGGATCTTAAACAAAAGAAAATAAATTTATTCGTATATTGCACAAAGATTGAGCTCCACAAAATTGATGGTATTTGAGAGTGTTTTAGTGAATAGTTTCCCGAAGAAGATGTTTCATGGAAATGTTTTGAATGAAGGCTCGTAATGAAAATTATGTAAGACTGACGTTTGTTTAAATTATAAGAAATATACTGCAAATCATCGTTACAAATCCTTACAAGAAACATAATCGTTTTTCCAGCAACAATTAAGCAGTTTCGTTTCGTTAAAAGCGTCGAAACAACTGACTTTGAAATATTTTACCAAATCTATTTGAAAAAAGGGATTAGTGGGGAAAAAATTGAGGCACTCAGAAATTTAAAGAAGAGGTACCATTATTGTATACAAATGAATTGATTCTTACCTTTCTGACGATAACCGGAGAGCTAACCAAACGGTTCTGTTAGTAAATCTGAAATGTTGAGGCATATATCTAAAACATTCTTGTGATCATAGGTTGAACAGCTGTTCCAGTTGAGTTTACAATATTAAAAAAATGATTGGTAAATCTCAGACGACTAGTGGACGTTTGTCAAGCTCGTTCTCTCAGAAAAACGATTTCTGAGCCCTAGACGGTTTTAGGTTAGACTAGATTTACCAAGCTCCCACATGAACTGAGTTCGCGTTCGACATTAAGTATTTACATTATTATTATCATATCGTGATTTCCGCTTAGGCAGTACATATGATGAACCTGCACCCTAGCTCACCATCTGTATCGTGGTAGCTCAATGGTTAGAGCGTCTCACCGGCCATCAGAAGGTTGCGGGTTCGATTCCCGTCTAGGACTCACAAATCGTTTTTCTGTGAGAACGAGCTTGACGAACGTGCACTAGTCTGATATTTCCACGCTCTCGCATGAACTGAGTTCGTGTTCGACATTAAGTAATTCATATCTTAGTACTTTGCAAGAGACAGATTAGACTGATTGTAGCAAATATTTTTAAAACAATCTGGAGACATTATCGACTCAACCTCAACCCATTAAAGCACTGACCTGGCAGAATTTTTACTTTTTCACTTACACAGATGCCATGGCATTCTATGCAAAGTACGTAGGTAATAAGTGAGAAAGCAGGAGTAGTTCACTAAATACATTCAAGAAATATAGCACATCAAATTTTGACAGTTACCTCTAAGTCCTTCAATAATATAGGGATTATTTTGGTAAGTAAGATTATCTTAAATTAAGTCAGTGTAATATAGTAGGATGCTCACTCAGCAGTCAAAAGGTTAAGCAGATACACTATTTAGATTTTATTCTTAATCAGTAAAAGAACTCCCGTTTTCTTGTTGAAAGGAGAACCAGGTATAAAAAGTCTTGGTAATACCACTGGAGACTTTGATTTTGTAGCCTGGCTTGTATTGTTGCCCAGATTTGTAAACGTTTCCAAAAAGGTAGTTTACATTTCATTAAAAGATCACTGATTATCAGTGATCTTATCAGTGTACAATACTAACAGTCTGATAGTATTTTACACTATTCACACATAGAATGAGAAAGTTCTTCTCCCTGGCTTTTGGATTAATCCTTTTACACTACTGTCAGGCTATGACGTCAGGCACTCGTCTGACCGGATGATACCCTGTCATTTATTCAGTAAAAATCTAGTACATTAATGTGAATTACATGTCTTGGAGATTTGTAGGCAAGACAAAACAAACAAAATACATTCGTGCGCATAATGTCTTATTTAAAACCACGAAAGTCGCATAAAATATTCATTGTATCGGCAAAATAAACAGTTTGGAAATTGCATGAAATACAACGAAGACAAAAAGTCAGTATAAGCTGCATACGATAAAATCGATTGATATGGATTCCTTATCAATGTTTTGTACAATCTTTTCAACACTGTATTTTGGGTTACTTTCGCTGAACCTGTAATTATGCGGTTTATGATAAGAATAAAAGTGTTCCATGTTTTGGCCCTCCCACTTCCATTGCATTCGGAGGTCACTTGTCTTTGATAAATCCAAGGCATGTAAAGTTATATCTGTACAATAAGAGCCAGATTTAGGCATCTTCGTGTTTTTTCTCTTCAAAGATAACTGCATCTTGTAACCACAGCACCAAAATACGTTAGACGTTAACTCATCAGCATCTTGAGCGGTCTCAAAGGTAGCCTTTGCTATGACCCAAGTGTACTGAACAATATCACGCCCATAATAGCCATAGGTCTTTTTCCTCTCGACAGGCTTCACGTCCAAGCCTCTTCTCATCTCTGGTGTCAAAGCATGGTAGGTTATTCCTTTGCAGTAAAGTTCCTTGAAGCATTCCATGTTGCTTGCAATGGGATGCTTCTGGACGACATTGTATAAATAGTCAAGGGTCATCATTTCAAACCGAACCAACGAAAGCAGCGGCGACTCGGGGCTCTCGCAGTAAGTGAAATCGCTGTTACTCTCAATCCAGTTCATCAAAGCATGAAAAACTGTGTTTTCAGACTGCGTCTTAATTTCATTGCTACCCAGAAGGGATCTTAACGACACCATGGACAGGTTTCGGAAATTTTCCGTAAACCACGAGCTATCCAAAGGGCTAAATTCTTCAGCCAGAAACGTCTGAACAACTGAGGCCAAATCTTCGACGTCTACCATATTTTGCTTCACTTTAATAACATGCATCATCTTTTCACAGTTTTCCAAAGAGCTTGCCATTGTTTGCAGCACATATTTACACTTTCTGAACACGAATTTCACCCCGTACTTATCCGCTAACTCCAGAACGGCAAGTAGCTCATCGACGTTGACTTCATTCAAAATATCTGAGTCATACATGGCTTTCAACAATTGCAAATGGGCATTTGTTTCGGATTCAATTATCTTAAGATGAACCTCTTTAGCAGTCGACTCTTTCATTCCCGAAAAAAATAGGGATTGAAAGTATGTGCTTTGAACAGCGAGCCATGTAGCATGAACAAATATCCTGTATTGTTTTAATAACTTAAGTCCGTCAGTATTTGCAGCACGAGAGGAAGGTGTCACTGTTTTATCATTTTGTTCTACCAGGATAACTTCTGAGGCATTTTCTGCCACGGCTGACTTGCCATGGTTATCTGCATTAGATATGTCATCACCTGTATATTGAACTTCAGTTTCATTATCGGTTTCAAAACGATGCGCTATTGGTCCTCGTCTCATTGCATTTGCTGCTGAATTTTCCATTTTAAATGAAACGTCTTCCATTCTTACCTGTTTCGTAGAATGACGTGAAACACTTGGGGGACATTCAATTTGTTTCAGGGTATCACGAGACGACGGTGGCGACTCATTCAATTCGCTTTCCGGTCTGGGATATACTTCGCTTGTTCTGTTAAAAATCGTTGTAGCGCTCTGTCCCCATTCATCTCTCACGATATCGAATACCAAGACCCGATCATGAAACCTGGGATTATTGAATTCTGGCGAATAAATCTTTGAAAGTTCCTGTAAATCGCTTCGACTGTAATCACGAGGATCTCTTGACTCGTACATGTTAATTGGCAATGTATATCTTGACCGGAAGCGCTTTACAGCGCCTAGCAATGAGGCAGTTCATTATTTCAAACGAGTCCCAGTCTCTGCGTGAAAATGTATACCGTCTGTATCGGCAGCATGCAGGCGTTAAAGTACATATGAAGAGAAAATTAAGATTATTTCATTTGAGAGAACTGTTCGAATGATAATGTTTACACCTCTTTCACAGCTCCCTCCGTTATTAAGATACTTATATTTCTTCGATATGAATCTACGATTTCGTAGGACCAGCAGAGCATTTTGACTTTTTTAAAATCTCACAAAATATTTGACCACAAATTTTGTACATATGGGAGTTTGGTGTTATTGCAGACGACATGCGAAAGTTTGACAAGCTCGCGATTTTAGAAAAACTTTTTCTGAGCCCCAGACAGGAATCAAACTTGCAATGCTCTGATGACTGTCTGCATTAACACCAAGTTCCCTCATGCACAAAATTTGTGTTAAACACTCGAGTCTTCTTGTTATCATATCGTGTCTTCCTCCTTGCCAGCAAATATGATTCACCTGCAACTTAGCTCACCATCTGAGTCTTGGTAGCTCAAAGGTTAGAGCGTCTCACCTGTCATCAGAAGACTACGGGTTCGATTCCCGTCTAGGGTTCAGAAATCGTTTCTATAAGAACACGAGCCGAGCGTTCTAATATTGCCGGCATAATATTATATTTTTGCATAACTGCACACATTTTACAAATGTGTATATTGTTTTAATGATAATAAAATTAAGATTTGAATACTATGCAGAAAATATTTAACCCAACTTTAATTAAAAAAATGATTGCAAATTTTTATATTTTAAGACTTCGAAGCACAAGGAACAAATAAACAGGTTGACATTTCAATTAGAGAGCATGTCGATGTTCCTCTCCTTCTAGCGCCGAGTTGGCCAGCATTCAGAAATTGCTGATCTTATCGTAGTTGGAGATACTTGAAAGATATTTCTAAAAGCCCAGCCAATACAATATCTGGGGTCACTCTAGTTCAATCGATAGGTCAATAGACAAGGACGACATCGTTCTTGTCACTGGGGAAAGTGATTGTTGAACAGTTGCAAAAACACAAGGTTGCGGTTCCATTACCTGGGTAGTAGTAACAAATTCAGATGATGAGGATCCGAGGGGAAACCTGGTATTAAGCACGGGCGGGCCACCAAAACGTAAAGGACCTAGCTTCACCGATCCATTAAAGTTGAAGTTATCAGTCGTCAAGTTCTCCTCGTTATCATCCTGTAAGGTAAACGTAACAGGAAAGGGAGATTTGGATCGTTCCTCAGTAAACTTACATTTGTGTTGCCAATTAAATCCTTTCTTGGGGAACATCTTACTTGTTGAAGTCCACGTAACAGGTAGTACACTTTCCTTTGCTAAGCCTACAGCTTGCAAACCTAACATTCCTTTATATAACGTACGCGATCGTCTTTCCTTTTCGACATTTTCTAAGAACATTCGCATTCTATAACCACAACACCAAAATACATCAGACGTCAGTGTTTTTCCCTTCTTTTCACCTTGAGAAATTACTTCGTCAATCTTATCTTTCTGTACGATCCAAGTGTATTGAAGGATAGCCTCGTCGATTGCATCTCGCTTATTAGGTTTGACTTCTAAGCGTTCTTTCATCTCCGAAGTTAGAGCATGGTACGTTACGCCTTTCAAATAATGACGGTTGAAGTCTGCCATTTTGGTAGCAATTGGATGGTGCTGAACCACAGTATATAAATAATAAATCGGCATCAATTCGAATCGAACAAGCGAAAGAAGTGGCGTCTCAGGGTCTTTCACAGTGACGCCATCGCTGTTGAGTTCGTGCCAATGCATCAACGCATGGAAAACCGTATTTTCAGACTGAGTTATTAGTTTGTCGCTGCTTAGGAGATATTTCAGTGACAGCTGAGACAGATTTCTAAAACTCTTCGTCTGCCACGTTTTATCTAAAGGGCTGAATTCTTTCACTAAGAATGCCTGAAGAGTGGCAGCCAGATCTTCGACATCTGTCATGACGTGCTGGATTTTAATGAAGGATATAATCTTCTCACATACCTGCAAGGAAAGTTCTGTGGCTTGCAAAACATACTTGCACTTTCTGAATACAAATTTTGCGTCGTATTTATGAGCTAGTTCTAAAACAGCTAGCAGCTCGTCGACACTAACGTTGTCCAATCTGTCCACTTTATACATGGACTCGAGCAACAGCAAGTGAGCTTTCTCTTCAGATTCAGAGATCTTCATATGAACCTCCTTGCAACTGGACTCCTTCATTCCAGAAAAAAACAATGACCGAAAATAACTGCTTTGAAGTGCTAGCCAAGAGCCATGGACGAAGAACTGGAGCTGTCTTAGGATGTCGTTAACTGGAGATTCATTCCAGTCGGTATGTCTTAAAACTGCACTTCCAGTATCACTTTCAATTTCATTTTCGTTTTCAGTCGTGGCAGCAATTTGATCAGATTGCTCAACGTAACCAGCATCAGCGTTTGGTGGATTGTCTCCTATCTTGTTTTCTTCAGGACTATGGCTTACTTCATTGGTTCCATCAAACGACGACGATATCAATGCAGCGTTCTTCACCCAGCAATCTCTCATGACATCGAAGACTAATACCCGATCATGCAGTTCAGATTTGTTGTACTCAGGTTCGTAGATCCTCGATAACTTTATACATCATTCGCTTTCAGTGCACGGGACATATTACTGATTTAATGAATTCTACTTGCAACATCTACAAATGCAATCAAGTCAGGACCGTAGTTATGTAGAAGGATTTCATATTTGTAAGCAGCCTGGCCGAATATTATCTACAAACTGCGCATGACGTCACTGCTAAAAAGTACGTGTTGTAAAACCAGCTAAGTCAATAAAAATCAGAAAGGCTCAAAAATCGTCAGATCGGTACATTCCTTAAGATTCGCTGTCTCCCTACGCAGTTTTCCTTCCAGTCCGGCAAAAGACTCTTTACTTAACCAAACAATGTGTTTGGTTCGGTTTCGAAACTTTGGCAAAAGAATTCAGATGAAATGATACGAGAAGAATTTTCCATGACAGAGTATTTAATAAGTTGTCTTTAATAGTATAAACAAACCGCAGACAGAGATGGATCGCCGTATAGCTTTCCCAAAAGATTTTCCAAACCTGCTTTATAAAATTTTTGTGAGTTTAGTCACAGGGAGCCCATCTCTGACTCCTGTGATGGTCTTCTGTGTGTATTATTTTGACAATTCTGATAGATGCTATGGAAATTAGTCGCCAGCGTTTTATCTAACCTCGCTGATAGATGAGACCGCGGTGTTTTTCTTAGTTGGTTGTCATGCAAATAGCAACGGACGGAAATTTGATACTCCAAAACAGCTGTTTTTATATATGCCACGTTGAACGCGCGTGACGCACGCTGAAAGCTCAGACGACGAAACTCGCAACGCGTGTTTTCCGCCGTTCAACGTGGCAGAAAAAAGCAGCTGTTTTGAATTTCGCTAACTGCGTAAAAGCACTAATGTTAATGCGCATTTAATAAACACGACAAGTTTTTTAAATGTAGACATGTATCAACATCTCATGATGCCATCTTCAGTACAAGTGATAAATTATGTGTGTTACAAGCTATGTAGTGGTAATATGATACAATGATAGCAATTGCCAATATGAATAAATTATAAACAGTCAAAAAATGATGTGTCTAATT
>JBAHVQ010000517.1:128135-140663 GCA_036872915.1 Nanipora kamurai
TGAGCTAAGAAGGCCAGTGTCAAGAGTGTGTTCATCAGGGTCTACCTTAACTTTTCAGACCACTAGCAGACATGTACCAGTAGATTTCACTCTTGCTAGCAAAAAGTACAAAGTCACAAGCAAAATTTGAAATCCTTATGTAATCATAGACACCATAGCAGAGCTTAATAACATCAACTTTATTTGAGCATGCAGTAGTATCTCAAACATTACCCTTCAACTTGCTGTCATACAATTCCTAAAATAAAATGCACATGCTCTGGTGACCTCGAGGAATTTATCAATATCTGCGCATTTACTTCACCCATATTGCTTAACAAAACCGCTGACTATGATGAACAGCATGTACAGTTTTTCGATTGTCAGAGGCTCAGGTGATATATAACATGCCATGAAAAGTCACATTTCTGAAACTTTGAATTGTTCAATTTACCCGTCTGAAGTCCATACTTGCAATTTAATTTAACGTTTGCTGGTGAAATGGTGTTTTATACGCTAAGGCTAAAAATTCACTCGCATTTTGCGAGTTTGCGAGCAGCAAGTTCAAGGCTTGAGTTCAGCTGCTCATGTTGTAAATTGCTTATCCAATGAATGCATCTGAATGTGTATATTTACGAACTATTTTAATGATACAAAGCAGTTGAGCCAAGAAATTCAAAGGAAAAGTTGCCTGTAGATTAAGACAATGCTGAATCTAGATTTACAATATTGATTAAATATTCATTTTCTTTTGTTTTTCCTTATGAATTATTAATGAATTGGATAAAGTTAGATACAAGTTTCACTGCACTTGCAATTACTTCAAAGGTAGAAATGCCCCATAAATGAGTACCGTACCATACTAATTGCAACCTGAAAAAGCAGAAACTGTAGAGAGCCACCTTAAAAGTTTTTATTACAAGTGAAAATAAAATAATTTTCGTGTGTCAGAAGAACATGTTTTAAAGCCTTGTTTCAAACATGGCCTAGTTCCTGTCATGACAAATCCTTTGAATTCGGTACACAACTGTTGAGTCTTAACAGGGCCATAGCAACCAGGGGCTGGGGGCTGCAGCCTGCCCGCATTAATTTGTAAAATAAATTACAATTCAGATTTGAACTACAATTAACATTTCACTCACAATTAATTTACAATAATTACTTAAACATCATTAAAAACACTTCAGTAACATCATGGAGGAGGTAACTACACAGGTCTCTGACTGGACAAGAATGCAGAAGGTAATTTCACAGGTTTCTGGTTGAACAAAAATGCTGGAAAGAGCATTTCAGAAACCTTAGATTTTCGAACTTTTCAGGGGGAACATAACTCTTACCCCAAATGTCCTTGACAGCCCCCCAATCCAAAAGAGTTTCCTGCAGCACTGCTTACCCTGTAACTAACCTTCATAGCTAAAAGAATAAGTCATTGCATGATTTGTAAAGTCTACTGACGATCAAACTCTACTGTAGTTGTACTATTATGTCAATGGATAAAGTTTGCCCAAAGGTAAATGGACCTCGAGGTCCGGATAGGCTTATCAAGGTAACATTGGCCGTAGATGACAATGCATAATCCGTACAAAATTGACAGCTAGTAGTAACAGCTCCTTCTTTAAAAGTGTTACTTCTTGCCGTCCATTTCAATGACACAGAATTATTATAGGTTAACCCTAGAGCAGACATAGTTACTTGGAATGGGAGGTTGTTTGAGTCAACGCTACCACTGCGCTTTCCGAACGATAATATTACCTTGTAACCACAACACCAGAAATTTTCAGACTTTAAGGCCGTATAACTATACCTCGTAGTCTCAAGGTAACTATTCTTAATTACACAAGTATATTGCACGATCTCATTGGTAGAGGCACGTGAGGCTGGTGCTACTGGGTTTCTTGATTTTAACTGAGATGGTAGTGCGTGGTAGATCATACCTTTTAAAAACAGTTCTTGGAAGCCGAGCATTTTTGTTGCAATGGGATGAACTCTAACAACGTTGTATAAATAGTCGATGGTCATTCGTTCAAATCGAACTGCTTCAAGTAGTTTTGACGTGGGCTCCAAGTTTGACGGATCTATTTTGTTAGTTTCCATCCAATTCATCAATGCTTGAAAAATCGTGTTCTCCGATTGAGTTATGAACTGGTTACTACCCAATATATACTTGACAAATGGTTCGGATAGATTTTTAAAACGCTCTGTTTGCCAATGCTTTTCCAAAGGACTATACGCTCTTCCCAAAACTACCTGCAATGTACTAGCAAGGTCTTCGACACCTACCATGCTGTGCTTCACTCTGATTACATTCATAATTGTCTCACAAACTCCCAGGGTAGTGGCGCGTGTTTGCAACACATATTTACACTTTCTGAAGACAAACTTCACGTCGTACTTGTCAGCAAGTTCTAGAACAGCCAAGAGTTCATTGACACTAACGTCGTTCAAAATGTCAGCTTTGTATATAGCTTCAAGTAGCTTCAGATGAGTGTCCTCCTCGGACTCGCTGATCTTCATGTACACTTCCTTGAAATTCGATTCTTTCAATCCGGAGTAAAACAAAGACCGGAAATATTTGCTTTGAACCGCCAGCCACGAGCTATGAACAAAGATCTTGTGTTGTCTTAGCAAATAACTCCCTGGTTTAGTAGCATTTTCGGTTGAAAGTTCTGAACATGAACTCGCGTTGACGTGGTTGTTCTTGGAGGACGTGTCACCCGTTGGTTTTTTGCCACCGGGCGCCTTGCTTTCTCCACATGATGCACTTCCGGCCTCACTTTTAGTTTCGTTTTCAGATGAAGCTGTCTCTTCTTGCATGTTCTTTTCTTCACACTGTGAAGCTTCAACAGCCTTTGGTTCGGTATTTGAGGTATCCTCTTCTTTGTTTATAACTTCGCACGAGCCTGGAGGGTTTTCCCTCAGCTTTTCGCTGTCCGTCGCTGCACAAGCTTCTTTGATTTCATCACATGGGGTCTGATCAACGATTGCTTCCCATCCATTTCTCATAACGTCAAACACCAACACTCGGTCATGAAGCTCCGGCATGTTGTATTCCGGTGCATACATTTTCGATAACTCGAGCAAATCAGCAAGCTTCAAATCGCACGACATACCGAACTGACTTTCTATAGTAAATCCAGCAGAATAAGATCTTAAATGCGACAGTTAAAATGTTCGAACGCCCGACTGCTTTCTCTCAGACGATTTTTTCAGCCAATAAAAGCTGATCAAATCTAATAGCCAATATACACAAAATCGTACCCAAGACACTCGCCAAACAGTTAATCGAAATATTCAAAATGGTGGAAACCGGTACTTGGCTCTGGCAAAAACTAGCTTTACCATCTTATCGTGAAAGACCTCTGAGGACGAGAAATGAACGAAAACTAGCTAAAATGGCTAAAAATAAGCAATTCTCACCCCCAGAGCCTTTTACCATATATTCCATAAATTAGAATGAGTCATTCAATCCATGAACATAGCGTACCTTATTGGTTATTTGTGCTTTAGTTTACGGGCCAGTGTACGAATTTCTTTAAATAATCACAACAACAATAATCATTAAAATCAAATGAGATCGAGTTGTAGCCGTTTGAGGTAACAGTTCTTTTCTAGAATTCTCATTAATTCAGTTTGAGCTTTCGTTCAACCAGAGCTTCTGATTAGACATGGTTTTACGCTACTCTTGTTTGAAAAGTTTTGAACGTAGCTTACAATACTACCGTTCATGACCCAATGTTTTGGCATTCCTGTCTGGTGTCTTCATTAAAGTTGACTGATTTGAGCATGTGGTCCCTATTTATCCTTGGAGAACCACTGATAATGTTATGTATTAATGCGACACAAAAGGCATCCGGTAATAAACCACCGTCATCGCGATTCAATAAAGCCGGGATGCTGTTGATATACCATGCCTCCAGACAATGCCTTTGATGATAACGTCGATTGGTGGTAATTATTTTGGAATTTTTCCACGCAGTCATGAGGTTGATTTGACACGCGTGCTCCGACAAAGTTGAATTTTCTATTTTTGTGAAGAAAACAGTCTGCCTTTTGGTACCTTTTTGTCAATTTAGAACGTGCTTAAAAGAGCCCCTAAAGACAGTTTTCTTCTCAAAAACAAGAAAATTCATTAACGGTAATTAATTTTGCAAGCTACGTTCAAAACTTTTCAAACTGGACTGGCGTACAACAATGTCTGATTGTTTACCTGGCTGCGTTGGGAAATTGTTCACATAGAATTTCTGATGATGTCATAGATCGACAAAATTAACTGGGTCACATTTGATTTTACCAATTATTATAAAAAACATGTCACTGTAGGCAGGGCCCGTAAAATTTTGAAAAAAGTGATTGCCCTTTGAGCAGGCAACACTGAAGAAATTGGTTACCCAAGACCATTTCTTACTTGCCTACCTCAATTCAGACTTAAAAACGAACCAATTCCAAGTTGCCGTCGGAACGTAAGTCAAGAGATTTTAGTTGCCCAACAAAAATTGTGGTTGCCCCGGGACGTCGGGCAGGCGATTTTGCGAGGCCATGCTGCAGGGTATCTTTGTACGTTAAAGACAACATTCGCAAACAAATTCCGATGTTATGAATTTAACTTGTCACTGTTCCTGGAAAGACGTTTTTCAAGACAAAAAACATGTTGCTCCTTTCCGAACAAATTCGGAGACAGAAAATGGCAAATAATATAAGTTTGGAATCCTTTACTGATAGCTGCGGGTAGATCGCTCAAGCGTTTTAAATCTATTCTCGACCATACCCGACTTCACATTGTAATTACTATAATACCCTGGCTCTTCTGTTTTAAACCTAATTTTAATGTAGGTTAATGTGCTTCTTTTGTAAATAATTGTCATAGTTTTTAATATGTAATTTTATATGTCAAGTAAGTAATTTATTTGTAAACGGCCGCTTGAAAATCAGGTACCCAGGCGCTCTGAAAGGTTACCGTTTCAAAATATGATTAAATAGCAATGATAATAATTATAATAAAAGTTATAATAATAGTAATAATGATAATAATAATGATAATAATAATAGTAATAATAACAATAGACAGGCTTGCTGGAAGTGAGTGTAGTCTACTACAGAAAGTCATAGAAGAACGGAACAGTCGTCGAGAAGTCGGGCAAGAAGCTTGTTTGGGACTATGAGTACAAGAAAAGAAAAACAACAACAGCTAGAAGCCCTGATCCTACTCTGAAAGATACCGAGGAAAGATACCTCAAGTAATCTTGAGAAATTTTTATATCACGTTTGAAATCAATTCTTCGTTAACGTACAATTCATATATGAACAGTAGGGGTAATGAAGTCTGTTCGTCGTCAGGTTAGACTAAGAATCGGATTTTTACGTGTCTTTTGCACAGTTTATGCAGAATCCTATTTTTTATCGTTGTTCGGACTGAGTTTACATCAGAAGCATTTTTTCTGTCGGTTGTTTACACCCGTCAAATGTTCCGCGTTTAAATTGGTTCGCAGAGTAGATAGAATCATAGTCAATCGAGATAAGATCTGGAAACTCGGCAAATTTCAAAATGCTTATAATGAGCTTCGATGGTATGTTGGTACAGTGGTCCTCACCATGCACAAATGGTTTGTTTTACGCCTATTAATATTTAAACAGCACGGTTGAGTGATTGAAGCCAAATGGATGATTGTTTCATTATTCCAAAAATACACTGTTCTCATCGTGCACAAGTTTGCATAAAGGTGAACCAAAAGATACAACAAAGACTTTTAACGAGTTTCCAGACCATAGATGGATTGACTATGATAGAATTTACGTTAACATTAATAATTACAGCGGTAGTGATAATTAGCAATTATAAGAATATGAATAATAAGAATAAAAACTAGCTCTAGTCCCATCTAAGATTAATCTAAATTCTAAGCCTAACATTTGAGTGACTGAACATTATGCCTCCACTATACAAAGCTGGAGCGGATATTTTAAGTACACGCGACTCGTAAATTAAGTTCACCTTATTTGAAAGAACTCTTAAAGTAATGGGGAATGTCAAGTTACTGTTTTTCATATCCCCCCTAGTTCTTGAGATATTTGCATTTCTGTGATATTCAAATTAGATAAATTACGACGTCATATTATTTACACAATACTCATTAATAATTCATTAGGAAAATAGGAAGGAAAATCGTAACCGTATCGTATCTTTATACGTGCACGCTCGTTTTTCTCGTCGAATTTTCTTGGCTTAGTAAACATTAATTTTCAAACTTTCTTCGCGAATTAGCGTGTTGAGCGGTTCGTTTTCGAAGCCATTCAACAAATTCGTAGTACTAGTTTTATCGGATATAAAACATTCCTAAATATTACTTTAAAATCGTTTATATCTGTAAGATTATTGAACGGAATCACTTGAAACCATTTGGATAGTGGCCCAGGTCATAGACTTAAACATTTAAGACAACTTATGATATAAACGAGTTTAAAATATTGTGTAAACAGCATGACTTCCTAACTTACCTAATTTGAATATTACATAAATACAGATATCTCAAGAAGTAGGTGAAATGTGGAAAAACGGTAATACTGAAATTCCCCATTATTTTAAGAGTTCTTTCAAACAAGAAACAACAACTTCAAATAAAACTCACACCTCAAATAAAACCTCAAACGGGTCCAGGAGTCAGCGATGCCTCCTGTGAAATGTTAATGGATCAGTCAATTCCAGCGGTGCCCATCCCATTTTGTAATTTTTTCTGATTTTAACCTTTTACCCGGCAGGTTTTCAGGAGGTCTCTCCTTGACGAGTAAAATCATCTGGCGTTAGCCAGAGTAAAATTAATAATAAAATTAATAAATTAACAATAAATTAATGATAATTAAAATTAATAATTTATATAATTTATATAATATATACATTATATAATATATATTATATATATTAATATATAATAAATATATAATATATTATAAATATATATATAATTATATATATATTAATTATATATATATTAATATCTAATAATATTATAATATAATTTATATAATTGAGAATAATAATAATTAAAATTTAAAAAATAAAATTAGTCAGAGTAAAATTAACCGGCAACAGTGCCGGTAAAGGGTTAATGTAAATTCCCCGCAGTTGGGTATTTTATGAAATTTTATACATGAATATACCAAAAGTTTTGTGTTAAAATCTCAAGTTTTCAGTAAGTTAATTTTCCAGTCCAGTGAGTTGGCACTCCAGGGCCCAGTTGAATAAAACCCTTCATCATGATTAAGTCAACCGTCGGGTGATTAAAACGTAGTTAAATTCTTATCCTCTGTCCCTGATTGGCTAAAACTAAGCACTAATCATGATTAAAGTTAATTACCTTTTTATACAACCAGCCCCAGGAGTTCCAACTTTACTGCAATTCAGTGAATTTTAAATCTATTTTCTTCAAAGGACTTTAGGAGATATTTACTACAAAAGGGTGCCAGTGATTGTCAAAATTCATTTCCATTTGAAAGTTTTGTTACTTTTCATGAAATCACCAGTGCGCATTATAAGTAGAAATGCACAAATTGTTCTTGACACTGTTATTTTGCAAATTTCAAAAAGTTCCCAGGTGTCCTATAAAGAGAACAGATTTCCAATTCATTAAATTGCACTAAGGTTGGAACTCCCTGAGTGCCAACTCACTGGACTGAAAAACAACACTATGCAACTTCAAGATTTTAATTGAACAAAAAACCCTTTGGTGTATTCTTCTATAAAGTTTTATAAATTTTAAAATCAGGTATTGCTCAAATATGTGCAAAGAATTTTCAAGATGCTATTTAATTTAACCAAAAGCATCCTCTAAAGTGCACAATAACCTTTGAGGGCACATATACCTGCTAGTAATATAGTGAAGTACCCAAATGACAAAGTTAAGCATACTGTAGCTGCTGATCACACTACTGCATGCAAATAAGCAAATTTTAGTGCATGACAACAGGTCATACAATGAAAATTTTAAATTATCAATGATATTTTGAAATCAAAATAAATGTTTCCTTTCAATGTACAAATATTGCAGATACATGTAATTTTAAATTTGTATAGGATAGCCTAAGTAAGCTAATTTGCATAGCATGATTAGTTGCTATGCTTAGCTTTGCCACTGATAATATTTCTACATTCACTCAATCAATTTGGCAAGAGCATTTGCCAACAAACACACTAAGTTTACGATAAGTAATACCAAGATCAATGAGCCAGTTTTGACTGTTCTGACAATAAATTTAGGAGATAACGGTAGTTCTAAACCCTTTACTGGGCAAGTATCAGAGGAAATATACCCTTAACGAGTAAAATTGTTAATAAGTTAGCAACAGAAGGAAATTTCTCACTTTTCCCTCATGAGTGTGCATGGGCAAGTTTTATTCCCTCTTTAAAACCCATGAGGGGAGATCAAAAGAGACAACAATGTTTAGCACTACTTAATATATTCAGTCAGTGATCACGGCATTAAAAAACTAATACCATGACATGTTGGGAAATTAGTTACTAAATCTGCCCTAAATCATCAGGAGGGTTTGTAAAAGTCCATGCTGGCCTATGGTTCTTAAAACTTCCACAACTGTCCCTCGACATTTGTGGATATCTAATCACAAATTTCTCACATGCCAAAGTATTACAATCAATTAACTCTTATGATAAAGTATAAACAAAAAAGTTTGTTCAAACTAGGTTAATTACTCAACCATATACACTGTAGTCTTACTACAAGGACAGTTCATTCACTTAAGTTTGACCATTAAGTCGATCATCAAGTCATCAGTAAATGCAATTGATTCAGTATCTTCGAGAATGAATCCATTTGTCAACGTTGCTTCTATGCATGATTCATCCAGCTCTGAGTTTGCAGTGAAAGTTTGTCGTTTCCTCATGGTCTTTGTCCGGGAAAACGAACTCTTAATTGATGCAGTCCATGTCAAAGGTAATACACTGCATTGGCTCAAACTAATAGCATGTAAAAACAGATAAACACGGTAGTTTTTGCTTGTGTTCTTCTCAAGGGTGTTCTCCTTCATAGACAGCTGCAGTTGATACCCACAGCACCAAAATGCTTCTGATGTCAACCTGTTTGCATTCTGAAGTGTTGCCAAGGATTCCTTTTCAATTAACCAGGTATACTGTAAAATCTCTTTCTCTGATTCTCTTCTTAGCACAGGAAGAGAATCATTATCCAGAGACCGCCTTAATTCGGGTGTCAAAGCACGATAGTTTATTCCTCGGAGATAAAGATCTTTGAAATTACACACCTGGGTTGCAACTGGATGATGTTGGACGACATTGACCAAGTAATCAACACTCAACAACTCAAACCGAACCAGAGAGAGCATTGAAGATGTGTCGTCTTTGGATACGTCAAATTTGTTGAACTCAATCCAGTGCATCAGGGCATGAAAGACAGTGTTTTCAGATTGAGTCACCAAATCATTACTGCTCAGCAATGTTTTAAGTAGAGGTACGGACAGCTTTTCAAAGTCCTCATATTGCCACGATGTGTCCAGAGGGCTGAATTTGCGGCATAAAAAATCCTTTATCTCTTTCTCTAGGGTTTCCACAGCCGTCATGTTACATTTCGAAAGGACTTTCATCACCTTCTCGCAAATCTTCAACTTTCTGGCTTTTCCTTCCAAGAGATTCGTACAATTTCTGAATACAAGTGAAACGTCATACCTATCAGCTAACTGCAAGACGGTCAGGGTTTCGTCAACACTAACTGTGTTCAGAATCTCTGGTCTGTAGATGGCTTCCAGCAATATTAAATGGACTTTCTCCTCATTCACAGGGATTTTAAGATGAACCTCCTTGGTTCGTGACTCCTCCATCTCAGAGTAAAATAGCGCACGAAAGTAGCTGCTCTGTACCGCGAGAAATGAAGAATGAACGTATCTTTTATGCTGCCTGATGATCGATGAATCAGCGTCATTAACAGTTTCCAAACAAGAAGACGTTATTTTGTCAACGTTTGCCGCCCAACATTCAGAGGTAATCAGAGTGTGGTCCAAATCTCCACCATCCTCGGTCTTTAAATTACTGCACTTACTAGCTATTGGATTTTTCTTTCGCTTCGATTCAGGTGACGATGTCGAGAAATCTCTCTGTGAACGTCTTCTACCTGGCTGCAGCGACCCTCTGGAGGATGCCATGCGACTGGTCGAGCATTTTTCTTTCTGCTCCAAAAGATCTTCTGAAGTTGATTTGTTTGCTCTTTGTTCTACGTTGCATCCTTCGCTGTCGGCAAGCTGTTGATTAGCTTCAGTCACAGCGTCACACACAACAACACGTGGTGGATCCACTTTGGCACATTGCTCCCAGCCATTTCTCATGATATCGAAGACCAGAACCCGGTCATGTAGTTCTGGTTTGTTGTACTCCGCGGCGTAAATGTTTGTCGCATCAAGTAACGAAATACTCATACCAAACCTAATGGATTTAACGCTTTTTCTTATCTTATTTCCATCCGACGTACTCAAACGTGGTGTTGTTGTTCACAATTTGCGAATAATGTAATCTTCAATCCATGGGCCAGCGGCGATCCCGCGCATTGCATGATCTGCCGTTTACTTCAAGTAATCCTACCTCTACTTTAGTACAGGCGAAGCACTTCCCATTTTGCACGTAAAACTGGCAATTTAATATGCTCCTATCGGTGCCCATTTTAGCCACAATTTTGCTCAAATCACGCTTATTTTTCAAGATATTGCACGTTTTGTAGAAAACCCTTCCTTCATTTTGTATGAATTTTTGTGCTTTGTTAAGAAGCGTAACTCTGTTCGTGAAATACACCGTACGTCTAAAAATATTAAAAATAACCTTAAGTCGAAATCGGTTTCAAACTGCAAAGCTAAACACATGTAAGGCGAGAGATTTATCAACATATCCCGATAATATGCCAATCTAGATTTTTAAAAAAATGTTTTGGCCTAGATGGACTAATATTCAAGTTACCGTCATTTCCTTGATGCGACCTCGGTCCTAACAAACAAAAACGTTATAACATAGCGTCGTTTCGACCTCTCAGTTTTTCGAAAAGCCATGCGCTGCAGATCGACTATTTCTCACGCATTACATGATGTCCCTTAATTTAGCCACAATATTAAAACTTAACTTTATTTCGACGGAATGACACCTTGACATAAAACTAACGTCTCTCGCAAACGAGACTCTTCCACCTCTTAGGACATCAGTCGTGCGAAGGTACAATCTTCTTCTGCATCCTCCGTGTACCCTCTTATTCCCGGAAGGCTCCCAACAACGTTTACCCGTAAAAACGCTTCCTTGGACGAGGATGTATAAATTTTCTCAACACTACGTTTACTGGTGGTCATAAGGATTGAAAATCTAAAAACTCGAACCTTTTTTAATGGAGCCAGCTAAATTTTTCAACGGTTACTGTCAAGACAACTCTATAAAACCTATGGTGGCTTTTTGTTAATTTCTCAATATTAGAAGTTACCGTGCTGTAATTATTTTGGAGATATTTAATGATGCCATAGAAACATAGAGTGACCAAATTAAAATCTTGATCACAGCTTTGTTATGGTTCGTCATGGTCCAGTAAATATTTTTGCTTGTTCTCGGATTATGGGATTAATATTATATTTCGTATTTCGTCGTGCGTCGCATGGCACCTTGAAGGAGCCGTCCGTCACAGTGAATTATCCAACTTGAGTACAGGGCCCGGTTGGTCAGTTTACGATTACCACTAATCCTGGGTTAAAACTTAATCGGCTTTTTTGTTTGCCATGTTCTGCTTAATAATTTTAGTTCAAACTTTCTGAGAAAAAACCTTTCTATATTTGTATGATATCTGAACAGAAAACTTTGAAAATCCTTTCCCACATTAGGAGTATTTCATCCACAAAGTTTTCACTAACCCTGGATTAACTTAATCGTCTTTTGAACATCTGGGCCCTGAGGTTATTGGATTTGATCAGTATGCTTACAACTCCACTAACTCCAATATGGCTCTCATTATTAAATGCCAGCACAAATGACTTCAATGGCTAGATGGTGGAGCAAATTGCATTAGAATTTTAGTTTTGACTTTAGTAAGGCGTTTGATTCAGTGCCACACGACATCGTTTGTGATAAGCTTAAGCGTTTGAACTAAAACTAGTTATCCAGCCTGTCAAAGTTGACAGAGTACGTAGCCATAAATAAAGCGGTACCACCGGGAGCCATTTTAGGACCCATAATATTTTCTGCGATGGTGAATGACATTAAGATCTTGGATCCTAATAATAATTAATTAATTAAATGATCTGACTCTCAGTGCTCCTATTAGAAATAGTCGTAGTTATTATTCTTGTAATGAAGTAATGAACATTAGGAAATGGTCAGATGACAATCGAATAATTCTCAACTTTGGTAAAACCTGGGAAATGGTTTTCACGAGAAATAGTTCAATTCCCCTACCTACCTGACGCCATTCAAGGAATTGAACGTAGGAAATGGCTTAAGCTACTTGGTGTCACCTTTCAAGATAATCCATGTTATCAATCCTTTAAAGTTTTGCATGGTGATAATTGATA